>OW388297.1:61811201-62411201 GCA_936450465.1 Gibbula magus
TAGTTATTATTATTATTATTTGTACTATTTTGTTCCAAGTTTTCCCACGTAACGGCTGGTTCGATCTACATGAAATTTTCAGGGATGGTAGCCCGTGTCCTAAATTAGATTTGTACGTCGCCCGAATTTTGAATTTCGACCTGGTTCTTGAGTTATCTCCCCTTGAAGTTGAAACTTCAATCCTCAATATCTCGAAAACTTATCAAGATATTTTCATAAAACTTTCACCAAAATGTGGGCAACAACATTCCCCATCGATTTAGCCTATAGCGGTTTTCGGCCGTAATAATAGATTTTTTGCTATTTCGAAAAAACTGAAAATTTGGTGAACTTTCGCGATTTTGAGGGTACGCGTCTTCAAAAATCTTCTCCTAAATAACGGCAATACATACAGCTATGTGTGATAGCTCATTTTAAAGCTGAATAGCCACTGTGTAAACGATACCTAAAACCAAAACTGTATTGATAACGGTTATCAGAATACAGCGATTTGAAAAATGGACTTTTTTAAAATTGAATTTTTTGGACTCGCATTCAAAGGAACATAACTATGTTATAAATGAAGTTATGTCAAACTTACTGACTTCAATCTCTTCCTAATAACTAGATTAACAATTCCATAACACGTCATTATCATATAAAAGTTGATGGTTTCGGCGTAATTTGAGCATATTCCCAAAACAGTGGAATATTTTGGTTTTGAGACTTTTTGAGGTGTTTATCCTTTGGGGAATTATTGATCATGAACCATTGAAGATAGGAAGACTTTAAATAGATTCTGGTGATGTAGAAACGTCATTTATTAAGGACAATATTTTTCAAGCTCGTATCTGTCTTAGTTTTTTTGTGACAAGTCATAGAAGTTTGTCATTTTTTAAAAATCGCCATTTTCAACAAAGTTGATAGGTTCATAACTGCTTAACGTTTCATGCTATTGAAAGTTTATAGACACCTACGTATGCACAATTTCAAGAAGAACAACCTTTATGTTGACCGCTTTCATCAAAAAGTTGATAGTTAAGCCTCAAACATCGCAAGCGATGTCTAGGGGTCCAAATTTAAGCATTTTTGAGTCTTTTCTTGAATATTCAGAACAGCATAACGCATTAATTATGCATGCAATCTAAATGATGATTACATCTTCTTAAGTGGAAATTAAAGCACAACATTTTCCATGTTACACCTTAGTATGGAAATATTAACCATTTTGTCTTAATCGTGAGAAATGTAATGTAGGGGTCCATTAATATGTGATTTTTTCGTTTTCAGAGGGGTACCTTCTTTGGAGAATTTTTGTAAAAAAACTACTGAAGATAGAGACATGTTTGATAGCTCATTTTAAAGCGGAGAAACAGACGAATAACCCTAAGTCCAACATGGAGTTCTAGGTCAAGCAGAAGTCTTGAAGACCTAAGTATTGCCTGTGGCAATCCTAGTTATTATTATTATTATTTGTACCTTTCTTGTGGATCGTGTCCAGACTTAACGACTGGGCCGAATTTTACAAAATTTTCAGGGGTGATAGCCTGTGACCTGAAATTGTGCACCTCGAAGCCCGATTTTCGATTTTCGACTTCTTTCGTGAGTTATCTCCCCTTGAAGTCAAAACTTCAAACCTCAATAGCTCGAAAACTAATCAAGATATTTTCATAAAACTTTCACCAAAATGTGGGCAACAACATTCCCCATCGAATAGGCCTATAGCGGTTTTCGGCCGTAATAATAGATTTTTTGCTATTTCGAAAAAACTGAAAATTTGTTGAACTTTCACGGTTTTGAGGGTACTCGTCTTCAAAAATCTTCTTCTAAATAACGGCAATACATACAGACACATAGTGTAGCTCATTCGGAAGCTGAAGGACTGCTGTTTATATGAATCTATCAACCTCAGGTCTATCTCAAACAGTTTCAGAGGCAGAGCAATTTAAAACTTGAACTTTTTGAAAAATGGATTTTCGGCCTTTGACTTTAAAGGGACATAACTCTGTTACGAATGAAGTTATGTCAAAGGTACTTATTGCACTCTAATTCTAATAACTAGTTTAATAATTCCATAACACATCATTATCATATAAAAATTGATGGTTTGGGCACAATTGGGACATATTCCTAAAAAAGTAAACTTTTGTTATTTTCAGCATTTTCGAAGGTATATACTTTGAATAATTATTAAGAAAAAACCACTGAAGATAGGAAGATGTTGAATAGCTCATTTTGAAGTGGAAACGTCAATTATTAAGGATAATAATTTTCAAGCACGTATCTGTAATAGTTTACATGCGACAAGTCGTATGAGATTGTCGTTTTTAGAATATCGCCATTTTCAGCAAAGTTGAAAGGTTAATAACTGCTTAACTAATTAACCTATTGAATTTTTACTCAGACCTGCGTATGTACAATTTCAAGAGGAACAACTTTTCTGTTGCGCGCTTTCATCAAAAAGTTGACAGTTAAGCTTCAAACATCACAAATGTCATCTAAGGGTCCGAAAATGAGCATATTTGACTACATGTATATTAATGAATATTCAGAAGAACATAACACATTAATCATTTATGCAATCTGAATGATGATTACATCTACTTACGTGGAAATTTAAGCACAACCTTTTCTATGTTGTACCTCAGTATGGAAATATTTTGTCTCAATCATGAGAAAGATCATGTAAGGGTCAATAAATATGCGATTATTCCAATTTCAGAGGGGTACTTCCTTTGAAGAATTTTTGTAAAAAAACTACTGAAGATAGAGACACGTTCGATAGCTCATTTTCAAGCAGAGAAATTGGAGAATAACATTGAGTCCAACATGGAGTTCATGGTCAAGCAGAAGTCTTGAAGACCTAAGTACTGCCGCGGCAGTCCTAGTTTTATTATTGCTAGTATTAATCATATTAGCGTTAAAATCACCGAGTATGAAAAGCCGGATATTTTTGCTTTTAGCCATTGAAAATGCATTGTCAATCAAGTCCCAATATCGATTGCTTAAGTCAGCTCTGTAAAATGATCCAATAAGAACTTTTCTATTCCCATTTGAGATAACTTCAATCCAAATAGCTTCTAATTCAGGAACATCTAGATCTGTTGCATGTTTGAAGTACAAGTCATTCTTAACATATATCTCCCCATGCTCAGACGTACACAAATGATGGCATATTGATTGGGCTGATCTATTTTGCTTGAGGGATGATAGGTGATTTTTTATCAAAGGTTTGCTTAAAATAAAAGTTTCCATGAGTTCAGTTTATTTCAGAATTATGGGCAATACTTGTGAAATGTTATTTTTGTCATGGAATAAATCAAGCAATAAAATGTTGACAGGGTAGGCTACTAAGAACTGCAGTATTCCTTAATAGTCTAGCCTTTTTGGCGGGATAATTCTATAAATAGAAGGAAAGTGATGAAATCCGTTTGAAGCACAGGGGCTTATTGTATTGCTGAAAACAAACAGTTCCTAGGTAAAATACTTTGATACAATACACCGTATAGTAATAAATAAAGGAAAGTCCACATTTCAAAATGTTACTACACATTTTACACGTAATACATACTACAGAATTAAAGCTAATCTACCATAACTTTGCGAAATAGTCATTCCTGATTGGCTACTGTGAAAAATCAGAGACAGTATAATTTGGTTATACAGTGCTCTGTTTACTTTGTCTTTTGCGCAAAAATACGCTTGTTGCCAGGAAACAATAGTGAATGCATTAATTCTCCGAATACTTGTATGCTCGAATATTTTTTTCATATGACCTGTTGCTGTGAACAAAATGACATAAATAAATAATTATGTTAATAAATCTGGAACCGATCAAAACGGCGAAAGTTAACAATGCAGTTCGAAAAATCTGTCATTCAACAACTTGGCATATTCGACTTTAAATTAAATTTAGAGCTATAATAATTCAGTTATATGCTGCTGATTTTCAAACACAGTATGTTTATCTCCTAAGTGATTTCTCTTTTGATTAAAACAAACATTACAAATTACGGCTTTGGGGATGCAGCGGTTTTGGAGGAGAAGTTGAGAATGTGAAAAGTAAATGGATGCCGGACGGACGACAGACGGACGCCGGACAACATCCAATGCCAGAAGCCCATCTGGACTTTCAGGCATGTAAGCTAAAAAGCAAAGAAAAGTGTTTAGATGAATGGATGAGTGGACAAACAGATGGACGGACGGACATGCAATGCTATAAGCACATCGGGCCTTCCAGGCCTGATAAAACTTTACATAAAAACAGTGTCTGTACACAACATTTCAGCTATTTCAACATTTCCACCACAAGGTCTAACCACATACCAAAAATATGTAAAAACAAATTTTAAAATATTGAAAGTTTTTTTTAAATATGGCCCGGAAACAAAAGCATTTCGGAATTACGGAAGGACGGAAGGACAGAATAACAGACAGAATAATGGACAAAGGCGAAAAAATTATGTCTCCCACAAAACATGTGTCTTAATCTTTCCCTTTGCATGGTCATTGAGATGCCGTCTTGTTACTTCATGTAATTATCGTATTATCTTCGTCTGTCCATCAATACCATCGTCCAATTAGGAAAACATTTGCTCTCCATTTGACATAAGAAGGCAAAGCGACTACCTACAATCCTCATGATACCTACGTTTAACGATATACAGTTATATATTCAATATTTACAACACAATGAAAACAATCCATGTTTAACCCTTACGTTGCGTATATATATTTTACCATTTTTAGCCCCTGTGGCGGAATTTACAGGCTCGCAGCTCGCAGCAGTAGTTTGGGCTTTGGCACTAACTAGCTCTGCTGGCGGAATTTCCAGGCGGCGATTCCGGTACCGTTTTTACAAAATATACCGCATCTACATGGCGAATAAGGACTATATACGGGCGTTCAATACAAATTCAAGTAGCGACACCCGTACACAAATGGCTAATTCACACCCGAAACTTTGAATGAATTTTCTATGTTTTTTCGTTTTTATTCTATTACTTTCGAAAGATTGTCTTTAATTCGGGCCTCGTAACATCATAAATACGAAACGAAAAAAATTCCATTTATATACGGAATTGAAGACAAGATGTCTAGCTTCACAATGATATAAAAATTATTACAATGCGACCTTTGGTTATAATTCTATAGCTATGTAAAGTTTGTCTTTATTTCCACCAATAAAATCGTAAATACTTACAACATGTATGCGGCATTGCGAACGGTCGTTCATCGCACTTTTCCAAGAAATCATAATCTCGAACCAGTTGACAAATAAGCACATGTCAACCCTAATATGGTTATGTTGTTTGACCTTTCAAATAAAAGCTAACCTCGAACCATAACTGATGAAAATATATTGATTAGTTTGTGTGCCGTTTGGTTTCACATGCCTCTCAGAAAGGTAAAATTGTATCTTTATTTCTGTGAAATAATTATGCGCATTTTATATAGAATAAAAGATTATTCTTTTTGGTTTATTGTGATATAAAAATCATGAAAATGCATTCAGTATTTTAGCCGTGATAAATGTGTAACAAGTTGTTAAAATCGCCGATTGTTAAAGGGATTGTCGGTGTAAACGTGCCCTTTTCCACGGCGCTTGCTGTGTCTTTATTATTTTTTTGACATTTGCTAATTTTATATGGGAATGTAGTCCATTGTTTCCCCTTTATTTTGCCGTATTTTTTTTGAAAACAAACAATTCGCTCACATGATATGAAGTGCGGGAGTAAGGCGAGTTAGCGATTTTTTTCCCCATCTCGCGAGATGCGAGGCAGATAGCAGTCTCGGGCGAGGCAAACCCGACGCAATACAAACACGTGGGTGAAAATAGCCTCAAGCGAATTAATGCTTCGGGGGCTAAGCCCGACAAAATTGGCTTTTTGTAAAGCTAATTATCGATGCGTTACGGGTCAACAATGCACACGCAAATTGGTGTGAATTTTGCTTGATATTCCGACCACACACTGAACAAAGCTTCATTCTCATATCGGGTCGCGGAGCGTAAATACAGCCATTCTCATGGGTCGGGTCGCGGACACAATCGACTCGGGACCCGGTATGGGGGATAGAAAAGTACTTAGACAGCCGTGAATTCTTCTAAGTAAGCGATCTGGGATCCGTATTGAGGTACCTCGGAATCGCTTATAGCCCGCCCGGATAATTCCGGGATTCGCAAGTTAAGGGTTAAAATAGAGAATGCTTATATATATGTAGTAATGAGTGTTACCGGTATGTGATTTATCATCCAAAACTGGGTTCCACAGGAGATATCGCTTGTGTGAGATCAAGCGATATCTCCTAGGAGATATCGTTTTGACAGTAAATTTTGAACAATGTCCTGTTGGCGTCAGTTACATGACATCACAATGATTTTGCATCATCGGGTAATGACGTCACAATGATATGACGTCATAATCATGATGACTTCACAATGTTATGACATCACAGCACTGGAAGCCAAATGGCAGTGGCAGTGAGCATCCGCTATCCGTCCATTGAAAATTATAGATGTAAAGGGTACTTTGTATAAAAAAAAGCTTCAAGCATCATAATATTGTCCAAAATAATTTTAGGAACTGACTGTAATTACAAAATTTCATTCACCCAGATGTAATATTTTTCAGGTAACTTAATTTTTCCCATTAGAGCATCACACCGGTAATTTGTACCAAGTTCAATAACAGATTCAAGGGCTTCATAACTCCGTAAAAAATTATATTTCGGAACTGGACTGTGATCTCGATGAAGAGTATCTGCCGTGCGTTCAGTAACACATTGTTCGTGGCGACATCCTGCTTTTAACATTGAGTGTCTGCGAGCGCTCGCCAACATCCGGGGAAATTTCGTGTTACTGGAGGCAGGGCTGGACTACCTACATGTTAAATTTCATTCACCTAGATGTAATAGTTGCCGGGAAAACTTGTCCCAATTGGAGCATCACAGCTCTTTTGGTACCAAGTTCAATTTCGGATTCAAGGGCCATAACTCCGTACAAAATAATATTTCGGAAATGGATTTTAAACTCGATGAAGAGTATCATCTGAACTACCTCCATATTAAATTTTATTCACCTAGATGTAATAGTTTCCGAGAAAACTTGTCCCCATTGGAGCAGCACAGTTCTTTTGGTACTAAGTTAAATTTCGGATTTAAGGGCCATACCTCCGTAAAAAAAATATTATTTCGGAACTGGTTTTCGATCTCGAAAAAGAGTATGGTCATGAGAACTAACAACCAAAATTTCAGTCACCCAGGTTGAACAGTATCCGAGAAAACATGTCCCCATTGAATACAATAAAACTAAGTCCAAAATGTGACATTTCCATGGAAACGACAAAAAATTGAGCCATGGGCTCTGTAGCTCATCAGGATTTCATTGATTTCGTTGAAGATCTTAGCAACCTAAAGTTATACATTGTTAACAAGCAAAAAATAGGTTTTTAGATCATGGCCCCTGTGACCCGTCGTATTTGAAGTCACAGGGTCACCAATCCTACAATTAAGAATCACCTTTGACCAAAGAGTCTCTACACAACATTTCACCTTTCTAGAGCTTTACATACTTGAGATAAAGATGAAAATAGGTTTTTGGGTCATGACCTGTGACCTAGATTGGGGTCACAGGGTCACGAAGTCTACAATTTAGAATCCCTATGGGCCAAGGAGTCTTCACACAACTTTTCAGCTCTCTAGACCTTTTGGAACTGGAGAAGATGAAAATAGGTTTTTAACGATGTGACCCCTGTGACCCCATTTGGGGTCACGGGTCACGAAATATACAATTTAGAATCTCCATGGGCCAAGGAGTCTGCACACAACTTTTCAGCTCTCTAGACCTTTTGGAACTTGAGAAGAAGATGAAAATTGGTTTTTAAGGTTGTGATCCCTGTGACCCCAATTACGGGGTCACAAAATCTACAATTTAGAATCCCCATGGGCCAAGGAGTCTGCACATAAAATTTCAGCTCTCTAGAGTTATTGGTTTTGTAGAAGAAGTCGAAAAAGCGAAAAGTTTACAGAAGGACGGATGGATGCCAGAAGCCATGCCATAAGCCCATCGGGCCTTTCAGGCCTGATGAGCTAAAAATACTTTAAAATATATTATGTATTTTTGTAGTTTTTATTACTGTATGGAGTTGGATAAATACATAAAGCGTATTTCATAATTCATTTAATTCATAAACGAGATGTGAAGTGGAGACCGGATTAGGCGAAGTAAGGCTGAGTGGCTACCTAGGTGGTTACTAGTTTCATTCAGGGTGAACTCGTCAGACAAAGATAGCAAAGAAAGGGGTGTACTATATCATAATAATAATAATAATGGATAGTTTTTTTATGGCACACAAATCTCCACGTTGTGCGTTTCTTAACATTATTACCCTGGTCTAACCTAAGCTGCCGCAAAGCACTTAAAGGTCACCTCCTCCACATCTTACACCAGGTACCCACTTACTGCTAGGTGAACAGAGGCACAAGTTGAATAAAGTCACTTATTATATAACTAGCAATGAAATATGTGATTATACAATGAAAATATAATCCATATTTTCACATAAACAGAAGAAAGTCATATTTTCCCTGCAGTGACTAACGTGTGGCCGGAATTATTTGTCATGATCGTCTCCCTTTGAAATGAAATTATCTCCCTTTGTAAAGCGATTACCTCTCTTGCTTTCCATGTCTGACGGTGAACAACGCTGTTGTGATGTTTCAGTCAATTACTGTTGACCTATTTGAGGTGTTAATATCATATTCAATATTCCATAACATTCTGATCTTCATTTATTCTTGATATGTTGCATAGTTGTTCTTTTACTAGTGAAAAACTTGGTGAGGCGAGAGGTACATGACACACAATTACGAACGTTACCTGCTGTATCACTTCGCATTTGAACGACAAAACTTGCATTTTTCAATGTCTTAGGCATCTTCTTTTGACTAGATGGTATCGCAACATATTATTGGTCTTAAATTTAAAAACATTCACAACAGATTTATTTTTATAAAACATTGTCCTGTTTTACATCGACTTATTTCAGTCGAATTATTTTCTCACTGCCGTGAACTTTTGCAGGGAGTTGTTAGCATTATGACAATCAAGACCACTCTCACCTTTCAATTTCACGTTTTAATTGTTGTTATACAGATTAAAGTTATATAATAAAAAGACTATTTCATTGTTTTTGTTGAATATCATTTCTATCTCATCGAGTGGAATGAGAAAGTGATATTTTCACAAGTGGCGCAATAGTCTCTATTTACCCAGGGTGACACCATAAATCTTTCCACTTATGTCTCGGTGTGGGGCAGGTTATCACCCTTCAAACTCTCAGTTATTTCAGCAATGAAGTGGGTATCCCACCCATGCGGCAGGCCCATTGTTGCTGAACTTCACTGATAGCGGTCGACTGAGCTATGCACAGGACCACGTGCCACAACACGGTGGTATCAGTGTTTGTCCGCGTTGTGCTGGTGTGTAGTTTGCTGGTGTTTTAACCGATGTGATGTTGGTACCGGTGGTACCTCAGATGGGTCTAAAAAAGTGGTTTTCTAGAGGTTGGGTACCCTCTAAAACAGGTGTGTTTTGAGGTATTAGTGTATGATAAGGATTGTTATCATGTGTTTAACTCACTAAGAGGATACTTAAGAGTAGGTGTGTATTGCATGTGCTGGTGTGTGTTTTACTAAAAACTTGTTTGTTTTTGTTTACAGACGCTGATGACGCTGACTGCTAAGCTCCATAAAGTTGTTGTAACATCGGATTGTGTTAAGTGTTGTTTTTGTGGAAAAGCATAGCATCACACTATAGAATAATAAGTGTAACACAATAGAGATGTAAGTATTGATGAACAAGAATATTAAAACATCAAACGATTTGTACTCTATAAGTCGGTGGAATAAATTCCTCAGATGAACGAATAAATGTAAAGTAGTAAAGAAACACATTTATGAGTATATGATATATAAACTTAAGTCAAGCTTTGAGGTTCAGTGAACCTAAAGCTCTGGGTCCCGCATAGTTAAGAATTTAACTAGCAGGGCCGATGAAAATACACAACATACACATTGAGTAAAGTATATAGTTTAATCTCAGGATGGAGATAGAACGTAATGAGAAGAAGTACATGTTTCAGATGACAGGGTAGCACAGAGGTCACATGATAGGAACAGTGCATGGAGCAGGCTAGTATATCTGCATGGTTAGCAGACGGGTCCACGAGGGTCCTGTATTCCTCAAGGATGGTGTTCAGTTGTTTCCTTGTGTCTGGCATATTAGTCACAATGGACGTCACTTCACTCTACACAAACATCCCCCATCAAGAGGGATTACGTGCAGTCGCAAAGACAATTAGGAGACATAAGCCTGATTGGCAAATCTCACCAACCAGCATACTCAATCTCCTCAAATCAGTGCTCCACAATGGCAGCCACTACCTACAAGTCTAAGGTACAGCTATGGGAACAAAATTAGCACCATCCAATGCTAATATTTTTATGGGCGAACTGGAGGAACAACTCCTCGCCAACTACCCTGATAAGCCTGATCTCTACATCAGGTTCATCGACGATATCTTCATGATATGGATACTACGGCTAGAGAAACTTGAGAAGTACATCGAATATCTCAATTCAGCTCATTCTACCATAAAATTTACTGCAGAATTTTCCCGTAAAAAGGTCTCCTTCTTGGATACCTGGGTCTCAAATGAGAACAAACTCAACACCCTAGAGTTTTCTCTATTTTGCAAACCCACCGACACACACTCCTACTTGCTTTACACATCATGTCACCCGACACATGTGAAAACGAAAGGACCATACAGTCAATTCTTGCGACTCAGAAGAATATGCTCCTCTGACGCTGAATATGAGAAACATAGTCTGAATCTCATAAACTATTATCTCAAACGGGGATACCCTTAAAAGATTTTAAAGCAAAACAAACTCAGACTTGAAGAGTAGGAGAGACCTTCTCCTACCAGCTCCAATAATACCTAAATCGTCACAGGTGTTGGTTTGCGACTATAACCCCATGAACATGGAGCTCAAACAAATCATCAGAAACCGCTGGGTACTCCTCAGCGGCTCTGAGACTTGTACTAAGATTTTCCCGTCTCCTCCCAGGTGCAATAAAAACCTGAAAGACCTACTAGTGAGATCTAATCTCACTCACCCACGCCGGCCTCCACAAACAAGAGGTAAAGTAGTCAACTTCCTTGACGACGTGTGCAACAAAGACAACTGCCAAATCTGCATACACTTGTCTAAACAAAACAACTTTGTTTGTTCATGTGTCATGTGACGTGGACCAATGAAATTTTACAATTCAACCATTCATTCATAACGTAAAAATAAACGGTGTTAAACGAACAATAAGAACAAACATAGTAAGTAAACGAAGGTATTGTTTATTATCGTATATTTACAACAATTTATTTATAAAACAGACATTCATAAAACATTTATGTCATATTGTTTACACAATCCAAAGTATCGTAACTTGCCGTTAACGTACATGCTTTCCTTCATGTCATGTCAACCTGATTCTACGATTACTAAGTGTACATGGTCAGACTAAAATGCGTCTTAAATGTAATGCAGACGAGTACAGATGCATTTTTCGCATTAATAAAATGCTCGCATTAATTTCATGATTTACAGTAGTCTTTACAAAACTTTTAAGTGTTTTAAGCCTTTCCATCTTTGAGAAGAAGATGAAAATAGTTTTTTAGGCCATGGCCCATGAGGCCCTTATCTGGGACTGGTTACCAAAATCTACAATTTTGAATCCCCATTTGTTAAAGAGTCTGCACCCAATATTAAAGCCTTCTATGTCTTTTTGTTCTGGAGAGGACGATGAAAATAGGTTTTGGGGTCATGGCCAATGAGGTCTTATTCGGGGTCACAGGGTCACCAAATCTATAACTTAGTATCCCCGTTAGCTAAAGAGTCTGTACACAATATTAAATCCTTTTTGGTCTTTTCGTTACAGAGATAAAGACAAACATAGATTTTAAGGACATGGTCTGCTAAGCCCTTATTTGCGGCCACAGAATCACCAAATCTAAAAATTTAGAATCCCATTGGCTAAAGAGTCTGGACACAACATTCCATTTTTCTAGGTCTTTTCATTCTGAAGATGAAGATGAAGATGAAGATGAAAGTAGGTTTTTAGGTAATGGCCTGTGAGGCCCTTATTTGGGGCCACTGGATCACCAAATCTACAATTTAGAATCTCCATTGGCTGTACACAAAATTTCAGATCCCTTGACCAAGTGGTTCTTGAGAAGACAAAAAGGGAAAAGTTTAGGAATGGATGGACGGACAGACGGACGCCATGCCATGCCATGCCATGCCATAAGCCCAACGGGCCTTTCAGGCCTGATGAGCTAAAAAAACTAACTTTTGTGTGAGGTTCAAATAAAGGTTTTATTTATTAATATTATTAATTTTGTGAATTATTTGTCTTAATGAAAATGTTGGCACACATTTCAGAACACATAGAAATCTCCAGAATATATCAAATTGTATGAACATAGAAAAAGAAAAAATAATTTATTGCAATGATTTAGAATATTACTATTTAAATGCGATTCTAGGGTTAAGTATTGAGATTTTGACTGTCAAAATGACCTTGGTTCGGACACTTTTACATTTTCTCTGTAAACACTTGCATTGTTTAAATGACCGGGGACAATATTATAAACTATGTGGGAACAATTTGCAGTTTCACTTATGACGACAAATGTAAGTTTAAGCCCTAAAAACTTTTTTTGTGACAGTGTCTGTGAATTTGATTGTGATGTCATATATTCTAACGATGTGTGCAGCAGTTGCTAAGAATTTAATTGTCTTCGGAAATCATGCTCTGTATTAGTGACACATTAATCCCAGTAGGTTAACTAGGGATATTTTACTGTTCAAGAACTATTCATCATGCGTTTTGGGACATAGAGAATCTTTTGATAAATTGCTTAAACCATATACACATGCTGGAACATTAGGTGGTACTGTCCGAAGTTAGGTCAAAACTGTCCAAACCATGGGTGAATTGGTATATGCAACTGAAACTGTTATTTTTCAGTTAATCTAAAGCAATTCTGCATATTTATGTCGAAATCAAGTAAAATACTTTATATTTAAATCAATATTTTGATTTGCTGAAATTTACTTTTTACAGATGATTATTTATTACAAAGTATTTCATAATATTTGAATCGGATAACTGCATGTTTGAACTTTGGCCAGTTTGCCATAAATGTCCTCGTCACATAGTCAAACGACATTGTATAGTCACCATGTGCACTGTCGCAAATATGCACGAGGCCTGAACGCAGTCACGTGTGTCACAGTGTGAACCAGCCTTTTGTATTGCATAACTTTATTTTTGAGTTAGCAAGTTTGCACTTTTTCCTTCATCTATATATGAATAATAAAAAAATGAGAGGACTCACTTGAGAGTATTTTGTACAAGAAAGCCGGCAACAACAGCCATTGTAGTTGGAAGACTAGCAGCACACACTCCATCCCTCTTGAGGGTTCGCTCATCAGTCTTGGTGGCAACAACCAATGGAGGTGCACACTAGAAGCAAGCAGATTCACATGACAACATCAAAATTATCTCTTACCAATCACAGCTTTGAAATATATTGAATAATGATTATGGAGCCTTATCTTTAATAAATCCTTAATCACTCACATTATTTCTGAACTGCGCTGTAGCATGATTTTTTCACAAAAACCATAATAAGTGTCTTACGATGGGTAAATAATACTCCTGAATCAATCAAATGAGTTCAAAAACGAATGCACACGGTTCAGTTAAGCTATGAGGTTTTGACTAATGTAGTGATACGCAAACACTCAAGAGTAGAGTTTAAATATGGTACAATGATGGAATTGTCAACAATCTTGCAGTTTGAACTCTCAAATTCGCATGAGACCTACAAATCTAGCTAACACACTGAAAAGTTCCACACCACTGTTGCTTTATATGTGGCACCATTTTCTTTGAATACTGATAACTGCTTTCTATGGATACAGCTTTTCATATCCTGCAATGATATGGTTTACCCATTAACATACCAATATTAATGTATAATATAAATGGCAAATTTGAGAAAACATAATATGCAAAAAACATGCTTCAGTGCCTTCAAGTAATGAATTCATGCTAAACAGGAATATTATAATATTCTACTTCCAAAGCTATTTTAATCTCAGTCATACAGTTGTAAAAGGATGTTTCAGTTTTGTTCCTTAAACAAGATGAACATGTTTTTCCATGGAAATGGCTAAATGTCCCATCTCCCCCGGAAATTTTAAAATTTTGTTTCCATGGAAATGGATAACAATAAAATAATAAAAGGCACATGTTGATTATTTCACACACCAAGTTTCAATGAGCTAGGCCTTACATTTTTTTAGTTCTGGTCCAGCCATCGAGAGATTCAGATGTAGCATCATCTAGCTTTGGGATTGGTATGACCATAAACTCATCTTCTAAATTAATCTGCATACAGTCTGCAGTAGTATATAGATTTTTGTAGTAATTTATTACCCCTTGAATAACACCATCTTGTGTATTTAGTAAAACTCCATCTTTATTTTAACCCTCAAGTTGCGTTTTTCTATTTTACCCATTATAGCCCCCGTGGCAGAATTTACAGACCCTCCAGCTTGCAGCAGTATTTTGGCTTAGGCACTAAATAGTAATTAAGATAAGATAAGATAAGATAATTCTTTATTGCCCGTTAGGGAATTTGTTTCACGACTGAGTGAGCATAAATACAAAATTATATATACATGGTTATATAACATGGACACAAGTAAGATGATGGGAACATTAACCCTTACGTTGCGTATATATATTTTACCCTTTTTAGCCCCTGTGGCGGAATTTACAGGCTCGCAGCTCGCAGCAGTAGTTTGAGCTTAGGCACTAACGAGCTCTGCCGGCGGAATTTCCAGGCGGCGATTCCGGTACCGTTTTTACGAAATATACCGCATCTACATGGCGAATACGGGCTATATACGGGCGTTGAATACAAATTCAAGTCGCGGCACCCGTACACAAATGGTTGCTTTATACCTGCATCTTTGAATTATTTTTTTACGATTTTTCTTTACTTTTCTATTACTTTGTAAAGATTGTCTTTAATTCGGGCCTTATAACATCATGAATTTGGAGCGCGCTACTGAAATTTTTATATGGACTTGAAGACCAGATGTTTGTCTTTACAATGATATAAAAAATATTAGAATGCGACCTATGGTTATAATTCTATTGTCATCTAAAGTTTGTCTTTATTTCCAGCTTCATGAAATCAAAACTCCTGAGCGCGCATATTGCGAAATTTATATGTGCTTGTAGATAGTTTATTCCTCTTTACAATGACGTAAAAATTATTAGAATACGACTTATGGTTCAGAAAATATAACCAACCAAAGGAGAGTGACGCTACCCCGACAGTACCACGTGAATGGTCCCGACGCGCACCAAGTTACTGGCACTGCTTGGTCCCCCCGGGACTGCTAATTACAGTACCGTTACCTCCTCGAGACCTCCTCGAGACCTCCTCGAGGGTGCCAGAGCCGAGCGCGCGTGGAACTAATGGGTACTAATGAGCACAGCATACACTAATCACCGCGGCGAACGCAATACATGTTGCGCGGTGTAAAGTTTGTCTTTATTTCCAGCTTTATAAAATCGTAAATTATTTCGCGCGCATGCGAAACACGTATGTACTTGAAGACAATTTATTCCTCTTTACAATGATATAAAAATTATTGGAATACGTCAAATGGTTCGCAATATATGAAGAGCGTAAGGAAGGCACCCCCAGTACTTAGAAAATTCATTTTTGAAAAACTAACTTTTTGCGACATCTGGCGCATCATTTGCCGCATGTTTATTTTTCGCTGCGCATATACATATGATACATGGAATTGAAGACAATTTATTGCTCTTTACGATGATGTAAAAAGAAAAAAAATGCGCAACTTCGTTCGGAAGCTATAGCGGGCCAAATGAAGGTACCCTCGGTACTTTGAGGCAACTTTTTGACTATCGCGCATATCGGGGCACGTGCCGCAACTTTAGTTTTTCGTGCGCATGTATAAATTTTATATTGAATCAAAGCCGAATCTTTCCTCTTTACCCCATGTAAGTTTTATGAAAATCGGCCACCCGGTTCAGCATTTATGGGTGTTTTTTATGATGCGGTTCTGGCTGAACTTCCAATGAAAGCTCGCATTCACTTTCTCTGTCTCTTTGATAAAATAAAAAATATTTTATTTGCAATGACATGTATTACAATGAAATTACAATGCATTTACGTACAAATATACACAATATTTACCTGCGGTTGTGCGCAGAACAGCTTTAGGGACCTAACAAGGTATGTATATAATGTGTATATACTGGTTGTCCACACTTCGGCTCTCTTTACTTTCAATTTTCTTCTTCTTCATTCCCTTCTTCATTTCTTTCTTTTTCCGTGGCAGTGATGTAAGCCCTGGAATAGTCAGTGGCGGTGTGGTACAGTTTGAAGCATGGTGCGGCGCACAGAGAAACATTACAATCTGTACATTCATAAGAAGACTCTCTGCCTACTTGTTTTTTCTTCCTTGCTGGCCCATTGCCTTCTTCAATCTGTTTTGCGAGGACGGCGCGTTTTGCCTTAGAGCATACCACACACATCCTTGTGACGTTTTTCTTCCTTCCGACAGGCTCAATCTTCGTCGGAAAGTGACGTCCATGAAGACGAGTGACACTCTCATCGCTCGTGCTCGGCCGACCACGGGGACGTCTGCAAAGTGATGGAACTTGTTCCTTGTCCGCAAATGTTACTATATGTTGCGCCAAAGCCTTCCTGTATTCCCGACTTGTTTTTAGAGGTTTATCTTTGCTGTATTCTTTATAAACGATGTAAGAGTTCAACATGGCAACGTTGAGAACGTGAAACCAAACCCGTTTCCACCACTTCAGGGTCTTCACTCGGAACGGCGTGTACGACAACATCTGGTCGGCCCGATCAACACCTCCCATGTACTTGTTGTACGTTGTTACAATGCGCGGCTTGAGAACTGGTTCCCCTGTTGCCCGGTTCTTCTTCCCTGTTTGTTCAAGTTGTGTATCTTCAACAGTAGACATGAGAAGCACTGATTTTCTATCTTCGTAGCGAAGAACGAGTAGGCCATGGTTGTGAGAAACTGTCATGTCCCCTTGCTTGGCTTTCTTTTTAGGTTTCTTGACTGAATCAGGAAGTCCCTTTCGATTGGCTCTCAACGTCCCCGCGGCACCTATTCCCCGCTCCCACAAATTTATGTACAGATTTGTGGACGAATAGTAGTTGTCCATAAAGATGTGATGCCCCTGTCCAACGTAGTCGTTCACCAAGTCCATGACTACATCATAAGTTTTGCCACCTTCAGAAACCGGTTCATTCGTTGTTCCAGTGTAGAGTTTGAACTTGCAAACGTATCCGTTGTGCGAGTCACACAACATGAAAGCCTTTATCCCATACTTCTTAGGCTTGTCGGGAAGATAAACTTTGAAAGATAAGTTACCTTTCCAGGGCACCATGCCCTCGTCAACTGAAATGTTTTGATGCGGTTTATACACTCTTGAAAAACGGTGAACTATCTAGTTATACAAGTGTCCCAGTTTATTTATTGGTGAAAAGCACGGGGTGTTACGGCCCGGCATCCTCCTGTTGTCAGCCAAGTGTAGGTAGGTTATAAGAAGCCAAAACCTGTCTCGGGGCATGCACTTGGCGAAGAAAGGCGTTGAGGTAACATCACTTGTTGACCAGTAATCAGCAAAGTTTCTCTGCACAACCAATGACATGGCAATTGTCATGGCTACAAATACCTTCATCTCTTCTGCATTAGTGTCTTGCCACTGTTGCATTCTTGAACGGGGTCTTAGAATTTTGTCCTCCATTGCTTGTTTGAAATATCTATTGGTTTCCGTTGCCATATCCTCATAGTCATCATTATGTATAAACAAATTGAAAAAGTCAATAGGTTCAGGGTTCTCAGGAAGTTCTATGAACTGGCGCAACCCAGTTTGACCAGTGAAAGGCAAGTTTACACGTGGCCGCGGACCATCCACCCACTCATCAAACGTCTGTGAATTATCATGATTATATTGTGGTATTTCGGCAAACTCCTCCTCAAAACCACTAAAGTCTTCTTCGGTGGAATTACCGGCGGCTAGAATCTTTCTGGCAATCTCTGTCTCTATATCACTCAGAGCATCTGTGTCACCATGTTCACTATCTATTACAGTGTCCCGATCATATGCATCATGTCTAAACCACTGCTACCATCACTGTCAGTTGACTCCATATCAGAGGCTTCATCAGCATGGATCTCGTTGATGAAGTCGTCGTCGCTTGAAACGGCTTCAAAGCTGCGTGTCCTAGTATGCAACGTCCTAGGCCGTCGCAGGGCCTTGCGTCCACGTCCGCGCAGCATTCTGCTTCAACCTGTAAATGATGGAAAATGCGTTAGATGTATGCAACATATAACATGTGATTAGAGACAATAAACATACAGAGATAATGAATGTGAGCTTCATGGACGTTCATTTGCCAGTTTCAGAACCTCCCGGCGCATCTAGGACGACTGCGCCGCAAGCGCCGACGGCGCCGACGGCTTCTGACATCGCGCCGATTTTTCCGACGCATATGTCAAACGGACCATTTTCTGATTTCCTCGGCGACGTGTAGCACCGGGCGCGAGGCCCGGAAAATAAACTACTATGTCAGGGAAGCTCGGGTTGTCAGTTGCCGAATGACTTCTCTTTTCGAGAAGCAGAGCATCCAAGGAGCGGTCTCTCGAGGCGGAGCCCGGACCCATGGGAGCATACTCCCATGCTCTCCGGGAATTCCCGTCCCCGTCTTCCGCGGCGGACCCCGGATTCAATCGCGGGACAGGTTTCCCATGTTCTCTTTTGAGAACGAGAGACTCCGAGGAACAATCCTATGGGACGAACCCCGGATTATATTGGGAATGGGTTCCCATGCCCTCTCGACATATATAGCAGAAACCTTCATACCTCGGAATGACACGAACCTTTATTTCAAAGTAGAAAAAAAATAATAATTTGCACAAAAAGTTTGGGGGGTGGCGACCAAAAGCGGGGGGGTCCGCGCACCCCCCGGTAGATATTTATACTTGTGGGTCGGTCCCGAAGATGACGGACCACGCCCATGTTCATGGGAATTTTTTCTCATTATGTCATGGCGAATCCCGTCGGAAATTCCCCTGCTCACGAAAAAACTAATACCTAAAAAAGTAATTGTGATACAAAAGAACTTTGGTAATAAAAGTGGTGAGGAATCAAATTCTCCATCTGCTCAGTTCAGTCCGCTACACATATAGATAATTCTTTAAATCTTATTGAATGAAACGTCTTTTATTCAATAATGTAAAAGATAAAATAATAAATTCAATTCAAATGGTTTGGAAAGGTGCGCCCTCGCATTTGAATTTTAGAAATAAAAACCTTTCGCAAATGGCATCAGTAACAAAAATGTTCACGCATTTTTAGAAACTCCGAAAAGTGAAATATTTTCCTGAGAAAATATTCCCACGAAAATGCTTTTCCCCGAGCGGCGGGTCCCGTACTCAAATATATTTTCACTTTTATGTTATATTTTTTTTTCAAAAACTGGAAACAAAATTCCGTCATGACAGTTGTTCATCGTTTATAAAGCTCTATATTTGCGTATCAAAAGAACAGTATTTTAGTTATATATTATCATACTTCTTCACTTATGCGTACATCAATATTGCGGCTCTTCGCGCATGCATAGTTCTTCCCAAAAACATGCGCATTATATCTGGAATTAAAGACAATGTTTTTCTCTTTACAATGATGTAAAAATTATAAAAATCGGAC
Source organism: Gibbula magus (assembly GCA_936450465.1). Lineage (NCBI taxonomy): Eukaryota > Metazoa > Mollusca > Gastropoda > Trochida > Trochidae > Gibbula > Gibbula magus. The sequence goes on from OW388297.1 coordinate 61,831,102, forward strand.
TTGCGGTTCAAAAGTTATGAAGTGCGAAAATTATACCTTTTGGCGCGGCGCTTTGCGCATGCAGAGTTCTTCCCGAAAACATGCGCATTATACATGGAATTGAAGACAATGTTTTTCTCTTTACAATGATGTAAAAATTATAAAAATCGGACTTGCGGTTCACAAGTTATAAAGCCCGTAATGATGGTATATGCTAAGAGCGCCACTTATTCAAAGCCGAATATCACCTTCTGCGCGACACCTGGCGCATCAAAAGTTATTGCCGAAAATACACATATTTTATATGGAATTGAAGACAATTCTTTTATCTATATACTGATAAAAGAATTATGAAAATATCCCAAGTAGTTTCTTAGAAATAGAGCGCCGAGGCATGTTGGGGTAAATGCGCCACATGTATCAAAATTCAAAAGTGCGAAAGTCGGCTATCTCTGTGCGATTGCTGTATTTTCAGTTATGTTAGCGCAATTGCGATTTTTATATGGGAATAAAGGCCATTCTTTCCTCTTTATTTTGGTATAAAAAAAATGAAAACAACCAATTGGTTCATATGATACGAAGTGCGAGAGAAAGGTAGCTTATTGCAATATCTTCCCGTAATTAGAAGCTATCTGCCCATGTGGCGAGATGCGAGACAGATAAGCATAGGCTATCTGCCCATGTGGCGGGATGCGAGACAGATAAGCCTGTACGGGCCTATCTCACCCCGGGGCAGTGCAGACACTTAGGTGCTAATTAGCCGCCGGGCAGTGTAGCCATCGGAGCGAAGCAGGACAAAATTGGCCTTTTGTAAAGCTAATTATCGATGCGTTACGGGTCAACAATGCACACGCAAATTGGTGTGAATTTTGCTGGACGTTCTGACCAGACACTGAAGAAAGTTTTATTCTCATTGCGGGCTGCGAGGCATAAATACAGCCATTCTCATGCAGCGAGTCGCGGAAACAATCGACTCGGGACCTGGTATGGTAGATAGCACAGTACATAGACAGCCGTGAATTATTCTAAGTAAGCGATCCGGGATCCGTATACAGACACCTCGGAATCGCTTATAGCCCGCCCGGATAATTCCGGGACCCGCATGTTAAGGGTTAACACTTATTCAATAGAGAAATTGACTTTGGTACAAAAGACATTTTATAACGTTTGGTTTTGCACATAGGTACATTATACCCACGGCCAGAGGGTAACAATTCAAAACAGTCGTGCAAATTTTTGAAGCCAAGTTTTGAGCCCGTCCTTCATGAAGTTCATCTAATGTTTTAAAGATAGGATTAGAAATTGTCTCTCCTTGTTTAATTATCTTATTTAATTTGTTTCTATTTGTTAGTGGCAGGGAGCCGAACCAACATTGGATAGAGAAGATGAGAATAGTCTGAAGACAGGTTTTATAGAACAGAGCCAAAATAGTTGTGTCAATGTGGTAAGATCGGAGCTTCCTGAGGAAATGTAGGCGAGATTGACATTTGCTATAAAGACAATACCATCCGTATTTTCAGAGAAATTCAACTTATTATTATGAGTTGCAAGATATTTGTAACTACTAACTACTTCAACAACATCTCCATTTATAATGACTGGACTACCTGCTGGCTTATTCCTTCGAAAATCTATAACAAGTTCCTTTGTTATTGATACATTTAGTTCCAAAAAGTTGTCAGGTCACCACTCAACAAAATCATTTATTACTTAGCTCTGCTGGCGGAATATTCCAGGCGGCGATTCCGGTACAGTTTTTACAAAATATATCGCATCTACATCGTGAAAACGGACTATATACGTGCGTTCAATACAAATTCAAGTGTTGGCACCTGTACACGAATGGTTAATTCATACCCGCGACTTTGAATGAATTTTCTACAATTTTTTTTTCCTATTACTTTCGAAAGATTGTCTTTAATTCGCACTGCACCCAAACCTTACTGCGTGTAGAACAGTTCTCTACTGCAGACAAAATTGCCGTGCCCCTGGCGAGATTCGAACCCCAGACCTCTTGATCCGAAGCCGAACGCGCTAACCACTGCGCTATCCCGCCCCCATGAGTTTTAGATCATGATCCCTGTGACCCACATTTGGAGTCACAGGGTCACCAATCCTACAATTGAGAATCACCTTTGACCAAAGAATCTCTACACAACATTTCACTTTTCTAGAGCTTTACATGTAAACTGGAGAAGAAGATGAAAATAGGTTTTTGGGTCATGACCCATGACCTAGATTGGGGTCACAGGGTCACAAAATCTACAATTTAAAATCCCCATTTGCCAAGGAGTCTGCACACAACTTTTCAGCTCTCTAGACCTTTTGGAACTGGAGAAGAAGATGAAAATAGGATTTTAAGCATGTGACCCCTGTGACCCCATTTGGGGTCATGGGGTCACGAAATCTACAATTTAGAATCCCCATTGGCCAAGGAGTCTGCAAACAACTTTTCAGCTCTCTTGACCTTTTGGAACTGGAGAAGAAGATGAAAATAGGTTTTTAAGCATGTGACCCCTGTGACCCCAAATGGGGTCACAGGGTCACACAATCTACAATTTAAAATCCCCATTGGGCAAGGGGTCTGCAAACAACTTTTCAGCTCTCTAGACCTTTTGGAACTGGAGAAGAAGATGAAAATAGGTTTTTAAGCATGTGACCCCATTTGGGGTCATGGGGTCACGAAATCTACAATTTAGAATCCCCATTGGCCAAAGAGTCTGCACATAATTTTTCAGCTCTCTAGACCTTTTGGAACTGGAGAAGAAGATGAAAATAGGTTTTTAAGCATGTGACCCCTGTGACCCCATTTTGGGTCACGGGGTCACGAAATCTACAGTTTAGAATCCCCATTGGCCAAGGCATCTGCACATGAAATTTCAGCTCTGTGGAGAAGTCGAAAAAGCGAAAAGTTTACGGACGGATGGACAGACGCCGGTCGCCATGCCATGCCATAAGCCCATCGGGCCTTTCAGGCCTGATGAGCTAAAAAGCTTATCAGATGTTGGATGAAAGGGAAATATCAGAAAACTTACTGCAAAGCACGAGGTTTCCCCTGGGATGATGAACTGAATGTGTCCAGAAACAGCATTCTCACTGACACCAGACTCCATCCAACATTGACCAGTTTCATTGCATGCCTGCAACACAATTCTCACTTCATCACTGCCAGACTTTCTCAAGAGAGGTAACCATGCTAACAAAATTTTATCTTAAATTTATGCCTTATAAAATTTCCTTGAAGGATGTGTTAAAGGTTAGATGAAATGATATATGGTCACATTCGTATTCGTTGAAAAGGGGTTTCAATTTGACAATTGCTCGATTTTAAATTTCTGAAATTGACCCATAAATTACTTATATACGGCTTTTTAAAAAAATGCCTAATTAAGCCCCGGCGACCAGAATGAAAGTGGACGGGGGTGGTCGCTGAAGCGTATCGTGTTGTGACGTACGTAGAGGAGCCTCATCATGGCCGCTAATCATAATTTAACGCGTTTTCCCCACTTTTAAACTGCTCATATAAGACAGAAAACTTCTTCTAAACAACCCCAATTTTCGATAAACGGATTACTTAACTATTCAACTAGCAATTTCATATGGTTACAACAACTGGGGCGTGCTTAATTAGAGTTCATTCTGCGCTTTTGTATAGTATGTTTGTAGCAATTAATCGCGGAACTAGAAGGGAAAGTATGACAGTTCAAGTGACACTCAAACAAGGGAAGAAGATTATCGCGGGAATCGGGTGAAGAGAGATTAAGAAGCATCAATTAATCAAATTTATATGTTGAATAATCGGCATATTCATTTTGTTTTGTATGTATTAATAAATAAAGATGTATGGTAGGTATAATTTCATATACAATGAACGATTGACTGTTCAAACAAGCGAGACAACATTGCAGATTTATCAATAACATTGTGTATTTAGTATAAAAGATTACTGTATTTTAAGTTTGTCAATCAAAATATTCTATGTATGACGTAATGCAATGCAAACCATTTTCACTTCAATTTCATGAATAAATAAATGAACTGGATTGGTCAACAAGTTCAATGAAATTTACATGAAGATTGCTCTATTGTACACGCTTAACATATACATTATGATACACAGATTGAAATAGACAACGAACATTATCGAATAAAAGAATTATGTTACCAGAAGCATTTTAATGCACATCTCGTTAATGAAAACGAAATGGTTTAATTAATAGTCTGGTAGCTTTTATGTGTCACTTCTGCACATCAACACACAATTCTCAGTTTAGCGGACCATATAGATGTTTCTTCCAGATCAAAGAGGAGTAGTGTTGTTACAACAAATTAGTTTACGCAATTAAGAAGCTGAGTATGTGAGAAGGAAGGAGTGTAATTATGTTTGTACAGATAACAAGTTTACTGGACCGATTCAATTATATAACAAATGGCACGTCGGTGACCAGCATGTCATACATGTTTATTGTCAAACGTCCTGTCTTGGTGACACAAAGGAAATACGAAATAAACATTAACGCGACATTCAGTCTAGATGTTGTCAGCCAATGAAATTATTTTTAGTGTAAAATCGTCATAACTATTTGGTTTTCTATCTTGCCATTTGGAAAGATTTTTGCTGAAAGAGGGTTATTATTTGAGCATCTTTTGTTTCAAAGGACTGTCATTGATGGAATTATAGGTTAACATTTTGTGTCTAATGTGCATTTGGATATTCATATTGTCCTTTAGGATATGTTTATTAGGGCTGTAACGATTCATCGATACCTACGATACAATCATAGCTTAGGAAATCGTGATTATTGTATCGTGAGCTTCCTGTATCGTGATACACTAAAAATAGATTTCACTTACTTAAAAATGAAAAAAAAAACTAAGTGAACACTATAAAACCAGCTAGTGTTGTGCAGTAACAGTAACTACAGTAAGCATGAAGCAATCTGATTCATAAATCACTGTTTTTAGAAAAAAAAACTGTTTTAATTTTCATTTTTCGACCATCTCATAACACAAAATTTCCACCATCTTGAAATTTTGCAAAATATGCATGAACTTTAAACTTTAAACTTTAAACTTTAAACTTTAAACAATGTATCGTGATACATTCTGTATCGCCTGTCTGTATCGTGATACATATCGTATCGTGAGATTTTCCATGATACTCAGCCCTAATGTTTAGAAGGCAAGTTTCTTACATTAATTGACACTCTTGATGAATTGTCAATTTAATACGATGCTTATTTGATTATATTTGATTAACAACACATTTTATAGAAAATATTATCTTATTATCTATTAGAGTGGGTGGATTCGTAGACGTATTATTATCGTTGCTAATGAAATTCTTTTGATGTTTTAAAATATGTGGTGAGTTACTTTGATTTTTGTAATGCACAGTTAGTAAATTAGGTTGTCGGTTGATTAACGACGTTTAAAAACAGGATGATGTGAAGTGCTTTTATTGTCGATGGCTTACTTCGCCGGCGTGCTTATCTCACGTTTGTTGTTTTATTTTCAACACAAACATTCTCTAAAAAAAAATAACAACAACACCGACTATCTGATTTCGTTATCTCAACTATACTTTGTTCATATTATCATATCTTGGTTTCATTTTGTCATCTTATATATCATTACCATTGATTTATCCTATGTCTACGAATGTCTATGAATCCACCGTCTCTCACTAGTTATATCAATTATATTTGATATAAATAACGATATTTTGGTACATTTGTAAAGTGAAACTAGATAACTAACATTACTCGAACAGTTTACAGCAGAACAGCGATGTGGCATTATTGCAAAGCGTAGATATAACATATTAACTGACCGATTCCCCAGTGTTTGCCATTGTAAATAGTAAGCGAATGTTTACACCCGGTCCCTTCACGTACGTCACTTCCGGTATCTTTCAACTCTCAAAGCCCCGCCCCATTTTTGGTTTGTTGGTCACGGGTGAAAAGCAGACGATGTTTTTCGATGTTTTCAAGTCGCTCTAGTTTAATATAGGAACAACATATGGATTTTCTTTTGGTCTCGTTTTTCACAAAATAGTCTCATGAACCACTTTCAGTAAAGAATTCAATAGAAAATAATTTATTTCAGCCTTCCTTTAATGTAACAGTGTGACAAGTGGACAGTAAGTACTCACAGCATTAATAGCCATCCTTGCCTCAAAGTTATCCACACAGCTGAGCACCAGGTCAACTGGAGCACCGGACTTCAAGCCTCCCTCGCTGTGGGGTCAATACCATCATCAATATCAATAGAAATTGGCTGTCATCAAAACTCACAAGGTCTTAATGTTCCAATAATCTACACTTATCATTCCTGAAAATTTTCTTCAGGAAAACAAGTACTCAAACTAGATGAGCGTTTGCGGGATACCGCAAAAGCAGAGCAGCTCCGAAACTTTGGGTCTCGCCTTTCCCTGTTCTGCCTTCTCCTCAGCATAAATAAAATGGGAATTTTTTTTGACAAAAATTTGTTTATTATTCAAGTTATTCTAACAAGTTGAATCATCACCGGGGTCACTTTTCACAAACTTGTTCTTAAAACCTATTTCTGATTTCAAAATTGGATCAAAGGATTAACATGGCCTTAACCAATATCTCATGACCTTGACCTTTGACCTTCAAGGTCACACCATCAATGATTACTTTTCATTGTGTATAACAATCATGCAATGACTCAAAGTGTTCATTGTTAACATAAGGCATATTCACAATAGCATGCTTAAGTTGTGACATTGCTGTGACCTTGACCTTTGACAGATTTAAGCGAAAACGTTTTCAGATCTTGGTCTTTCTCCATAGTTGACATATACCAAATAAGAGCCTGACAGCAAAAAAATGTTTGAAGTTATCATGTCTACAAGGATTATTGTAGTGATTTGAGAACTCATGACCTTGACCTTTGACCTTGAATGTGAACATGTCAAAATAATTCACCAGATTTATAAGAAAGAAGCTATGTATATGAGATGTTAATACCTTCTTGGAAAAAAGTTATTTACAGATTTCAGAACTGGTCACCATGACCATATCTCATGACCTTGACCTTTGATCTTCAAGGTCACACAGTCAATGATCAATTTTTAATTGTGTATAACAATCATGTAATGATTCAAAGTGTTAATAGTTAAAATAAGGCATATTCGCAACTGCATGCTTAAGTTGTGACCTCGCTGTGACCTCACCCTTGGACAGATTTTAGCGAAAACCTTTTCAAATCTCAGTCTTTCTCCATAGTTGATATATGCCAAGGAAGGGTCTGATAGCACAGAAGTTGTTGAAGTTATCGTGTTAACAAGGATTTTTGTAGTGATTTCAGAACTCTTGACCTTTCACCTTGAATGTGAGCATGTCAAAATAATTCCCCAGGTGTACAAGAAAGAAGCTATATATATGAGGTTTTGATACCTTCATGGAAAAAAGTTACATAGTGTTTTCAGAACTGGTGACCATGACCCTATCTCGTGACCTTGACCTTTAAAATTCAAGGTCACACAATCAGTGATCACTTTTCATTGTGTATCACAATCATGTAATGATTCAAAGTGTTAATAGTTGAAATAAGACATTTTTGCAAAAGCATGCTTAAGTTGTGACCTCACTATGACCTTGACCTTTGACGGATGTTAGCGAAAACCTTTTCAAATTTTGGCCTTTCTCCATTGTTGATATACACCAAAGAAGAGCCTGATAGCACAAATATTTTTCAAGTTATCGTGTTTACAAGGATTTTTTTAGCGATTTCAGAACTCGTGACCTTGACCTTTGACCTTGAATGTGAACATGTCAACAAAATTCCCCAGGGGTATAAGTAAGAAGTTATGTATATGAGTTCTCAAAACCTATAGGAAAAAAGTTATAGCAAATACAAAACGCGCCGGCGGCGGCGATGGAAACTGCACAAAAACTGATAGCAGCTCCGACTTAGTCGGAGCTGCTAATTATCTGCCTTGCATTTTTAAGTTTAACCTGATATACATGAAATAGCTTATATGGTATTGAAATTGTGTAAACAAGCTGAAAATGACTGAAAATTCAAACCAACCTGCAGAGGTTACGATTTCTTAGCCATCTTCAGATACTTACCACCATAGATATCCATATTATCCAGACACATTGGAACTTCTACTCAATATATTTTTACCAAAACATTGCAAAATGTTGACCACTAGAAGATTAACAATTCCAGAGTATTATCTATGATAGATGAATAGTTCCATAATTTTAAAAATCATTATAAAGAGTAAAGACTGGCTTTGATTTCATATGAAATTTGCATATGCGCATGTTCCATTGCACTGCAATAATTTTATCACTGACATGAAGCACAACACCTTTCACTGGACATGCAGTTCCAACATCTCCAACAATGTGACAATGTGGCTTCACATTTGGATAACCCGTGGCAATTGAACACTAGTGTATATTTGGCATGTTTTATATTTGGTTAATACTATTATTCATTATAAATATTACCAATACTTTTGTTACTTTTGTCCTAATACATACTTGTGACAGATTGTTGTCAAATTAAGTATTTCGTAGGGTATTGAAATGGTATTTTTGTGTAATGTGTAATGGTTGTACAATGCAATACCAATTACCATTTCATTTATTACACCCATGTTATTCACTAAATTGTATGTGTGTAAGTACATTTTTATGTGACACAGATGTACTTTATTTATACATTTTAAAAAACTCAACTAATGTATTTTATATGTATTGTTACAGCGTGGAAAACCAGTATCTTGTCAATGACCTCATTATCACCAAACGAGGCTGCTCTGAGAGCACAAGAAGCCCGGGGTTTGTCTTATTAAACTTGCACAAACTCTCTTCCAAATAAGCAGTCTAAATATAAGGGTAAATTAAAAAAAAGATTAGACATTATCAATTAGATCTGCATTAAACATGAGACGGTTTTTGATCAGCTTGAAAATTATGATATCATCTGAATGATCTAGTGAAAATAAATAAGCATGTCAAATATCGATGGCCTATCACCTGTGAATCAGAAACTATGGCCATTGTTAACTTTTTTAGAAAATGCATCCTACATCAAGGTCAAGGTCAAAGTTATGACTTCAGTATGTGACATTGGAAACATAAAATTTTCAAAGGCTGACAAATTAAAAGTTATGGTGAAGGTAAAGGTTCTAAAAAGGTAAAAAATATGACTTTTTCAATGGTCAATGTCAATGGGAAACATCCATCAAAATTCAAAAACAAATCAAAAGTTTGAGCTAAGCTCAGTTAAAGTTTAACCCGCTCTCTGAAATTGAAAAACCGAGTGCTCTAAGTCAAGGGCCATATCTCTGAATATATTAATTTGATTGGTCCAAAAAACTACATACATATCACTGATGTATGTCCAAAGCATGTGTAAAGTTTCAGAAAGATTGATAAAAAAAAATGGTTGGAGAGGACAATTTTCGGAACACAGGTACTGTCTGTCTGAAATCAGAAAACTGAGAGCTCTTAGACAAGAGCCATACCTCTGTAATATTAAAGATGCATCCATTGTGCTTCATAAAATTTTATTTGGTTTTAATACGTACGTTCCATATGTACTGGTTACAGTACAAATAGTTTCACTCACCAAGAGCTTGCCTATTTATCCCGTATCGCTAAATATATCATAATTATTAGTTTTTAATTTTTTCTTTCCAATGTTGGTTTGATTCCTTGTCTCTCGTAAATAAATCAGGAGTTTTGTTTTACAAATCGATGATATTTTTATGAAAAAATAGTTTTGAAATTATCCCTGAAGATTTTATATGATCAAGATCATGTTTTTACACAGTGAATATGTCAAGCTTACTTCTGGAAGGAGATAATTACTACCACGTTTTAAAACCAACATAGGTCAAATACATCTATTTAGTATTTACCTTTCAAATGATATTTAAGTTAATGCTTGTAACTTGTTTTGTCTGTATTTATTGTACACGAGCTCTGTCAAGATACAAAATGAATTCCTATAATGTATTGCATTCACGAAACTGTAAACTCAACAGTTGATGCTGACTACTGCATTCTTGAGGAACACAGTTCCAGAGTTGTTTTCTCTACCGGATTTATTATCTCATGTTTACCAGTAATACCTGTCTGGCTCCAGAATTTGTTCATTATTTCCTGGGATACTGTTGTAAATATTATATTCATGTATTATATATACATGTACCTTGATGGAACTTGATGAATGAATTTGGCCACTGAACGCACTTCAGTTCCTATTGTTCTTGTATGTGTTTGTTGTCTTATTTACATGTGAATGTGAGCTAGTAGGAGATGTGATGAAATAGATGTATGACTTACCTTTGGTAACAATTATGATTTAAGACTTGTGTTTCCACAATGCGGGGTGAGGATTCAACATTTCAAAATTTTCATTTTGTTTTCTATGATCGTATACATATAATTATCTACAATCATATCTTCAAGACCAATATGTAATGTTATTCCCATTAAGTTAAAATATTGTTTTGTAGATATGGATATGTAGATATTACCTTATTCTTTCAAGAAAGTGTCCAAAGTTGTCAACTGTAGTGATGTTATAGTTATATACTTCGAACTCAACATCAGGGTTGATTTCTCTGAAAGTCAAATAATACAAACATTTAACAATATGCAAAAAAGATAAACAAATAGGGCCATTGACTTTGACATTCACTTTGCATAATGTTTTTATTAGTTTTCACATAAGTTGTTTCTTATTTATTCATTACTGATTTATTTACAAATACCATTCAGAAACTTGTTGTGCAACTTTAAATTGCAATGAAATTTCAAAGAGGGAAATATCCTGCATGTCAAACCCTAATAGAAACCTAGAGTTCACATCACTTGTTAAAATTGTCCATAAGTTTCTGAAAAAGAGACTCCATCGACTAACACTAGATTACTCATTAGCATACAAATCCTATGTTTTTACTGTTAGACAGGTTGTAACTATATTTTTATACTCTTGTCTTGCCACTTATAAATCAGAGTCATATCAGACAAAATCAGGTGGGAGACCCCTGCCCCAAGGAGGATGTAATGGAGAATGCATTTCGGAGCTGTGGATTCGTTAAAAATAATCAACGAGCCCCGAAGGGACGAGTTGATTATTTTTAACAAATCCACTGCTCCGAAATGCATTCTCCATCTTAATCCATATATGACGTCACAAAACATGCATATAAGATTATTTTACATTTGAAACAATAAATTTCAATTCTGGGACACAAAAATCAAATATTTTGCAAATGTCGGTGCTCATTCATCGGATATGGTACAAGTAGTTGCGACCCTCACGAAATGGATTCTTCCACGCGAGCGCCTGCCACGCGAGGCGAAGTGATTGACAGCTAAAACTGTGCCTTTCCATGCCTTCAGCGTGTGTTACAAAATTTGAATGCATATTGAAATTGGCATTTTCGTTACAAACCACAGTGGAATAAAACAAGAGCCATCAGAAGATGACATATGCCACCGGTTCCACAAAATTTTTAAAACACATCTTTTACAGATACTTGTGTATCTACTACCGTACTTCAGTTAGTGGGTATTACAGAGTATCAGGAATGTTAAGGGTTTTAGACTTCTGCTCCAGAAGCAGTCAAAATCAAGAACAACCAACATCCCTCTCATGTTTCTATGGAAACAAAAAAAAACACACATGCAAAGTTTCAGGAAGATATGATGAACGGTTTTGGAGCTGTGCTCCGGAAACGAACCTGTCTCTGAACAAAGTCCAACTTCAACATGTTTCTATTGAAACGAAAAAAAAAAAAAAAATTCAGAAATCTGAAAATATCAAAAGGCACCACTTCAGTTAGTGGGTAATACACATGCAAAGTTTCAGGAAGATATGATGAACGGTTTTGGAGCTGTGCTCCGGAAACGAACCTGTCTCTGAACAAAGTCCAACTTCAACATGTTTCTATGGAAACGAAAAAAAAAAAAATTCAGAAATCTGAAAATATCAAAAGGCACCACTTCAGTTGGTGGGTAATACACATGCAAAGTTTCAGAAAGATATCATGAATGGTTTTCGAGTTCTGCTCCGGAAACGAAATGATTACGGACGAACAGACGGACGGACAGACGGTATTACATACCGGTGGGATAAAAAAATAGAGCCATGGGCTCTGTAGCTCATTAAGACTTCATTTATTTATTATCTAAGGTTGAATATCTAAGTTATCTCAAGTAATACATCTACCGAATCTTCAATTTAGAATCTCCTTTGGCCAAGGAGTCTATACACAACTGTACTGGAGAAGAAGATAAAAGAAGGTTTTCAGGTAATGAACCCTGTGACCCACATTTGAGGTCACAGGGTCACAAAATAAATTTTTTAGAATCCACATTGGTCAAGTAGTCTGAACACAACATTTCAGCCTTCTAGAGCTTTTCATACTTGAGAAGAAGAGGAAAATTGGTTTTTAGGTCATGACCCCTGTGCCCCACATTTGTGGTCACAGGGTCACGAAATCTACAAATTAGAATTCCCTTTGTCCAAGGAGTTTGTACATAAAATTTCAGCTCGAAATTTCAAGTCAAATATGGGAAAAGTTTACAGACGGATGGACAGACACCGGACACCATGCAATGCCATGCCATAAACCCATCGGGCCTTTCAGGGTTTACAGTAGAACTCGGATATAACGAACTCCAAGGGACCAGCGAATTTAGTATGCTATATCCGGTGTTCGCTACTCACCTTTGGCAGCCATCTTGGATCATGTCCATCATATGTACAAAACTAAAACGTACATGTCTAATCACAAAATAACAAAGATAAATTGTACTGCACTTCACATCTTTATTCCTGTTTAATGAAAACATAATCTAGGATCAAGGATACAACATTTCCAAAAATTGCAATTACATATCCATAGCACTAGTACGTTTAAGAAAGTCTGCAATCTTCGTTTGCACACCTCGTTGGGCCTTCTTCATTTTGTCAACAGCTTGACAAACATCTGCGAGTGAATCGAACACAGCAGTGTCCGACCCCATCGTCTCGCACACAAGCAGATCACAATGCCACTGAGAGTAGATTTGGAACATCAAAGTCCAAAGCGATGTTTTTCTTAGATTTTACACCCAAATCAACGGCCTCTATGATTCGAAGTTTAGTATCAAAAGTGATAGCTTTACGTTTGCCCGCCATCTTGTGACAAGAAACGAGACTGGACTGATATTCTGTGACCATGTCGGGTAATTAAAGACAAAATTTGTTTACTTAACAGTTAACTTTCTTACAATGTTGAAGATACCTCTGGTTGACTAAGCTGACACGGACTGAGTTTGCTCTAACAATAATGAGGAGCTTTGATTCACCACGGACAATGTTGATCTTACCGCTAATTGACTAAAGCTGACACTTATTGTGTTCGCTATAAGTGATGTTAATTGACCCTCGGGGCATGAAATTCAGTTCCCTATATCCGATAATTCACTATATCCGGGTTCGCTATACACGTATATTTTTAGTGATATTATATAAGGCTTTTGACGGGACCTAAAAATTGGTTCACTATATCCAAGTGTTCGCTATATCCGAGTTCCTTATATCCGTGTTCTACTGTATATTGTTTAATGAGAAGGACTGAAATAGATTGTTCTCAATATAATGCACAATCCCTAGCCCTGACAAATCTCAGTCTTGAAATTGTCAGTGCATAACAAAAACATGACTTGACACTAAATTTTGATAAAGTTGGTTGTCCAAGTATCACAATTCCTGCAAAGACATTAAAGAAAAGGTGATCCTCCCAATTACAGGTACAATCACTTGACATGACAATGATAGAGATAGAGAGAGATAGAGAGAGACTCTACCCTAACCAGCTCCCTAAAACTGAAGGTCAACACACAAAACATTATGCATTAGTGATCCTTGGCTCAGGTAACAATTAAGCCACACTTGCTATTCTACAAGTTTTTGAAAGTCTTTCACTTACTGAATATTTGTCATTAGCATTTGCACTGAGAAAGGTCAACACATAGATAATTATGCAATAGGCTGACCGTTTGCTCTGGTTACAAGCCACTGTGCTTCAACAACCTGATATTCAACAAGTTTTTTATTTTTATTTTTCTTTGATTCCACTGAACAGGCTAGCAAGTCACCTGTCTTTGCTCTCTTCACCTGGCCATTATGTAACATGCAGATCTGATTTCAAGAGGTTTCCACTGATGAATAGCAAAATATTTTATGTCTTTTTCTTTTTACTTTGAATTTCGTTTGAAAGTTGACTCAATTGCGAGTTGATATGGTTAGTAAATGAAGAGTATTACATTGAAATTTGACTCAATTGGGAGTTGATATGGTTAGTAAATGAACAGTATTACATTGAAATTTGACTCAATTGGGAGTTGATATGGTTAGTAAATGAACAGTATTACATTGGAATTTGACTCAATTGGGAGTTGATATGGTTAGTAAATGAACAGTATTACATTGAAATTTGACTCAATTGAGAGTTGATATGGTTAGTAAATGAAGAGTATTACATTGGAATTTGACTCAATTGAGAGTTGATATGGTTAGTAAATGAACAGTATTACATTGGAATTTGACTCAATTGGGAGTTGATATGGTTAGTAAATGAACAGTATTACATTGAAATTTGACTCAATTGAGAGTTGATATAGTTAGTAAATGAAGAGTATTACATTGGAATTTGACTCAATTGGGAGTTGATATGGTTAGTAAATGAAGAGTATTACATTGGAATTTGACTCAATTGAGAGTTGATATGGTTAGTAAATGAACAGTATTACATTGGAATTTGACTCAATTGGGAGTTGATATGGTTAGTAAATGAACAGTATTACATTGGAATTTGACTCAATTGGGAGTTGATATGGTTAGTAAATGAACAGTATTACATTGAAATTTGACTCAATTGAGAGTTGATATGGTTAGTAAATGAAGAGTATTACATTGGAATTTGACTCAATTGAGAGTTGATATGGTTAGTAAATGAACAGTATTACATTGGAATTTGACTCAATTGGGAGTTGATATGGTTAGTAAATGAACAGTATTACATTGGAATTTGACTCAATTGGGAGTTGATATGGTTAGTAAATGAACAGTATTACATTGAAATTTGACTCAATTGAGAGTTGATATGGTTAGTAAATGAAGAGTATTACATTGGAATTTGACTCAATTGAGAGTTGATATGGTTAGTAAATGAACAGTATTACATTGGAATTTGACTCAATTGGGAGTTGATATGGTTAGTAAATGAACAGTATTACATTGAAATTTGACTCAATTGAGAGTTGATATGGTTAGTAAATGAAGAGTATTACATTGGAATTTGACTCAATTGAGAGTTGATATGGTTAGTAAATGAACAGTATTACATTGGAATTTGACTCAATTGGGAGTTGATATGGTTAGTAAATGAACAGTATTACATTGGAATTTGACTCAATTGGGAGTTGATATGGTTAGTAAATGAACAGTATTACATTGGAATTTGACTCAATTGAGAGTTGATATGGTTAGTAAATGAACAGTATTACATTGGAATTTGACTCAATTGGGAGTTGATATGGTTAGTAAATGAACAGTATTACATTGGAATTTGACTCAATTGGGAGTTGATATGGTTAGTAAATGAACAGTATTACATTGAAATTTGACTCAATTGAGAGTTGATATGGTTAGTAAATGAAGAGTATTACATTGGAATTTGACTCAATTGAGAGTTGATATGGTTAGTAAATGAACAGTATTACATTGGAATTTGACTCAATTGAGAGTTGATATGGTTAGTAAATGAACAGTATTACATTGGAATTTGACTCAATTGGGAGTTGATATGGTTAGTAAATGAACAGTATTACATTGAAATTTGACTCAATTGAGAGTTGATATGGTTAGTAAATGAAGAGTATTACATTGGAATTTGACTCAATTGAGAGTTGATATGGTTAGTAAATGAAGAGTATTACATTGGAATTTGACTCAATTGAGAGTTGATATGGTTAGTAAATGAACAGTATTACATTGGAATTTGACTCAATTGAGAGTTGATATGGTTAGTAAATGAACAGTATTACATTGGAATTTGATGAGTCATTAAAGGGGTCCACCGCTGAATGAAAAGAAAACATCTAACAACAAGCAAACACAGCAGAAAAAATCTTCACTGTATTCATTCCTGTTTATGCCCTGCAAAGCGCTCTGAAGAAGATGAAATTAAGTTTTAGGTTATGGCCAGTGAGGCCCTTATTTCACGGTATATAATCCCATACAGTACAAACCAGATATACTTTGCTGTACCCTCGTTCATTGGTTCATAGCTATGTTGACACGGGCTGTTTTTTTCTTGTTTTCTATTTGTACGAGTATGATTCATGTACTAAATTTGGCAAAATTCTTTTTCTTAGATTTTTACACAAGAATTCACTGCGATATTTAATCATGACCCTCTGAAAACTTTCTCATATCAAAAACGCCATGCCGATCTTGCTCCTCCGCTAATCACATCACGTATAATGCCGAAATGCTCTCATATTTGGTAATATTTGGATACAACCTGACAATATATGAAATATTTGATCACTTAACTTTCAGATGGTCTTTAACATTGTTTATATAGAGTAAGACCATTCGTTTTTTGACACGAGAGCAAAACACCACCCGCCTATGTGTCATTACTGTACAGGTTGATAGCCGCCAATCAGTTGGTTGCTAGCACTTTCGACAGAAGTCACTGAATGGTTTATAGTTCCAGCATGTAAGGGCATGGTATCACTTTTTTACAAATTGACACTCTTACTTAAATACTTTCTTTTATTTTGTTAAGGTCATAATTGCATCCAAATTGCTTGAACGTATTGTTGCTTCAGAGCTTAACCAGCATCTTAGGTGAGTGAGTGAGTGAGTTATTGTTTAACGCCGCTTCGGCAGTATTGCAGCCATTAGCGGCGCCAGCATCTTAGGAGTACTGGTCAATTGGAAATGCTACAATCTGCGTACAGGAAAGGATACAGCACTGAGACTGCCCTTATTCGAGTTCAGAAAGATCTTCTACAGGCTGTTGAAAAAGATGGTGCAGCAGTACTCATACCCCTTGATCTTTCCTCAGCATTTGATACCATCGATCAGAGAGTCCTTCTTCATACCCTGGAGGAGCAATTCGGAGTTACTGGCGATGCACTAATCTGGCTCACATCTTACCTATCAAACAGATACCAAGTGGTACGTGTGGATGGTTGCAGCTCAGAAATGACAGAATTCAAGTATGGTGTGAATCAAAGCTCTGTACTGGGACCCATACTCTTCACACTGTACACTTCTCCACTTGGTGATATAGCAAGAGCCCATAATTTCCACTTTCATCTGTATGCTGATGATACGCAGCTGTATCTCTCTTTCAAGCCCAAGGACAGAGCCTCCACTTACACTGCTTTCTCTAGAATTGCTGAGTGCACAGAAGCCATCAAGACTTGGATGACCAGTAACTTCCAAAAGTTGAATGAGGAAAAGACTGAGATGCTTGTTATCACATCAAAAGCAATGAGATCAAAATTGACACTCCCCACTCTGAAGTTGTCATCTTGTGTGATCGATCCCAGCAAAGAGATTCTGAATCTTGGTGTCATGTTTGATTCCACGCTCAGAGCTGAATGCCATGTAAGTCGGGTATGCAAAAAGGCTTACATGAACATCCGTAACATCGGTCAGATTGGACAGTTCATAAACAACAAAGCCACAGCTATGCTTGTCCAAGCCTGTGTAATCTCACATCTAGATTACTGCAACTCCCTCCTTCTTGGCCTGCCCAAACGACTCATCTTCAAACTTCAGAAAGTTCAAAATTCTGCCGCAAGACTAATCAAACAAACCAGAAAATCAGAACACATAACTCCAATCCTGAAAGATCTCCACTGGCTGAAAGTTGACGACAGAATCAAGTTTAAAGTTTTGTGTCTGACATTCCGTACTCTCCACTGCGATGCTCCAACATACATCTCTGATCTTATTCAGGAATACAAGCCAGAGAGAACTCTACGTTCTAGTGATCAGTGCCTTTTGAAGCTTCCTTCAGCTCACACATCTTTTGGCGAGAGAAGTTTCGAGATCTCTGCCCCACAGTTATGGAACTCTCTCCCAATTGAAATGAGAAGTGTCCAGGATCTTGAAACATTCAAATCCCTACTCAAGACCCACTTGTTCAAGATTGCCTACTGTTAGACCCACCTATTCCCAGGACAGTTCATTGCCCTAGAGCGCTTTTGAGCAGTTGTTCTACTGGAAACAAGCGCTATATAAATTCATATATATTATTATATTATAATGAATACTTCAGTCTGCTACTGTTGTGACTTTCAAACAGGGAATGAAAAAGTCCCTGCTCACATAAAACTATTTCAAAATCTCCATTGACCATTATCTTATCAAACACTCAAATAATGAATTGAAATATCAATACGACTTTACCCGAAAAGCTTATCTTCAAACAAACAAATTCAAGATAATTTCAGAAGAATTAAAATCAGAAGGAAAGTTCAGTGGCATACCAATGTTCAGTCCTTTGTATGAACATATTGCAGTTTTATTTTGAAGAGCATAGTGCAAAATGCAGATCTACACATCATAGTGTTACTATGTATCAAGTTTTGTAACATTTGAAAAATAAGTGTCCGATTGGTGAGCTGAACAAAGTGTTGGATGCTTGCAATGACGCATGAACGGACAGACACATTGACTGCTATAAACATGAGCCCTCGACTACTTTGTAGAAATGTAAATGTGCTATATTAAAGAGAATGTCAGATGAAAACCTTGTCCGTGAATGATTCAAAAGGAGCAATTGATAATACCGAAACATTTTTATCACAGGAATCAGAGATTTCCTCGACGATATAGATCTATAATAGGGGTACCATGACAAAACTGATAATCTTGCTTCCAGATGTTTTACTTAACTTATAACAAGAAAAGCCTTTAAATAGTCAAGCTTGGGAAGCAACTGAGTATATCTAGTGAATGGAACATGAGGTGGTGATTTTTTGGTGAATATCGGTGCTCGATGTACAGGCGGGTGGACAATGCATGATGAGGGTCTTGCCTGGGTGTTTGCTAGTCTAGTGGGAGTCTTAAAGATTATAAAATCTCTGGGTTTTTTATGTTAACCCTTACGTTGCGTATATATATTTTACCCTTTTTAGCCCCTGTGGCGGAATTTACAGGCTCGCAGCTCGCAGCAGTAGTTTGAGCTTAGGCACTAACGAGCTCTGCTGGCAGAATTTCCAGGCGGCGATTCCGGTACCGTTTTTACGAAATATACCGCATCTACATGGCGAATACGGGCTATATACGGGCGTTGAATACAAATTCAAGTCGCGGCACCCGTACACAAATGGTTGCTTTATACCCGCATCTTTGAATTATTTTTTTACGATTTTTCTTTACTTTTCTATTACTTTGTAAAGATTGTCTTTAATTCGGGCCTTATAACATCATGAATTTGGAGCGCGCTACTGAAATTTTTATATGGACTTGAAGACCAGATGTTTGTCTTTACAATGATATAAAAAATATTAGAATGCGACCTATGGTTATAATTCTATTGTCATCTAAAGTTTGTCTTTATTTCCAGCTTCATGAAATCAAAACTCCTGAGCGCGCATATTGCGAAATTTATATGTGCTTGTAGATAGTTTATTCCTCTTTACAATGACATAAACATTATTAGAATACGACTTATGGTTCAGAAAATATAACCAACCAAAGGAGAGTGACGCTACCCCGACAGTACCACGTGAATGGTCCCGACGCGCACCAAGTTACTGGCACTGCTTGGTCCCCCCGGGACTGTGCTAATTACAGTACCGTTACCTCCTCGAGACCTCCTCGAGACCTCCTCGAGGGTGCCAGAGCCGAGCGCGCGTGGAACTAATGGGTACTAATGAGCACAGCATACACTAATCACCGCGGCGAACGCAATACATGTTGCGCGGTGTAAAGTTTGTCTTTATTTCCAGCTTTATAAAATCGTAAATTATTTCGCGCGCATGCGAAACACGTATGTACTTGAAGACAATTTATTCCTCTTTACAATGATATAAAAATTATTGGAATACGTCAAATGGTTCGCAATATATGAAGAGCGTAAGGAAGGCACCCCCAGTACTTAGAAAATTCATTTTTGAAAAACTAACTTTTTGCGACATCTGGCGCATCACTTGCCGCATGTTTATTTTTCGCTGCGCATATACATATGATACATGGAATTGAAGACAATTTATTGCTCTTTACGATGATGTAAAAAGAAAAAAAATGTGCAACTTCGTTCGGAAGCTATAGCGGGCCAAATGAAGGTGCCCTCGGTACTTTGAGGCAACTTTTTGACTATCGCGCATATCGGGGCACGTGCCGCAACTTTAGTTTTTCGTGCGCATGTATAAATTTTATATTGAATCAAAGCCGAATCTTTCCTCTTTACCCCATGTAAGTTTTATGAAAATCGGCCACCCGGTTCAGCATTTATGGGTGTTTTTTATGATGCGGTTCTGGTTGAACTTCCAATGAAAGCTCGCATTTACTTTCTCTGTCTCTTTGATAAAATAAAAAATATTTTATTTGCAATGACATGTATTACAATGAAATTACAATGCATTTAGGTACAAATATACACAATATTTACCTGCGGTTGTGCACAGAACAGCTTTAGGGACCTAACAAGGTATGTATATAATGTGTATATACTGGTTGTCCACACTTCGGCTCTCTTTACTTTCAATTTTCTTCTTCTTCATTCCCTTCTTCATTTCTTTCTTTTTCAGTGGCAGTGATGTAAGCCCTGGAATAGTCAGTGGCGGTGTGGTACAGTTTGAAGCATGGTGCGGCGCACAGAGAAACATTACAATCTGTACATTCATAAGAAGACTCTCTGCCTACTTGTTTTTTCTTCCTTGCTGGCCCATTGCCTTCTTCAATCTGTTTTGCGAGGACGGCGCGTTTTGCCTTAGAGCATACCACACACATCCTTGTGACGTTTTTCTTCCTTCCGACAGGCTCAATCTTCGTCGGAAAGTGACGTCCATGAAGACGAGTGACACTCTCGTCGCTCGTGCTCGGCCGACCACGGGGACGTCTGCAAAGTGATGGAACTTGTTCCTTGTCCGCAAATGTTACTATATGTTGCGCCAAAGCCTTCCTGTATTCCCGACTTGTTTTTAGAGGTTTATCTTTGCTGTATTCTTTATAAACGATGTAAGAGTTCAACATGGCAACGTTGAGAACGTGAAACCAAACCCGTTTCCACCACTTCAGGGTCTTCACTCGGAACGGCGTGTACGACAACATCTGGTCGGCCCGATCAACACCTCCCATGTACTTGTTGTACGTTGTTACAATGCGCGGCTTGAGAACTGGTTCCCCTGTTGCCCGGTTCTTCTTCCCTGTTTGTTCAAGTTGTGTATCTTCAACAGTAGACATGAGAAGCACTGATTTTCTATCTTCGTAGCGAAGAACGAGTAGGCCATGGTTGTGAGAAACTGTCATGTCCCCTTGCTTGGCTTTCTTTTTAGGTTTCTTGACTGAATCAGGAAGTCCCTTTCGATTGGCTCTCAACGTCCCCGTGGCACCTATTCCCCGCTCCCACAAATTTATGTACAGATTTGTGGACGAATAGTAGTTGTCCATAAAGATGTGATGCCCCTGTCCAACGTAGTCGTTCACCAAGTCCATGACTACATCATAAGTTTTGCCACCTTCAGAAACCGGTTCATTCGTTTTTCCAGTGTAGAGTTTGAACTTGCAAACGTATCCGTTGTGCGAGTCACACAACATGAAAGCCTTTATCCCATACTTCTTAGGCTTGTCGGGAAGATATACTTTGAAAGATAAGTTACCTTCCAGGGCACCATGCCCTCGTCGACTGAAATGTTTTGATGCGGTTTATACACTCTTGAAAAACGGTGAACTATCCGGTTATACAAGTGTCCCAGTTTATTTATTGGTGAAAAGCACGGGGTGTTACGGCCCGGCATCCTCCTGTTGTCAGCCAAGTGTAGGTAGGTTATAAGAAGCCAAAACCTGTCTCGGGGCATGCACTTGGCGAAGAAAGGCGTTGAGGTAACATCACTTGTTGACCAGTAATCAGCAAAGTTTCTCTGCACAACCAATGACATGGCAATTGTCATGGCTACAAATACCTTCATCTCTTCTGCATTAGTGTCTTGCCACTGTTGCATTCTTGAACGGGGTCTTAGAATTTTGTCCTCCATTGCTTGTTTGAAATATCTATTGGTTTCCGTTGCCATATCCTCATAGTCATCATTATGTATAAACAAATTGAAAAAGTCAATAGGTTCAGGGTTCTCAGGAAGTTCTATGAACTGGCGCAACCCAGTTTGACCAGTGAAAGGCAAGTTTACACGTGGCCGCGGACCATCCACCCACTCATCAAACGTCTGTGAATTATCATGATTATATTGTGGTATTTCGGCAAACTCCTCCTCAAAACCACTAAAGTCTTCTTCGGTGGAATTACCGGCGGCTAGAATCTTTCTGGCAATCTCTGTCTCTATATCACTCAGAGCATCTGTGTCACCATGTTCACTATCTATTACAGTGTCCCGATCATATGCATCATCACTGTCTAAACCACTGCTACCATCACTGTCAGTTGACTCCATATCAGAGGCTTCATCAGCATGGATCTCGTTGATGAAGTCGTCGTCGCTTGAAACGGCTTCAAAGCTGCGTGTCCTAGTATGCAACGCCCTAGGCCGTCGCAGGGCCTTGCGTCCACGTCCGCGCAGCATTCTGCTTCAACCTGTAAATGATTGAAAATGCGTTAGATGTATGCAACATATAACATGTGATTAGAGACAATAAACATACAGAGATAATGAATGTGAGCTTCATGGACGTTCATTTGCCAGTTGCAGAACCTCCCGGCGCATCTAGGACGACTGCGCCGCAAGCGCCGACGGCGCCGACGGCTTCTGACATCGCGCCGATTTTTCCGACGCATATGTCAAACGGACCATTTTCTGATTTCCTCGGCGACGTGTAGCACCGGGCGCGAGGCCCGGAAAATAAACTACTATGTCAGGGAAGCTCGGGTTGTCAGTTGCCGAATGACTTCTCTTTTCGAGAAGCAGAGCATCCAAGGAGCGGTCTCTCGAGGCGGAGCCCGGACCCATGGGAGCATACTCCCATGCTCTCCGGGAATTCCCGTCCCCGTCTTCCGCGGCGGACCCCGGATTCAATCGCGGGACAGGTTTCCCATGTTCTCTTTTGAGAACGAGAGACTCTGAGGAACAATCCTATGGGACGAACCCCGGATTCTATTGGGAATGGGTTCCCATGCCCTCTCGACATATATAGCAGAAACCTTCATACCTCGGAATGACACGAACCTTTATTTCAAAGTAGAAACAAAAAAATAATTTGCACAAAAAGTTTGGGGGGTGGCGACCAAAAGCGGGGGGGTCCGCGCACCCCCCGGTAGATATTTATACTTGTGGGTCGGTCCCGAAGATGACGGACCACGCCCATGTTCATGGGAATTTTTTCTCATTATGTCATGGCGAATCCCGTCGGAAATTCCCCTGCTCACGAAAAAACTAATACCTAAAAAAGTAATTGTGATACAAAAGAACTTTGGTAATAAAAGTGGTGAGGAATCAAATTCTCCATCTGCTCAGTTCAGTCCGCTACACATATAGATAATTCTTCAAATCTTATTGAATGAAACGTCTTTTATTCAATAATGTAAAAGATAAAATAATAAATTCAATTCAAATGGTTTGGAAAGGTGCGCCCTCGCATTTGAATTTTAGAAATAAAAACCTTTCGCAAATGGCATCAGTAACAAAAATGTTCACGCATTTTTAGAAACTCCGAAAAGTGAAATATTTTCCTGAGAAAATATTCCCACCAAAAGGCTTTTCCCCGAGCGGCGGGTCCCGTACTCAAATATATTTTCACTTTTATGTTATATTTTTTTTTCCAAAACTGGAAACAAAATTCCGTCATGACAGTTGTTCATCGTTTATAAAGCTCTATATTTGCGTATCAAAAGAACAGTATTTTAGTTATATATTATCATACTTCTTCACTTATGCGTACATCAATATTGCGGCTCTTCGCGCATGCATAGTTCTTCCCAAAAACATGCGCATTATATCTGGAATTAAAGACAATGTTTTTCTCTTTACAATGATGTAAAAATTATAAAAATCGGACTTACGGTTCAAAAGTTATGAAGTGCGAAAATTATACCTTTTGGCGCGGCGCTTTGCGCATGCAGAGTTCTTCCCGAAAACATGCGGATTATACATGGAATTGAAGACAATGTTTTTCTCTTTACAATGATGTAAAAATTATAAAAATCGGACTTGCGGTTCACAAGTTATAAAGCCCGTAATGATGGTATATGCTAAGAGCGCCACTTATTCAAAGCCGAATATCACCTTCTGCGCGACACCTGGCGCATCAAAAGTTATTGCCGAAAATACACGTATTTTATATGGAATTGAAGACAATTCTTTTATCTATATACTGATAAAAAAATTATGAAAATATCCCAAGTAGTTTCTTAGAAATAGAGCGCCGAGGCATGTTGGGGTAAATGCGCCACATGTATCAAAATTCAAAAGTGCGAAAGTCGCCTATCTCTGCGCGATTGCTGTATTTTCAGTTATGTTAGCGCAATTGCGATTTTTATATGGGAATAAAGGCCATTCTTTCCTCTTTATTTTGGTATAAAAAAAAATGAAAACAACCAATTGGTTCATATGATACGAAGTGCGAGAGAAAGGTAGCTTATCGCAATATCTTCCCGTAATTAGAAGCTATCTGCCCATGTGGCGAGATGCGAGACAGATAAGCATAGGCTATCTGCCCATGTGGCGGGATGCGAGACAGATAAGCCTGTACGGGCCTATCTCACCCCGGGGCAGTGCAGACACTTAGGTGCTAATTAGCCGCCGGGCAGTGTAGCCATCGGAGCAAAGCAGGACAAAATTGGCTTTTTGTAAAGCTAATTATCGATGCGTTACGGGTCAACAATGCACACGCAAATTGGTGTGAATTTTGCTGGACGTTCTGACCAGACACTGAAGAAAGCTTTATTCTCATTGCGGGCTGCGAGGCATAAATACAGCCATTCTCATGCAGCGAGTCGCGGAAACAATCGACTCGGGACCCGGTATGGCAGATAGCCAAGTACATAGACAGCCGTGAATTCTTCTAAGTAAGCGATCCGGGATCCGTATTGAGGTACCTACGAATCGCTTATAGCCCGCCCGGATAATTCCGGGACCCGCATGTTAAGGGTTAATTCGTTTATTCATATAGACAATACTTTCAAGTAAAAAATATTATTGATTTTGTTTTTGAAGAAGCGTATCGTTTCAAATCTACTGCATCATTATTTCTCATGGTGACTTTATATTGCTAATAGAATAGTTGCATTACAACTAAGAAAATCATATAATTTTCATCATTGTTACTGGTTTACACTTTTTAGAAACAAATATTCGGGCTATCTTTAATTCTATAGTTGTGTACATTTACAATTACTTAGAATCAGTGTAATACCACTCACCTAACATGAACATTCAATAGATTGTAGCATTGCATGAGCTTTACTAAAAAAACATCACACTCTCTC
Source organism: Gibbula magus (assembly GCA_936450465.1). Classification (NCBI taxonomy): domain Eukaryota; kingdom Metazoa; phylum Mollusca; class Gastropoda; order Trochida; family Trochidae; genus Gibbula; species Gibbula magus. Next base: position 61,856,756 of record OW388297.1, read on the forward strand.
ATTTTCCTAGCATGATATAAAAAAGGCCTAGCATTTTTATATTGCATGTATATTTTGGGGGTCAATTCATGTGTTTTTGGAAATAAAATACTGTTTAAATCACATTGGATAAAATATGGAAAATGTATCTTTCCCATTTTCAAATGAAAGAATTGGAACTATAAAACTTTGATCAACTCACATTATTACTCAGGCTATTGTTCAGTCGTGTAGATTTCCCCTCTTATTTAATATTTATCTAAGTTAGAGTGTCAATAACGCAACTACATCACTTATTACATATCGTTACATTGATCGCAAATGGACGAATGTGAAAACAAACATTATTCAACATACCCATGAGTCAATGAATGAGGCATGTTAACACCATTATAATCCGTATGAAATGTCTAATAGATCTCTGTGACGTCTGAACATCTTCATCATCTGACATGGTGCTGCCGCCATATTGGACACTGATAATAATTGTTCCAAAACATTGCAGAATTACATGTCCAGCAATGGTCACATCCAGTATTAATCAGTGTTGACATCTGCTGCCATTTGTAGTATGTTCTACGGGGCGTGAATATATGTAATTTTGTTGTATAAGGTATATGTTATTTAGGCAGTTATGTAAGGCTAATTCTAGTGGATTCTGTCATTAGACGCCAAGCGACTCCTGTGTATTACATCACAAGGCCTAGCACACGGCATTCACTCTCGGCTAAAGTTTTACGAGGCGTAATTGAGCGGCGTTCTAAAAAGGCTTTATAAAAGGTGTTTATTGGTTGAATTGACATATATCAAGTGAAAATTCTCGTCATCTTTGGATATGCTTGAATAAAAACCGAAAGTGATACGGTCGAGGTTTGTGGGTCTTTAAGTTTAAGAAATGACTGTCAGTACTGTTTTATAATTAGGCCTACCATTACAATAAACCCATGAATGATTAGATTACTTGTATAACTTGATAATATGAAAATATGTTGTTTAACATTATTATAAGAAGGAGATAAGGATATATAGTCTGCCAACTTCCACTTCGTGTTACATGGGGATATTTAATTTCATTAAAAAGATCTTATAACTACCATGGATTTATCAACAAATTATATTTCTATATTGCGACGGTCCCTCCTTTTCGAAATAAAATTCGAACAGAGTAAGCCTGACCTGATGCACGTGAATGTGCAAGCTTTTCCATCTGGTAAAATCTTTTAATGAGACGTCTCTTTTCATTTTCAGGTTAATGCATGTCTAATAATATCCCCTCTGTAGGTTTTACAGATTTTTTAATATAACCTAGCAGCTGTTTAGATTTCAACCTTACCTACACAGGGTCACCAAATCCAATTTAGCTTCTCCAATGGCTAAAGAATCTGTACACAATATTACAACCTCCGAGGTTTATTCTAGAGAAGGTGAAATTTTATAGCCCACAGGGTCACCAAATCTACAATTTAAAATCTCCATTGACCAACGAGTCTGTACATAAAATTTCAGCTCTCTAGAGTCACTGGTTCTAGAGAAAAAGTGGACAAAGAGAAAAGCTTACGGATGGACTGACGCCATGATAAGCCAAAACAAATCTTCTTATTAGTTTGCATTTTAAAATTGTTAACATCGTTCATGAAGTTAGTCGTGTTGACAGACGAGGCCCTTAAATTGACAAACTTCATTAGCGTTCCTTAATTGCGATTGGTTGAAAATGATGTAGGCTTGTAAAGCGGACCATATAAAATATACAATGGATATTGCTCCGGAAACGAACACTACCCTTGAAATAGACTACCGCTAAGTCCAAATCGTTGCCATGGAAATAAAAAAAAAATTGAATTAAAAAAAAATCTCTAACCCCCAAAAGGCACATCTACACGATATGGAGAGACAGTATACCAAGTTTGATGATGATTGGTCACATAGTTTGAGAGATCTACTCCGGAAACGAAATGGGAACGCCAACGCCGACGCCGACGGGAACTCAGCTAAAACCAATATGTCTCCCGACCCTCGGGGGGAGACATAATTCCTATGACAATTGATAGTTGATACCATGATGTAAATGGCCGCAAGTAATATAGACTTTGCTACGAAGTGAAAATTATGTTTAATAGTTGAACAAAGTGTACAGACAGACAATCAAAAACGCTTTGGGTACTTGCCAATGACAAAAGAAGAAAATGTCAAGCTTCCTACCTTAGTGTTTTCTCGGCTGCCTGCACCTTGCTCATCCCTGCTTGATGTGGCTGGTAGAAGAGCCGGTTCATGTTTGCAAGTTCCACCTTGTCATAGTCAAACAGCAGTAGCTGCAAGCAAACATTCTGACACATGATATATATTTCTTCACATACATGACCAGTGAAACAATAGTGTTCTGAGAGCACAACAACTCACTGGGTTCATCTTATTGTTGCCTCCCTTTCACGTTCTACGTCTTCTGGACCAAGATGCGCATTTTTATTCTAATTTCCTCATCATAGAGAGGATAGAATTGTCTTTAATTCCAAGTATAATTTGTATATGCACAGCGAAAAATAAAGATGTGGTATGTGATTCGACAAGTGTAGCAACAAAATTATTTTTCAAAAATATTCTTTATAAACCTCACTCTATTGTCTCAACAGGGTCTTCTTGTACCAACTAAACCTGTACCAGTTGTTTACCGGGCATTCTTTTTAAAAACTTGGGGAATTCCACGCTTTCTGTATAGATGCTCGATGCTAATATCTTTTGAAAGGCTATTGAATTTTTTTTTAATTTTTAAAGGAGAATATGAGAGTAAAACTTAGTTTTAATAGGTTTAACAGTATTGTTTAAGACATAGTGTATCAAAAAAAAGTATTAAAATGCCAAATTTTATGTAGAAACGTTGAAAAAACTTTTTCGGTACGTGCCGTTTTTCCGGAAATCCCGGAGAGTTAATCAGGCTAGCACCGGTCACGTGATATGACGTCAAAGATGTTCTTCACTCAAGCTTAGGAATAAGCGATATAGCGATTTTTCAATGATCGTAGTACTATTATGGCTTCAAATGCATGGCTTCTTATGTATACCATTTCTAAATGCCCTTCAAAGACCTATTATGGCTTCCTCGGATACTGATGATGTGTTGATTTTCAGACATAAACATCCGTCCTGATCAGTATGAACCTATTGTGAATCACGTGAGGATATGAGCTGTCAGATGTCAACTCTGAGAGAGTTGGAAATACCGATTGGTACGTTGCGACTAGCAAACTGTGACGTTACAATTTCACAATTAGTAGTGGATTATGCTGTACATTGAATAACAAGAAAAAAGTGAGCATGGCTCACATACCCCCGCCATCCGTTATCCGTCCATTGAGAATTATAGATGTGAAGGTTACTATGTTTAAAAAACAGCTTCAAGCATCATAATATTGTCCAAAATAATTTAAGGAACTGACAAAATTTCATTCACCCAGATGTAATATTTTTCAGGTAACTTAATTTTTCCCATTAGAGCATCACATCGGTAATTTGTACCAAGTTCAATTACAGATTCAAGGGCTTCATAACTCCGTAAAATATTTCGGAACTGGACTGTTAACTCAATGAAGAGTATCATCTGGACTACCTACATGTAAAATTTCATTCACCTAGATGTAATAGTTGCGGAGAAAACTTTTCCCAATTGGAGCATCACAGCTCTTTTCGTACAAAGTTCAATTTCGGATTCAAGGGCCATAACTCCGTAAAATTTCTTATTTCGGAACTGGTTTTCGAACTCGATGAAGAGTATCATCTGGACTACCTCCATATTAAATTTCATTCACCTAGATGTAATAGTTTCCGAGAAAACTTGTCCCCATTGAAGCATCAGAGTTCTTTTGGTACTAAGTTCAACTTTGGATTCAAGGGCCATAACTCTGTGAAAAATAATATTTTGGAACTGGTTTTCGAACTCAATGAACAGTATCATCTGGACTACCTCCATATTAAATTTCATTCTGATAGATGTAATAGTTTCTGAGATAACTTGTCCCCATTGGAGCATCAGAGTTCTTTTGGTACTAAGTTCAATTTCGGATTCAAGGGCCATAACTCCGTAAAAAATAATATTTCGGAACTGATTTTATTAACTCGATGAAGAGTATCATCTGGACTACCTCCTTATTAAATTTCATTCACCTAGATGTAATAGTTTCCGAGAAAACTTGTCCCCATTGGAGCATCACAGTTCTTTTGGTACTAAGTTCAATTTCGGATTCAAGGACCATAACTCCGTAAAAAATAATATTTCGGAACTGGTTTTCAAACTCGATAAAGAGTATGGTCATAAGTACTCACAACCAAAAATTCATTCACCTAGATTGAACACTATCCGAGAAAACTTGTCCCCATTGAACACAATAAAACTAAGTCCAAAAAGTGACGTTTCCATAGAAATGACAAAAAATTGAAAATTGTCTGTGCGCGATCGGAAGAACATGGTTAACAACTGTACAAAGTTTGGTTGATGTACCTTTGATGGTTTTTGAGAAAATTGACCGGACGGAAGGACGGACGGACGGAATGACCGCTATATACCCCCGCTTACTTCGTAGCGGGGGTATAATTACTGCCTACATATAGCTTAAATGGGTGTCAACAACGTTTACCGTATGATGATAGTTTATTAAAATCCGTAAATATAAATTATACTTCCTTTATTCGTATATTAACCAGCAGAAACCAGTTTCACGGGACAAAATGTGTCTTGATTCTCGATTATTCATATCATGTTGGCTATAAAAACGTATTGATATTAAATAATATTACTTAGATCTATGGTCAAAACCACTCTTAAATAGTAATCAAAAACAGTAAGATATATACATAGCTAAATGTGAGATTTGGCAGTCACTAAAACTGGACTTCCACGATAATAGGGAACTCGTGAGAAGCCAGTAAATAAGTAGTGTAGCTGGTTATCGAATAGTTTCAGAAAGATGGAATTATTAGCCAAATGTATCCTTACAAGAATCATGACCATTGATAGAACTGAGTATATCTCACTCCAGATTCTATAATAAATAGAGGATATCTGTCTTTTCTTGACTAATACCATGTTTATCTCATCGAGTGAGGTAGAAAGGTTATATTTTCACGAGTGGCGCAGCCACGAGTGAAAATATATAACTTTTCTACCTCACGAGATGAGATAAACATGGTATTTGTCAAGAATTGACGGATATTCTATTTATTATATGATATTATCCATGTAATTAAGTCCGAAAAGGGTCGTTTTCACGCCAAGTGGCCGCAAGGAACAGCCCGTCACCACAGCAACACTGTGACGTCATAAGCCAAATCACCGCGCGAGACCATTGTTTTATGACGTCAAATTATATCAGTCACCGTTCGCAGTGAAAATATAAGTTATTTTCACTGTAGCTTGATAGATAGTTTATTTCACTGATAAATCCCAGTATTTCACTGCTCGTCATGTAATAAATACTAATCTTGTTTTCTAGGGCTCATAAATACGGTGCGTATAGACATATAGACGTCTGTCTAGATTACTCTAACACTGATTACCAAAGAAGTGTAGAAAGGTTCACCCATCTTGTGCTGTGCAGAAATTAGAGCTTCCATTTACTTTGTTCATTATGTTTTTTCCATGCTTTGCTTGCTCAAAGCAGTACAAACACTAGATGAGCGTTTGCTGGACACCGCAAAAGAAGAGCAGCCCCGAAACTTTGGGTCTCGCCTTTCCCTGTTCAGCCTTCTCGTCAGCATAAATAAAATGGGAATTTTTTGGACAAATTTGTTTTCATTATTCAAGTTATTCTAACAAGTTGAATCATCACTGGGGTCACTTTTCACAAGTTTGTTCTTAAAACCTATTTCTGTTTTCAAAATTGGATCAAAGGATTAACATGGCCTTAACCAATATCTCATGACCTTGACCTTTGACCTTCAAGGTCACACCATCAATGATTACTTTTCATTGTGTATAACAATTATGCAACGACTCAAAGTGTTCACAATGACAGCACAAAAGTTATTGTGTTGACAAGGATTGTTGTAGTGATTTCAGAACTCATGACCTTGACCTTTGACCTTGAATGTGAGCATGTCAAAATAAATCCCCAGGTGTATAAGAAAGAAGCTATGTATATGAGGTGTTGATACCTTCTTGGAAAAAATAGAGCCATGGGCTCTGTAGCTCATCAGAATTTCATTGATTTATTATCTAAGGTTGAATATCTAAGTTATCTCAAGTAATACAGTGTTAACAAGCAAAAAATAGGTTTTTAGATCATGACCCCTGTGACCCGTATTTGGAGTCACAGAGTCACAAATCCTACAATTAAAAATCACCTTTGACAAAAGAGTCTCTACACAACATTTCACCTTTCTTGAGCTTTACATACTTGAGATAAAGATGAAAATAGGTTTTTGGGTCATGACCAATGACCTAGATTGGGGTCACAGGGTCACGAAATCCCCATTACCCAAGGAGTCTGCACACAACGTTTCAGCTCTCTAGACCTTTTTGAACCAGAGAAGAAGATGAAAATAGGTTTTTAAGGATGTGACCCCTGTGACCCCTTTTGGGGTCACGGGGTCACGAAATCTACAATTTAGAATCCCAATTACCCAAGGAGTCTGCACACAACTTTTCAGCTCTCTAGACCTTTTGGAACTGGAGAGGAGATGAAACAAGCAGACAGAGTCGGCCATATCCCACGCCTTTGGGAAAATTTATAGAAGAATAGTTGTTGAATAACAGTGACTATGAACCTTTTTTCAACTAAACACAACACACAAAATTCAGCTCCTTAGACAAAGTGGTTCTGGAGAAGAAGACAAAATGCAAAAAGTTTACAGACGGCTGGACACCGTGCAATACCATAAGCCCATCGGTCCTTTCAGGCACATCTACACATGATGATTGTTCCACACACCAAGTTTCGTTGAGATATGTCTTACAGTTTTCGAGTTCTGTTCCGGAAACAAAATTCTAAGTTCCATTTCTATGGAAACGGTAAAAAAAAATAACTCAAAGAAGTTAAAAACCCCTAAAGGCACGTCTACACATGATGATTATTCCACACACCAAGTTTCGTTGAGATATGTCTTATAGTTTTCGAGTTCTGTTCCAGAAATGAAATTCTAAGTTACATTTCAATGGAAACGGTCAAAAAAAATAACTCGAAGAAGTTGAAAACCCCAAAAGGCACATCTGCACATGATGAATGTTCCACACACCAAGTTTCGTTGAGATATGTCTTATAGTTTTTGAGTTCTGTTTCGGAAAAGAAATTCTAAGTTACATTTCCATGGAAATGGTCAAAAAAAATAACTCGAAGAAGTTGAAAACCCCAAAAGGCACATCTACACATGATGATTGTTCCACACACCAAGTTTCGTTGAGATATATCTTATGGTTTTCGAGTTCTGCTCCGCAAACGAAATTCTAAGTTACATTTCCATGGAAACGGTAAAAAAAAATAACTCGAAGAAGTTGAAAACCCCAAAAAGGCACATCTACACATGATGATTGTTCCAAACACCAAGTTTCGTTAAAATATGTCTTATAGTTTTCGAGTTCTGTTCCGGAAACGAATTTCTTAGTTACATTTCCATGGAAATGGTCAAGAAATATAACTCAAAGAAGTTAAAAACCCCTAAAGGCACGTCTACACATGATGATTATTCCACACACCAAGTTTCGTTGAGATATGTCTTATAGTTTTCGAGTTCTGTTCCAGAAATGAAATTCTAAGTTACATTTTCATGGAAACGGTAAAAAAAAATAACTCGAAGAAGTTGAAAACCCCAAAAGGCACATCTACACATGATGATTGTTCCACACACCAAGTTTCGTTGAGATATGTCTTATAGTTTTCGAGTTCTGCTCCGGAAACAAAATCGGGACGGACGGACGGACGGACGGACGGACAAACGAACGGACGGACGGACGGAGCCCATTTCAATATCCCCCCCCAACTATGTTGGCGGGGGATAAATAGGTTTTTAATGATGTGACCCCTGTGACCCCATTTGGGGTCATGGGGTCACGAAATCTACAATTTAGAATCCCCATTACCCAAGGAGTCTGCTCACAACTTTTCAGCTCGCTAGACCTTTTGGAACTGGAGAAGAAGATGAAAATAGGTTTTTAATGATGTGACCCCTGTGACCCCATTGGGGTCATGGGGTCACGAAATCTATCATTTAGAATCCCCATTACCCAAGGAGTCTGCTCACAACTTTTCAGCTTTCTAAACCTTTTGGAACTGGAGAAGAAGATGAAAATAGGTTTATAATGATGTGACCCCTGTGACCCCATTTGGGGTCATTGGGTCATGAAATCTACAAGTAAGAATCCCCATTGGCCAAGGAGTCTGCACACAGCTTTTCAGCTCTCTAGACCTTTTGAAACTAGAGAAGAAGATGAAAATAGGTTTTTAAGGATGTGACCCCTGTCACCCCATTTGGGGTCACAGGGTCACAAAATCTACAATTTAGAATCCCCATTGGCCAAGGAGTCGTCACACAGTTTTTCAGCTCTCTAGACCTTTTGGAACTGGAGAAGAAGATGAAAATAGGTTTTTAAGGATGTGACCCCTGTGACCCCATTTGGGGTCATGGGGTCACGAAATCTACAATTTAGAATCCCCATTGGCCAAGGAGTCTGCACATAAAATTTCAGCTCTGTGGAGTCATTGGTTCTGGAGAAGAAGTCGAAAAAGCGAAAAGTTTACGGACGGATGGACAGACGGACGGACGGACGGACGGATGGACGGACGCCGGACACCATGCCATGCCATAAGCCCATCGGGCCTTTCAGGCCTGATGAGCTTAAAAGTTTTTTAGTGATTTCAGAACTGGTGACCTTGACCCTATCTCGTCACCTTGACCTTTAAAATTCAAGGTCACGCAATCAGTGATCCTTTTTCATTGTGTATCACAATTGTTAATAGTTGAAATAAGACATTTTCGCAAAAGCATGCCTAACGTGTGACCTCGCAATGACCTTGACCTTTGACGGATGTTAGCGAAAACCTTTTCAAATCTTGGCCTTTCTCCATAGTTGATAAACACCAAATAAGAGAATGATAGCACAATTATTGTTCAAGTTATCGTGTTTACAAGGATTTTTTTAGCGATTTCAGAACTCGAGCGACCTTGTCCTTTGACCTTGAATGTGAACATGTCAACAAAATTCCCCAGGGATAAGAAGTTATGTATATGAGTTCTCAAAACCTTCTAGGAAAAAAGTTATAGCCAATACAAAATGTGGTGGCGGCGGCAGCGGCGAAGGAAACTGCGCAAAAACTGATAGCAGTCCGGAGTAAGTTGGGACTGCTAATTACTACCCTGGTTGTGGATACACAATAAATAAATTTGTCTTTCTTTCAACTCCCTGAGGAGTATTCAACTCCAAGTCCAACTCGCACCAGGCTCCATTTCTGGCTAATTTAAGCCTTGCAGCATTCCAATCACCTTTCTATGCTAGAGAATCAGAGCCAACTGTGCATTTGAGGTGCACGGAAAAGTGAAGGAAATGCTGAAAGGGTTAAATCAGCCAGTTATGAAGAATGGTGTGAGTTTTGCCTTGCGGAGGAAAATTGATTTAACCAAAACTAGAAAGTGTTTTTACCCCTAAAAACAGATGTCTCCCCCTTCCTCAAATGCTTCAAACCTCTAAACAATACTATCATAAAGCTTCGAATTGTTGCACGGAAATTCAAAAAATAAAAAATTTAAATTATCTCTAACCACCAAAAGGCACATCTGCATGGTATGGAGAGGCAGCATACCAAGTTTGGTGATGATTGGTCACATAGTTTTAGAGATCTGCTCCTGAAACGAACACTACCCTTCAAATAGACTACCGGTAAGTCCAAATCGTTGCCATGGAAATAAAAAAAAATATTTAAATTTAAAAAAATCTCTAACCCCCAAAATCGAAAACAGAAGATGAAAATAGCTTTTAAGGTTACGACCCCTGGGGCCCTTATTTTGGGTCACAGGGTCACCAAATCTACAATTCAGAATCCCCATTGGCCAAGGAGTCTGTACATAAAATTTCAGCTCTCTAGAGTCATTGGTTCTGGAGAAGAAGTCGAAAGAGTGAAAAGTTTACGGACGGACGGACGGACGGACGGACGGACGCCATCCCATGCCATAAGCCCATCGGGCCTTTCAGGCCTGATGAGCTAAAAAAGAAAAAACATATTCCCCAAATCATCAAACAAAATAGTATAAAATTTGGACAGAAACAAAACAAATCCCTTCACAAGTGAGTATACCTTATTAATGAATCCTACAGAGTGATGCAAAAAGTATTCAGATGGTGACATTATTTCCATAGACTTCCATGTTAATGTAGTCTAGGATAAATAATTTTCATAAAATAAATTCTGGTTGGATCACTGTAAAAATTTTCAGCTTCATATGAAATCATCTGAGTTGACGTAGGCTACATAATTAAGATAAAATTTTCGGACAACAATTTAACAAATGTTATCTGATAAACGTACATATGTACATTAAATAAAGACATGTAGTTCCCATAGATCGCCATCTTAAATGTTTTTACAACTATGTATATATTTTGACCAAATTTGTGTCATTCCAAATAAAGAAAATCTAAAATAAAACATAAATTATGAGGTTGGATCAAAGTTGATTCCTCACAAACTTGATAAATGTGAATAGGATAGGACAATATTCCTATCTATGAAAACTTTTTATCCTAGACTAAATTAACATTTAAGTTAATGGAAATAATGTCGAATACTTTTCTCTATATATACATTCTGACCTGACCACAACCCAATGAACATTCTATCATAGCCCTTAACACACTGAGACCTCCTGAGCCCCTCCCCCCTGCCATGCCTTTATTTTCCAGAGTTGGCTTATGAAATTTACAAATCTGAGTCTTTATCTATCAAAGATCATATTTCCAAAATTTGAACTGCATAGCATTGCTGGTTCTTGAGGAGAAGTCGTTTGAAGATTTTAGGGTGGACCCCCTGCCACGCCCATATTTGATGGGAGGTCAAGTCAAAATGAACAAACTTGAAACCTCATATTATAAAGATGTTATTCTGAAAATGTCCTCCCTATGCCTAGAAGAAGATGAAAATAGATTTTTAAGGATGTCACCCCTGTGACCCCATTTGGAGTGTGGAGTCATTGGTTCTGGAGAAGAAGTTGAAAAAGCGAAAAAGTTTACGGATGGATGGACGGATGGACGCAATGCCATAATCCCATCGGGCCTTTCAGGCCTGATTACTAAAAATTAAAAAATTTGGTTTACATTTCGCACTGCACCTCTCCTCACATGTACCAAATTTGAAAAGGAGGAGATGAATAGTTTTTCTGTAATCGATCGGACAAAAATTGTCTTCCGACGGACGGAAGGACGGACAGAATCGTTGGTATTACTATATACCCCCAACCTTTTTAGGTCGGGGGTATAATAAAGTGTTACAACCGTCAAACTGAATAATCAGAACAAATTGAACAAGAAAAGCCTTTAAAAATAGTGCCACGGGCTTGATTTGGATCTTAAAGTAGTTGTTTGTAAACATATTATATATTGAGCCTATTTACTGTCAGTTCATGAAAACTGTAGCTTTTTGCTCAAGGGCCAGTGTCGAAATATCTTACAATATCTGTATGTTCTCACAGCATTGTACAAGAGAACTGAAGCAATATTTTCTCTTGTGATAGACAGACAGCTTGTTACCTTGCCGATGCCACAGCGGGTGAGCATCTCCGCAGTGACACTGCCCACCCCGCCAACTCCAACCACCAATACTGCCAGCTCTCGGATACTCTGTAACATTTAACAAACATTATCAAGCTGCATATTTCTGCAACAAAACAATACATAACTAGGGACTGCTGTGGCAGTACTTAGGTCTTCAAGACTTCTGCTTGACCTTGAACTCCATGTTGGACTTCAACCTGTAATTAATCAGCTTCTCTGCTTTAAAATGAGCTATCAAACATGTCTCTAGCTTCAGCAGTTTTTTAACCAAATTTATCCGAAGAAGATACCTCTCTGAAAAAGGAAACATCATATATTAATGGACCACTACATTCTATTCGAACTAACCTGTATAGGTTTCAGATTCTTTGAAGAGGATCCTCCTTGGGGTACTTATTGCATAAAATCCTTGATTTTTGATATATGACAGGTTGTAACTATATTTTCCACTTAAAATTAGTTAAAAAACTAAAAAAAACGTACTTTGGGTCACCCCTTTCGAGCCCCACCCCTTACGGTTGTCATGCAACCAGGGGCGGATAACTCTAATCTCACCACTTTTCCATCCAGTCATGCAGGCTGAATGAAGGGGAGGTGGGTGGCCCTACCCCAAGGAGGATCCTCTTCAAAGAATCTGAAACCTATACAGGTTAGTTCGATTCTTTTTCAGAAGGGATCCTCCTTGGGGTACTTATTGCATAAGACAGACTCCCAAAGATTGAATCTAAGGCAGTGGCATTCAGACTGCACCCAAAGGCGCACAGAATATATGAATATACAAAGTTAACTCACCCAAAGTACCTTGTGAATCCACCATGGAGGAGACCAACATTGACCTGGGGATTACCTGGCGCACTCGCAGTCGCCTTACTGGTCAAAATACCCCGCCCCCCCCCCCCCCCCCCCCTTTTTTTGTCAAAAGAGAGAACGAGGGCAAAAAAGGTACCATATAAAAAACTCCCCGCGGGGGACCTCAGCCAGGGAGGTCACCGTGGGAAAAAAGGACTTGGGCCCTTAGTATCAACGTGATATGAGTGGCATTAGTAACATTTAAAAACAGAACGCACAACCCTCCTCTGCTCATTCAGCTAGGGGGTTGACGACTCTGCCCACCGGAGAGAACTGTCTGACCAAACCGAGCACGCTCCGCCGAGAGCCTGTCGAGTTGGTAATGACGAATGAACGTGCTAGGCTGGCTCCAGATAGCAGCGGAGCAGATCTCTTCGATGGGCAGGGCCGCTGCGTACGACTTAGACGTCGCAACTGCCCTAACCGAATGAGCCTTGAGGTCACCTGGGGGCTCACGGCCCTTGTGAACATATGCAAGACAGATCGTCGAAACAATCCATCTTGATATGGTCTGCGTAGAAGCAGGTAAGCCCTGCTTACCTCCCCCGTAACAACAAAAGAGTTGCTCATCTCTACGGATGGAGGCCGTTCTTTTGAGATAGGCTTTCAGCGTCCTGCGCACGTCCAGAATGTGTGCGTGCGAGGCCTGAGACCCTGATGCAGCCGGTTGCCTAAGAGCTGGTAATTCTATAGGGGCCGAGACATGGAATGAGTGGGCCAGTTTTGGCCGGTAGGAGTCTGGCAGTCTGATGCTGACTCTGTCCCTGTGGAAGACTGTAAGCTCGGGATTTGAGGACATAGCATGTATGTCTCCTACCCGTCTGCCAGACGCCACCGCCACTAGAAAAACTGCCTTCCAAGTAAGCAGTTGCAGCGATACTGCCGATAAATCCCTAAATTGCGGACCCGAGAGCCAATCCAGGACTATAGAAAGGTCCAAAACCGGGCTGGACCGCCTCACAGGAGGTCGGATCCTGTCCACGCCTGCTAAAAAGCGCTGAACCAGAGGATGTACCTCCAAAAGGGCGCCGTCCACTGGCACATGAAAGGCTGAAATAGCCGTGGAGTAACCCCTGACAGTAGATGCGGCCAAGCCAGCATCTAATCTAGACTGCAGGAACTCCAAGACAAACACTAGATCTGCAGAAAAGGGATCGAGAACGTCCCTATCTGCACACCAGCGCGAATAGCAGGCCCATCTATCCTCATATTGAATGTTCGTTGAATCCCTCCTCGAAGCCAGTATTGTGTCTGCAACTCGTGCAGGAATACCGCTGTTTTGGAGGCGATTCCGGACAGAGGCCAGGCCACCCACTGCACCCTGGGGTTGGGGTGGGGGGCTCCGTCCTGGGACAGAAGTCCCGGTCGACACGGTAACAGAGCAGGTGGCATAGCCAGAGACCTGAGTACCTGTGGAAACCAAGTTTGCGCTGCCCACAGAGGTGTGATTAGCACCAGCAGACGCGGAGGATGAGTGGCTAGACGGGCAAGGACCTTGGAGATCAGAGGCACTGGTGGGAAGGCCCACAGAACTCTGTCTGTCCAGTCCAGTTCGAATGCATCCTGGGATAGAGCCCGAGTGTCGGGTATCCTGGAGCAAAACTGGGGTATCTGAAAGTTCGTCCCTGACGCAAACAGATCCACCTGGAATGACCCGTATAACTGGGAGATAGTCTCGAATATCTCTCGATCCAGTAGCCACTCGTGGGGGGCAAGGATCCGGCGAGACAGAGCGTCTGCTCGGACATTGTCCACCCCCGGCAAGTACACTGGCAGGACCTGGGTGTCGACTTCGTCGCACCAGAGGAAGAATTGCCATGTCTCCTCCAGGAGGGACGGGGAAACCGTCCCACCCTGTTTGAGAATGTAAGTCATGGCGGTCCTGTTGTCCATAAGGAGCCGGACCATTTTGACCCTTCACCTGATCCCTCAGATGTTGCAGAACCAATCTGGCCGCCCTGAGCTCCAACACATTGATGTGTAATTGAGACTCGGCTTGTGACCACAGGCCTGAGACCGTAAGAGATCCCAGAACCCCGCCCCATCCCGTAAGGTCTGGATCGTCAGGGTCGGCACCGGAGGCTGCAGGGGGTAACCCCGAGTCAGGTGACCGACATTGGTCCACCATAACAGGTGTGGCAAGACCCACTCCGGAGTGACGAGCTGCTTCTCGTAAGACTCCGAGTGGGACCATAGACCAGCCAAAGCTTGTTGGACGGGCCTCATGCGGAGCCGGGACCTCCAAACCACGTCTACGGTCGCTGCCATGACTCCTAAGAGCTGGAGCCAGACTCGAGCCGTGTGGCATGGAGCACTGAGAAACGAGTTCACAGCCCCCAGTATCTTCGGGACCCAGGAAGACTAGGTCCCGTGACGGGGCCAGCTCCGACTTTTTGAGGTTCACGATCCAACCCAGCGAGACTAACGTGTGTAGTATGGCCTGGGTGGATTCGTGGTTCTGAAGCTGGGACAGTGCTCTGATGAGCCAGTCGTCCAGGTAGGGATGACACTACTGCCCTGAGACCTGGCGACCTGAGCCGCTACCAGCATAAACTTGGTGAATACCCTCGGAGCCGTTGAGATTCCGAAGGGTAACACCCTGAATTGGTAACACTTCCCGTCGAATGCAAACCTCAGAAATTGTCTGAATTCTGGGTGCATCGGAACATGAAGGTAAGCGTCTTTGAGGTCGATGGAGGATAGCCATTCTCCGACCTGCACTGACGAGATCACAGACCTTAGAGTCTCCATCTTGAACGATGGGACCTCTATGAGTTTGTTCATGATCTTTAGATTCAAGATGGGTCTGAACCCTCCGCCCTTCTTGGTCACCAGGAAGTATGTGGAATAGTATCCGCTCTCTTCCTGGCCCACAGGCACTAGCTCTATCGCAGCCTTGCTCAGCAACGCTTTGATATCTGAGCGGAGGATGTCCACCTTCTCCGGCGCGGAGGGCACATTCGTGTGCCGCACCCCGGTAAATGAAGGTGGACCGCGCTTCCACTGAGGCATATGGCCGTCCCTGAGCGTGGACAGGACCCAGGTGTTCGACGTGGCTTTCGCCCAAGCGTCTATGAACCTTGTCAATCGGCCTCCTACAGGGATCTACCCCAACTAGCAAAAGGTGTCCGTCTCTGGCGGCACTCCGGCCCCCGGATTTTTGGACACCCCTAGCGGTACGGGGGGAGCTAGGAAACCTGGTTTGGTTTCCCGCGCCCCCGAAACCCCTGCTTGCCCGAAGGCTGCTGGAATTTCCCGCCTCGCTTTTTGGGACCCTTGCCCCTGCTCCCAGCCTGATGCAGACTAGCTGACATCCAGGCTGCCTTCCCCGTCGGCGCGGAGGAACGAGCAGCGGGAGGGTTGGACATGCGTGCGCGCTTGATGTCTGGATCCTGCACGGTAAGAACCCTAGAGGTCTCCCGGCAGGTCGTGACGACATCCGCAGTGTCCTTCAGTACCTGCTGAGCCCCTGGGAAAAGCACTGGGCCAATCCGAAAGGAGAGGTTCAGCAGGGACTGCTGTGTTGAAGGCATCCAAGTGGACACCGACAACCACAGCCGGCGCATTCCCACAACTGCGCTCATCATTTGGTTAGCGGCACTCCTTATTGAGTCCCGCGCCAAATGACCGCCAACCGCCGTTAGCTGCCCGAGGAGCTCCGAGGAGGAATCTCCAGGGATCTCCACCTTCTGCGATAACTGGACCTGCATGGAGGCCAGATACGCCTGATGGATTGCAAGCTGAAGCTGTTGTCCCGCATTTCGGTACTGGTCCTCGAAGGACCGATACGAGGACTTCAGATCAGCTGCACCAGCAGTGAAGGGAGGCAGCCGCCGACCTTGTCGCCCAACCGAAGGTGTAACCTTCGGTCGTTGCAAGGAAACCGCGGTATAGACACAGTCTCCCACCACCGGAATGTCGAAAAGACCTTCCTCCCCCAGCTGATATCTCTTAGATAGGAAGCCTAGATCGGCCAGTGAACGAGTATCAGCTAGGAGAGGAGCGATCAGATCATCGACCAGTGAAGGGAGAATGCGGAGCCCCACTACGGGAGCCTTGCTTCGAGCGAAGGCCTCCCCCGACAAGCGGTAGTCCGATTCCTCTGGCTCGGGGACCGGGGCAGCAACACCAGGAATAGCCTTGGCGATTAAGCAGCGGAGACTCCTGATGGCAGTGGCAGCCGATAAAGGGCCCGAATCCTCCCGAACCTCATCCACGTCCATGGACTCGATCCCGGATCTCCCCGAGAGGCGTGAGGCCAACTCGGAGTCGTCTAGGAAAGAGTCACGGGCGTGGACAAGAGAGCGAGAGAAGACGTCAGCTACCACTGGCTGTCCCGAGCCCCCAGCCCGAGGATCGACCTCGAGTGGGCCCCCCGAGACCTGGGTCTCGAGGGTGCTCGTGGGTCCCGCGTGCGGCCCGGACTGCATCGTCACTGGGACGACGGTCTCGGAGCACGGGGCAGGTGTCCGAGGACGCTGCACCTGGAGCACAGGCGGCGCCTCGTAACCTGAGGTAGATGCCTTACCCTGGGAACCTACTCCAACGAGCGGCACCAGGTTCGGCGGGGCCAGCGATCCCCCAGACGAGACCTGCCCGAAGCCAGGTGTCTGAGGGGACTGGTGTGTTTGTGTTATGGTAACCTGGGGCTCCATACTCCGCAGCTCGCGAGCCGGAAGCTGAGCGCCCTGAGGAGACCCCGTGCCTCGGACGAGTCGACACCGAGATCTCCCCTGGTACCATGAGCTGCATCAGGTTCATGACTCGAGGTCCGGAACTCCGTACGGAGCCCCGAGACCGCCGAGTCAATCATGACCTTCATTTGCTGTGTAATGATTTGCGTGAAATGCGACATATCAACTGGGTTAAAGTTAGCATTTTGTAAGTTAGGTTGTTGAGGGGAGGGAGGGTGGATGAAATCCCCGGCTGAGGACCCCCGCTGGTCCTCGACCGAGTCGGGCTCGGATGACGATTCATCGAGACCCGACCTGGCCGAGGACACCGTAGCGGAGGCCGAAGCCTTAACCTTCTTACCGCTTACTTTCTTAACCGGTGACTTCTTCACCTTTTTAGCCTTAGACGGGGGGTCAAGCTTGGTGATGTCTTGTCCGTTCTCCAAAGCCTCGGAGAAGAACTTCAAGTCTACATCCCTCCTTGATCTGGCCTTGGGGGTAAAGGCCTGACAAATCCCACAGTCGAGTGGGTGATGAAAGTCAGAGGCCAAGCACTTGAGGCACTCATCATGGGCGTCGGTGATAGACACCGGCCCTTTACATTGGGCACAAGGCTTGAAAGGCTAGAAGCAAAATAGCCAAATCAAGACGTGCACATGCAACATGTGTATATATATAAATATTTTTAAAATATATATATATACTAAATACATGGGGGAATTGCAATGTAAATGTTTTTGTAAACATGCATGTAAAAAACATGAGCAGAGGCGAATGGCAAAATGCGAAGTAAAATGTAAACAAGCATGGCCACACCCCTAACATCACTGAAACAAATAGAACATGAAATATGAATAATTTGCTTGCAGACCGAAAAAGGAATCTAGAACCCAAATATGATAATATAAAGATGTGGAAAGCCCAGATTTGACTAAATTCCACGATCAAAACAAATCGATCGAGAAAAAATGGCCGCCATCTTGGGTCGACTTTCCCGCCCTACGCGAGAAAGCAAGTTACAAATACACGAAATTTAGTACTAAAACCGATAAGCCATTCGACCCTACTGTAGAAAAGGTAGAAGTTACCACACATACAGCTTTGTTATGGGCCATTTTCTTTCGATCGTACGTACTCAGCGAAACAAAACTTCGTGAAAAACTTCGTGCGTCTAGTCAGTTCAATGACAGGATGAAAAGTGGTGAGATCAGAGTTATCCGCCCCTGGTTGCATGACAACCGTAAGGGGTGGGGCTCGAAAGGGGTGACCCAAAGTACTTTTTTTAGTTTTTTAACTAATTTTAAGTGGAAAATATAGTTACAACCTGTCATATATAAAAAATCAAGGATTTTATGCAATAAGTACCCCAAGGAGGATCCCTTCTGAAAAAGAATTCTCAAGATTCAAACAAAAAGGTTTATATTTTTATACTAAACAAGCAAAATAGTGAGTGTGCCTCACTAACACCCCTGACTGTTTGACATTTTTATTTAACTTATCGAGAGAGGTGTCTGCATAAGCTATGAAATGTAAATGCTAAGATTAAAGTTTTTGTGAAAAGGGTGGGTCAAATCTCTTCATGTAAAATAGGTGGTTTGGCGAGTAAGAATAACTTGAAAAGGTAGGGAAACATAATACACTACTGCCATTACCACCGATTTCAACTTTTTTTTGGAAATTAATTCATCATAATGATTTATTCAACAGGTACATGGAAGCACACCCTTGTAAGCACAGTGGGGGATATACAGCAGTTTAAGGCTGAAAGGAAAGAAAATATAACTTTTTCCAAAATATAACCAAATAGAAATATAAAATAGTGAAATCAACATGAACACAGAAGTGGCTTTAGATGAAAGTTAAATGAAAAAGAAAATGATCAAGTCAACAAATGCCAACAAAGAAGCAGCTTCAATCATTCTAGCTCCGAATAAAAGAATACAAAAATTTGCCAAGAATTAAGGTGAGGTGAGGTGAGTTGGGGTTAAACGCCGCTTTCAAGAGCATTTCACTTATATTGCGGCTGCTAGTATTACGGCAGGGAGAAAGCCCGCAACGCCATGTTGCGGTGAAACCTGCGAGCAACGGCTGGAACTAGCGAACCATGGGTGGTACTACGCTGAAATTCAGTGTAGCATTGCACCCAAACCTTACTGCGTGTAGAACAGTTCTCTACTGCAGACAAAGTTGCCGTGCCCCTGGTGGGATTTGAACCTCGGACCTCTTTAACCGAAGCCGAACGCGCTAACCACTGCACTATCTCCCCCCCCCCCCCCCCCCCCCCAACTCATGTTACATTTTGCACTGCACCTCTCCTAGTGATGAAGAAGACATGTGCCAAGTTTGAAAGGGATGAGATGAATAGTTTTCCTGTAGTCGATCGGACAAAAAATGCTCAGAATATGATTAAGTTAAAAAATAACAAAATCGCCAAAAATTTAAAAATAGAGCCATGGGCTCTGTAGCTCATCAGGACTTCATTGATTATTATCTAAGGTTGAATATCTAAGTTATATCAAGTAATACATTGTTAACAAGCAAAAAAAGGTTTTTTAGATCATGACCCCTGTGACCCAACTTTGGAGTCACAGGGTCACCAGTCCTACAATTACAATTTCACCTTTCTAGAGCTTGACATACTTGAGATAAAGATGAAAATAGGTTTTTGGGTCATGACCCGTGACCTAGATTGGGTCACAGGGTAACAAAATCTACAATTTTGAATCCCCATCGGCCAAGGAGTCTGCACACAACTTTTCAGCTCTCTAGACCTTTTGGAACTGGAGAAGAAGAGGAAAATAGGTTTTTAAGGATGTGACCCCTGTGACCAAATTTGGGGTCAAGGGGTCACGGAATCTACAACTTTTCAGCTCTCTAGACCTTTTGGAACTGGAGAAGAAGATGAAAATAGGTTTAAAAGGATGTGACCCCTGTGACCCCATTTGGGGTCATGGGGTCACGAAATCTACAATTTAGAATCCCCATTGGCCAAGGAGTCTGCACACAACTTTTCAGCTCTCTAGACCTTTTGGAACTGGAGAAGAAGATGAAAATAGGTTTTAAAGGATGTGACCCCTGTGACCCCATTTGGGGTCATGGGGTCATGAAATCTACAATTTAGATTCCCCATTGGCCAAGGAGTCTGCACACAACTTTTCAGCTCTGTGGAGTCATTGGTTCTGGAGAAGAAGATGAAAATAGGTTTTTAAGGATGTGAACCCTGTGACTCCATTTGGGGTCATGGGGTCACGAAATCTACAATTTAGAATCCCCATTGGCCAAGGAGTCTGCACATAAAATTTCAGCTCTGTGGAGTCATTGGTTCTGGAGAAGAAGTCGAAAAAGGGAAAAGTTTACGGATGGACGTATGGACAGACGGACAGACTGACGCCGGACACCATGCCATGCCATAAGCCCATTGGGCCTTTCAGGCCTGATGAGCTAAAAATTCATAAATTCAGTTTTAATTCCGCACTGCACCTCTCCTAGAGGTGAAGAAGACATGTGCCAAATGTGAAAAGGATAAATGAATAGTTTTTCTGTAATCGATCGGACAAAACATGTCTTCGGCCGGACGGACAGAATCATTGGTTTTACTATATACCCCCAAACATTGTTCGGGGGTATAAAAATATATGGTGGAACATAAAAAATGTTGTGCTTTAATTTCCAATTGAGTAGATGTAGTGACCATTTACCGTAGATTCCATACATAATTAATGCATTGTGTTCTTCTTAATAATCAAGAAAATACTAAAAATAATATCATCTTCGGACCCCTATTAGACATTTATGATGTTGGAAGCTTAACTATCAATTTTTTTTATTAAAGGGGACAACATGAAATTGTGCATAAGTAGCTGTGAGTAAAATATCAAAAGCGTAATTAGTTAAGCAGTTATGTTCCTTTCAACTTTGCTGAAAATGGCGACTTTCAAAAAATGACAATCTTCTATGACTTGTCCCACGTAAACTGTTACAGATATGTGTTTGAAAATTATTGTCCTTAATGAATGACTTTTCTACAGTATTTTTCGAAAAACATGACTTTCGTCTTGAAGACCTAATAAAATAATCAGGATAATAACAAAACGTCTTCAAAACAATCGTCGTCTTCAAGACCTAATTACAAAAGTTCTTTGATAGGCATTTGAGAAGCTGATATGATGAAAGAAAACAGTTCTATGGAGTCAACGTCTGGTTGAGATGAGCCGCTTGTTGTCTCTCTGGGGCCTTGTTTGTTACAGAAGGGGAAGTCAACTGTTACTGGGGAATTAAATATCCTTTCTTCTTCCTTTTCATTCATGTAACAGACATAAAATTGAACTCATTAGAAATATCATCTGTATCTATATAAGATTGCACATCAATAATCCGTAATAAAGTCAAACACCCAAGTCGAGATTAGAATGCACACCTTCATGCCCTTATTTGTCGGAGTAGGGTAATGAAATTTTCAAATCTGAGTCTATCATCTAACAGAGATCATATTCCCAAAATTTTAGCTCTAAGCTTTAAATCATTGATGGTTCTTGAGGGGAAGTCGTTTAACGATTTTTGTGTGGCCCCCTGCACCGCCATATTTGTTCAAATGATCAAATTTTATCTTCTTCTTCAGAGGCCTGTGAGCTAACTTTAAAAAGTTAAGGGGTGGACAGACAGATTCACACCATGCAATAAACCCATATTGGGCCTTTCAGCCCTAATTAACTGAAAAGCGGTCCACAAATCTAAGCCGAATAATGCCAGTTTCAATATCTTAAACTCACCTCGTAATTCTCAACTATTCCCATTCTCTTCAGAGCCATAAGACGACTGCAAAAAATATATAACAAATCACAGCAGGTTTGTTTAAAAGTGGTAATTTGTGCATAATTTTGCTGAAAATGCGTAAATAAATTAGAATAGTGTTTTGTGGGACACATTTTAAAATCTTGACAATTCTCGTTAGTTGATATACCAAATAGGAACCTCAAATCACAGAAACATTTCAAGTAATTTAGTTATCGTGTTAAAGGAAGGCCGAAATGAAATATTTTCTATTGAATTCTAACCTGCATTTGGTTCATCAGACTAATATGTGAAAATGAGACCCAAAAAATAGGTAATAGGTTGTTGATTTATTAAACTAGACCGCCTCAAACTTTGCAAAAAACATCGTCTGCTTTTCGATGGCGAACGACAAACGAAAAATGGGGCGGGGCTTAGTGAGTTGGGGTTAACCGGAAGTGACGTACGAGAAGGGACGGGATGTAAACATCCGCTTACTACCTACACTAGGGAATCGGTCAGTTGATCTGTATTATCTACGCTTTGCAACAATGCCACACCGCTGTTCTGCTGTAAACTGTTCAAGTAATGTTCCCCCGGTATGTATACCCTGTCAGTGCCCTCTCACAATCAAACACATTCTCTGTGAGTGTTGGGACACTGCACATATCAGGGAAACTTTTTATCCTTCTATTTCAATCAATCAAGTTTTTACTCATTTCGGTGAGCATCGTGTTTTAGATTTTTTGAAGGCTATACACCTTATTGACAAATTGTATTCAACTTGTGATAATACGCTGATGTTTTTTACGGCCTTCGTGCCGTGTTCTGTTTTTCAATAGCAATTTTCTTTTTTAAATTAGGCTAATAAATTAAATATCTCGCCGCTAATGGCTGCAATACTGCCGAAGCGGCGTTAAACAATAACTCACTCACTCACTCACTCAAGTAATGTTAGTTATCAAGTTTCACTTTACAAATGTCCCAAAATATCGGTATATATATCAAATATAATTGATATGAATAGTGAAAGATGGGGGATTCATAGACGTTCATAGACATAGGATAAATCAATGCTAACGAGGGGGTGAGATATACGATGACATATGAAACCAGGATGTGGTAATATGAACGAAGTAAAGTTGAGACAACAAAATCAGATATTCGGTGTTGTTGTTATTTTTTGTTGGAGAATGTTTGTGTATAAAATAAAACAACAAACTTGAGATTAGCAGACGCCGGCGAAGTAGGCCCTACGGTAAGCCATCGACAATCAAAGCACATCACAACATCTTGATTTTATTAACGTCGTTAATCTACCGACAACCTAATTTACTAACAGTGCATTACAACAATCAAAGCAACTCACCACATATTTAAGAAAACAAAGGAAGTTGGTTATCAACGATAATAATACGTCTACGAATCCACCTACGAAAACACCGCATCCCAATGTTACATTTTATTTAGTTATCAAGTATTAACACATTAAAACATTCAGAATCTAATAGATATAAAATGATGTTTTCAATAAAATGCTTGGTTAATAAAAAAAACATCGTATTAAATTGACATTTCAGCAAGAGTGTCAATAATGTAAGAAACTTACCTTATAAACGTATCTAAACGAAGAATATGAATATCCAAATGCACATAAGACAGAAATTGTAAACCTATAAATCCATCAATGACAGTACTTGGAAACAGAAGATGGTCAAATGCTAACCCTCTTTCAGCAAAAGTCTTTTCGCAAATGGCAAGATAGAAAAACAAATAGACTGAATGTGTATTGTGTGTCACCAAGACAGGACGTTTGACAATAAACATATATGACATGCCGGTCACCGACATGCAATTTGTTACATACTTGAATCGGTCCAGTAAACTTGTTATCTGTACAAACATAATTACACTCCTTCCTTCTCACATACCCAGCTTCTTAATTGCGTAAACTAATATACTGTAACAACACGTCTCCCCTTTGATCTGGAAGTGAAACAAAACAAACATCTGTCTGGACGATTCATCTGTATGGTCCGCTAACCTGAGAATTGTGTGTTGGTGTGCTGAAGTGACATATACAGGCTATCAGACAATATTTTAAACCATTTCGTTTTCATTTAAGATGCTACTGGTAACATAATTCTTTAATTCGATAATGTTCGTTGTCTATATCAATCTGTGTAATCATAATGTATATGTTTAGCGTGTACAATAGAGCAATCTTCATGTAAAATTCATTGAGCTTGTTGACCAATCCAGTTCATTTATTTATTCATGAAAGTGATGTGAAAATGGTTTGCATTGCATTACATCATATATAGAATATTTTAATTGATAAACTTAAAATACAGTAATCTTTTATATTAAATACTGAATGTTATTTATAAATCTGCAATATGTTGTCTCGCTTGTTTGAACAGTCAATCGTTCAGTGTATATGAAATTATACCTACCATATATATTTATTTATTAATACATACAAAACAAAATTAACATGCCGATTATTCAACATAATTTGATCGATTGATGCTACTTAATCTCTCTTCACCCGATTCCCGCGAGAGTCTTCTTCCCTTGTTTCAGGGTCACTTGAACTGTCATATGTTTCCTTCTAGTTCCGCGATTAATTGCTACAAACATACTATACAAAAGCGCCGAATGCACTCCAATTAAGCACGCCCCAGTTGTTGTAACCATATGAAATCGCTAGTTGAATAGTTAAGTAATCCGTTTATCGAAAATTGGGGTTGTTTTGATGACGTTTTCTGTCTTATATGAGCAGTTTAAAAGTTGCGAAAACGCGTTAAATTAACATTAGCGGCCATGCTGAGGCTCCTCCACGTACGTCACAGCCCGATACGCTTCAGTGACCACCCCCGCCCACTTTCATTCTGGTCGCCGGGGCTCAATTGGGCACTTTTTAAAAAAAGCCGTATATAAGTTATTTATGGGTCGATTTAAAACATTTAAAATCGAGCAATTGTCAAATTGAAACCCCTTTTCAACGAATCCGAAAGTGACCATATGTCATTTCATCTAACCTTTAACAAGGATTTTTTTAGTGACTTCAGAACTCATGACCTTGACCACATCTCGAGACCTTGACCTTTGACCTTCAAGGTCACACAAACAATGATTGCTTTTCATTGTGTATAACAGTCATGTGATGATTTAAACTGTTCATAGTCAAAATCATCTCACTCGACTTGCATATGTATCCCCTAACGCCAAATATTTGACAATAACTTGCTTTCAATAAGACTCGAGCAGTGGCTTAATACACGATGAGAAGCCGAATTCATGTGCCCCATTTACAAGTATGACAGTTAAATGTTCCATTGAACAGTATCAACCAATATCTGTCTCTTTGTCTGGCAGTCTGCTACATATAGTTTTAAAAATTATGTTTGAACAATTGACATGCGACAGCCGCGGAACATTGTCCGGTTTTTGATCATAATCATGACTAAACATCTTAATAATGTACCTATACTAATCAGATTGGCAGTAAAAGGGTAATTTTCCACAAAAGTCATTACTTCTTGATAAAATAACACCCTTGGTAACTTTTGACCTATGTTACTACATTACACCCCTTGGGAAGTTATTTCTTTTGTTTGAGTTGCAGGTTATATGCCATAACCACCATCTGCGCAGGTTGGTTATCTCATAACCACCATGGTTGGTTATGAGATATTCAACCTACGGAAACAGATGGACTTGTAAATTTTTTAAAATTTTGTCAAATTAGAAATGAAAATTTTGTAAGTAATGAAAGTGGGATTCGAACCCTGGACCTCTATATCGTCAAGCAGCGCCTTTACCAATGTAGCTACCGAGGATCCATACAGATTCAGTGTTCAATCTTTTGTGTCTAGGATGTATTTATATATTTTCTAGTATTATATATACATATGTATATATGGGCACCAATTTATGTCTACTTTATGTATGGAATGAATGATTAAGTTTGAAACCTTTGTTTCGAGTCAGTTATTGGTGTATTGGGAACATTTTACTGATACAATTTGTCTTATAAATTAAAAAAATACTCCTCTAAAATGCATATATATATATACAATTATTTTTTTTAAATAGAGTGTTCCGCGTGAGTGTAAGGCAAATAATGACCCGATTGCATCGCGTTATGGCAATAAACTCTGCTCGGGCTGACACCCTCGCGAATTTATATGCCATAACCGCTCGGCACCGGGTCATTTTTTACTACATAACATAGGTTATAGGGATGTAGCTCAGTTGGTGAGTGTCCGTTCATCATCCGGAAGAGCGGGTTTCGATTCCCAGTCGCGTCATTCCAAAAGACCTTAAAAGATGGGAATTGTTGTTTCCTTGCTTGTCACTCAGCATTATAACTGGTGCTGCAAAGTGACTGCCAGGTGCGAAATGTACAAAATCAATTTCGGATGTACAATGTATTGAGGACAATAAAGAGTTATTATTATTATCAACATACAGAGTGGAGTGTCCCTTACATTGGTTTTCACTGGCTATCCTCTCTATCTAAATCCTTGTATAAACTTTCATTTATTGGAATGAGTGAAACAAATTAAACACACACCAGAAAGAAAGAGTTCGATAATTACAAGTATGAATCAGTTGAGAGGGGCTGCAGACAAGGTGACCCACTCTCACCATATATTTTTCTACTGTGTTCGGAGATCTTGGCTTGTCTTGTTCGATCTAATCAAAGCATCAGGGGCATCAAGATAGACGGTATTGAGTATCTTATTGCTCAGTATGCTGACGATACTAAATTTCTGCTCGATGGTAGTCAGTCATCTTTTGAAGCTACAATTAAGATGTTAGATCTCTTTGCAGCAATCTCTGGCCTCAGGATTAATTATGAGAAATCTCAAGTTGTTTGGATAGGTTCTGAGAAAGGCAGCAGTAAAAGATTTGTGCCTGATTTGCATATTAAGTGGAATCCTGATAGCTTTAAGATACTTGGAATAAATTTCTCAACATCAATTTGTGATATACATGATTTGAACTATAAGGGTAAGATCTTTGAGATACAAACCATCATTAACAAATGGATGAGACGGATTATCACCCCTATAGGTAAAATTGCCATCATTAAGTCACTTTTGATATCAAAACTTAATTATCTTTTCTTGACCCTCCCAAACCCACCTGGTCTTTTTCTGAAACAGCTCAACAAAATCTTTTTTGATTTTATCTGGAACAACAAAACAGACAAGGTTAAACGTGATATTTTATGTAAACCAATTTCAGAAGGAGGTTTAGGCATGGTTGATATTTTTGCATATGTCAAATCACTGAAAATAACTTGGATCAGAAAGTTGTTTGTCGATAGTGAATGCAAATGGAAGAATTTATTTTATTCTCAACATCCTGATGCAAAACATATAGATGAGTTTGGAGACCTTTTCCCAACAGTATTAGCCAACAAAGTAAACAATGACTTTTGGAAAGATTGTTTGTTATCTTATGGCTCTTTGTATGCAAAATGTTCTCCTACTTGTTATGAAGAATTACTAGGAGAAAGTATATTTTATAATAGTAACATCATGGTTGGCAGACACTACTTCTTCAGTAGGAAATGGTTTGACAAAGGTGTTGTTAAAATCTTTGATATCATTGATAGCGAAAATGATTTTATTTCTTTCAGTGAGTTTGAGGAGGTATATGGTTTAGATGTTCCATTTACTCAGTATTACGGCATTATACAAAGTGTCAAAAATTATCTTAAAAAAGCAAATGTTTCCGTAACATCTCCACCTAGACCAGGAGACAGGTGTGTTTATAAGAAAATAATGTCCGTTTCAAAGGGTTCAAAACATTATTACTATGCACTCACTTCGTCAAATGTTACTCCCAAGTCACAAAATAAATGGAATGATACATTTACCTCAGAGCTTCTCTGGGAGAAAATTTACCTGAAACCTTTCAAAACAACCAGTGACACAAAATTACGATGGTTTCAGTACCGTTTGCTTCACAGACTATTACCAACCAATGTTTATCTCTGTAAAATAAAGATCTGTCTTGAAGACACATGTAACTTTTGCAAATGCGAAAAGCAAACTTTAAATCATTTATTCTGGGAGTGTCAGGAAGTTAAATCCTTTTGGACTTCTTTATTATCTTGGCTCAATGAGCATTGCTCACATTTCCATAACATGAACCTTAGTTCAGAACTTGTTCTGTTTGGCCTTAAGGAAAATATAATAACAGATGTTGTATTTGACCTCATATTGTTACTGGCCAAATTTTACATCTACAAATGTAAACTGGACGATTGCCACATACATTTAAAATCTTTTAAACATATTTTAGCAAATCGCTATTCAATAGAGCGTCAAGTTTTCTTCAGAAAGTCCAACCATAATAAATTCTATGAAAAGTGGCTCATGTACCATTCACTCTTTGATGAGAAATCTTGATTTCACTTTTATGCAAGTATCAATCTGACCATTAATATTCATTTCAATCATTTTCTTTGTTATTGTTTGTCTACATTGTATTTACAAATTATACCTATGGTATGGATGTGTGTATGTGTGTGATAGTGTTGTATCTGTAGTTTCCAAAAAATCTGAATCCATCATGTCTGTACTTTATTAAACATGAAGGCAAGGCCCTCCCTGGCACCTTGACCTGATTTGTAACAGGGACTCGGAAATAAAATATTGATTACAAAAAAAAATAAGGGCTTTTTTGAAGCCCTTAATAAATTACAAGTATGAAATGCGAATGTGAAAAAATAAGCATATGGTTCATACCTATATGGATTAGTATCAACAACTTCAGAACTCATGTTGGCGATTTTCTGACGAACAGCTGTCAGGTTCTTCGCTCGTTCTTCTTCAAGTTCTTTCTGTAATTCTGCTATTTTCAACTTCAACTGTTCTGTGCTCGTCATTTTGTGAGAAACGAGCTATGTATGTCAGAATCCAACTTTAAAAATAAACATTCAATGAAATATATTCAAGTATATGTATTGCTCTCAATCACACAAACATATATGCGAATCTTCTCGTAATGGTGCGCAGAGCTGGTTGAACTCCTCACGACACTATCAAAGTCATATCAGCTACAATGTTCCCAACCGAATCCGACAAAGCAGTGTGTTGGGAGTTTGTGACTCTGCTTGATTAGAGACTCGGAGCACCATCCCCCATCCGTACGCCGCCGGAGCAATTCATTGGCTATGCTTGATTTTTTAAAGTGGCGTAAACACCGGCCACGTGACCGGCGTATGCCGTTCCTGGATAAGGCTAAGTTGAAACAGTTACTGAAATCATGTGACCAGTCATTTGACATCATTCAGTGTGTCAGGGGGAGGTCGGGATAGTGTAGGCAAAGTGAATTCGGCGTTTTATTTAAATACTACCACAAGATCGCATGTGTGACACAGCTAGGTTGATTACAACTTCCCAATGCAAGGCATAACTCTTGCAAGTCTCCATTACTGGCTGATTTAGGCTTTGTAGTATTTCCTTAAGAAATATGTACTTAGAAATCCAGGCCCACTATGCATTTCTGGTGCAGCGATTCAATATCTATAGGCACAACAAAGCGAGGGAAATACCGCAAGGCCTAAATCAGCCAGTAATGCAGACTGGCAAGAGTTATGCCTTGCGTTTGGATGTTGGGTTGATTATAGGTCGCAACCATCCCTACAAATCGCAACAAGAGTGACGGATATAACATGCAGTTTAAAAGTAACAGACATAAGGATAGATATTTGTCGTATGGACCTCGGCTGATTGGGGTTTGTTAAAGAGCCATCAAGGATGTTGATGAACATATTGCCAAACATCTATCTCCGTGAAATATAATACACTTAATTTTTTTTTTTTAAATTCGACCCAAAATAAGCCGAGAAATTGCACTAATTAGTAAAGGTGTCTTCCAGTCTAAATATAGATCCAGTCTAGTATTTTCCAGCGCAAAGTATTGTGGTCTAGCTCACACACTGTAAACAACGAAAAGACACGAAAGAATAACACAATTTATGAGCAATGAAAGAAATTGAAATATATAATTTTTGGCGGTTATTTATTTACCATTTCATTTAATTATGTGTTTGCTACAGATATTGGAATAATTGTTTTACCCAACTTGGTATTTTGCTTGAATTTTATACTTAATGAGAGTAAAAAAAAATTATAATATGCTGGTCTTATCTCAATAGAAAGTACATTAAACATGCAATAATTTGTATATTCTCAGGATATTTAGAAACATTGTTTGTAAAGCAATCGTCACATTCAATAATGTGTGACAAGGGTAACTTGCAAGAGAAGCACGTGAAGCACGTGCATCACGTGGGTTGTTATGGCGACTTGCGCTAGAGACGAGCCTTCACGCTTCGGAAACGTTTGTTGTTGTCCGCTGTTGTGTAATACGTTTTACGCAATAAAGGGATTCTGTTTATATGACGTCAGATACCCTTAGCGCGCTACTCGAAGGGGTAGATCTCTTTGAAACTAAATTGCATTACATTGTCGTGATATGAACATTATTTAACACATGTCATGTTGTAGATAAAATATTTCTCGGGCGATTGACGTTATAAGTATATTTTTCACAAATTATTTTTATTTATTTTATTTATGTCCACATAGTTGTTATTATTAACCCTGGTAAGTGGAATACCGGTTCGTTCTAGTGTCAGGTGTTTGGCCATGGTATAGTTCAAGCTAGTCTTCGTCCATTTCAGTTTGGTCTTATTACGAACGTTAAAGTCTCCAAATATACATATCAAATCAGAAACACTACTGAATATAATTATCTTGTTTTCAAAAGCTTCCATTTTCTCATTAGAGGAGTATTTAGAAGTTTCTGAAGGGATATAGACCACAGCAAAATAAGCTTTGTGTGTGTATGTGATTTTCTTTTTTTTAAACCACAGTACATGCGTATTCAGAGCATGTGGTCAAGTACTTCGACGTGTAGGGAAAACATCTCTTTGACATAAAGTGCGAATCCTCCTGTCTATTTTTCATAAACACATTATATCCAGGAATGTTCATCTGACCTAAGCACCAGGTTTGGTTTCCTGTAGCCCGATAAAGTTATTCTTTGAGGTTTTTTTTTATAAAGTCCGGATAGAATATCCCATCTAATACAATATCCCCAAGACAAAATCTACAATAGCTCATGAGAGAAGAGCGTAGAATGATCAAGAATTAAAGGGGCAGTAGCACGTTTTTTTTCAAATTTTATTTTTTTAAATTTCCCATTTATAATGATAGCTTATGTCATTTATATTTACTTTAGAGAGTAAAACATCTTATTACACAAACCAATTATTCGTAGTGGCAACAACGGTGTTGCGTATAAAGCAAAAATTGCATGGCGGCCATTTTATTGTGAACACATTTTATTATTTTGAACGACAAAAACGATGCCCATGGCTTTATGGAACCATGTACACTCATTTTTAACTTGATTTGCCGAAGAGAGAAGGGTGTTTTACTATTGGTAACATTATTTTTGAAGTACATTTCATCGACTTATTTTAGCGGAAAAACGTGCTACTGCCCCTTTAAGAAACATCGTTAATATAATAAGGCAAAGAACAGCGGTAAGGATGAAGACTGGGAGAAATAAGTCACTAAGGCATAGAGAACAAAACTATCTTAAAGAACTCCTAGAATCAAGCTTAAAGGATAATAATAGAAAAAACATTTTGGAAATACATAAAGGCAAGGAAACAGGATAACACCGGTACAAGCTCACGTAATGGCGGCGGTGTGATCCACGCAGACATTGTTGAAAAAGCGGAAATATTAAATAAACAATTCCAATCAATTTTACTGAAGAAGATTTGGATGCATAGATGCCACCCTTATGACATCAT
Source organism: Gibbula magus (assembly GCA_936450465.1). NCBI lineage: Eukaryota > Metazoa > Mollusca > Gastropoda > Trochida > Trochidae > Gibbula > Gibbula magus. The sequence continues at coordinate 61,888,626 of OW388297.1, forward strand.
AACTATCCAATAATGTAAGACCTGATAATAGACGAAAGAGGAGTAGAAGCATTATTACATAAACTTAAACCAAATAGAGCCAGTGGGCCGGACAAATTACCAAACAGAGAACTACTAAAACTGCTCTAAGGAACTAGCTCCGGGTTTAACCCACATCTTGACACGGTCCATAACCATGGGAGGGGTGCCTGAAGACTGGAGACAAGCTAACATCGCCCCCAACCTTCATGGAAGAAAATAGACAATTAGCAAGTAACTATCGTCCAGTTTCATTTACTTGTGTCTGTGCTAAGATGTTGGAACAATATCATCTGCAGTAACCTAATGACGCATCTTGGAAACCATAACATCCTCACTGATTTACAGCATGGATTTCGTTCCAGACACCCATGTGAATCCCAGCTCTTAACCACGACTCATGATATCATGAAAATGTTCGATAAGAAACAACAAGTTGTTTTAGCCATAATAGACTTTCGCAAAGCTTTCGTCTATGAGAAATTATTATTTAAACTTGAAAGTTAGGGTGTAAATAATAAACTGTTATGTGGATAAAATTATTACAAGAACAAAGTGTTTTGTTATGGAAGGAAATGCATCTTCTTCTGTGTGTGTCGACTCTGGTGTGCCCCAGGGAATCTGTCTAGGACCAATTCTCTTTCTCATCCATATCAATGACTAACCTCTACATGTTAAATCAACAGAAAGATTAGTTGCAGACGACTAAAGAAACATTTTATACCGGTGATTATGTTTAAGTATATTTTAAATGCGACTTTATTTCCTTATCCCTATTGGTTCTTTTAGTATAATGTATGTATGTTTGTTATTTATATATGTGTATTTTTAATCTGTATATAAATATAGTCTCTCATAACCCTGAATGGTTGGCTCGTAAATTTGTTTTTATTGTATTTTACCATGTATGCACGAGGTGAGACTTTAATTAAAAAAATTGTTTGTCTGTTTGTCTGCCTACCTTACAGAGTCATACATTCATTCAAGGACCATAATGAACATCAACTAGACTATGGAAGCGGATCTGTGCCATAAATGAAGACATGTTGACTTGTAACTTGTAAAGTGTAATATGTCGTTCTCAACCATACAAGTCTCGAAAAGACAAGTCCAACCATGCAAAACTAACATTTTAATCCTGTCAATTTTAACTTTCCATTCTCAACTTTACAAAGTTGAAATGTAATTCTAGAAATCGTCAAAGTCGAAAATTCAACTTGTCATTTTTAATTATTAAATCTAAATAATATACACATTTTGTAATGTTACAACTTACGTTTGTCAAATGAAAAATGGAAAATGAAGAGTTGCAAATTCAGCTTTGTAAAACGGACTTTAGCATTTCGAGACTGACACGACTTGCATAGTTACGATTGCAATGTTTCAAATCACATCTCTACACGGTTTGGGATTTGGTATACGATATGACCATATTTGGAATATTACGGAAATTAGCGGAAAGGAACGAATAATCCCGATCCGATCAACACAATGTTCAACAATGACTTCTCCCTTGGCAAGTTTCTCCCAGCAACTACTAACACATATTTGAAAGTTGCATACTAGTTTTCCCATTATTAGCATACTGTTGACAAAAGCACATTGACAAAAACAGTATAGGAGACCATACAGTGACTGTGGAGGAAACAACTACCCCCGAGACGCGGTTATTTCTGTTGCGAGCTGGCGAAAAGTTAACCTTACCAGCCCGATGGTCGGGCATATATTTAATGTCACATTGTGTAATCATGACCTCTTATCTGTGCTGAAATTTATTTCTGATTTTGAAACAAAGCAAGCAGGAATATCTTATTCCAAAAAAAATGGAACCTAATTTATATTGCTCTCGCGATTCAATCATGCATACTAATAATACATTTATTCAGATTGATCATATGAGCAAAATAAAGTAACTATATATATAGATTTCTAACAAATTTTAAAGGCAGCATTACTGGTCACTATAATGTATGTCGGGGACGAATCGAGGAATTTTGAAGGGGGCGGGCAGAACTAAAAATCCGTAAGGTATAGCTCAATGAAACATTATTTTCAAATGTTTTATTATGTTTATTTCACAGGTATACAGACAAAAGTGAAACACACATAAAGGATGTGCAGAGCTAAGACACAATTTTTAAACCTGAAAATATTGTTAAAAAAATTCCATTTCGCATGGACAGAAGGCGCTGTTTTAAATGTACGAGCGAATAATGTTTGCAACATTAGATACATCCTTGACAATATTTACAACCCTTTCTATGGATATTTTAATTTTTTTGGAGGTACTGTAATTATATGATAATATCAGGGTATATATCGAGAATTTCACCCAAGTGTCTTCTGATATCAAATATATCAACACGAGTTCATTAAAGTTACAAATTAACTGTCATTAACTGATTATATAATAAAATTATGAAGATTTGATTTTAGCGTTATCTAAAATGTAGATATCGCTTGTCGATATCGCATGATCTCACACAAGCACCATATCTACTTAAGGAGCCAGTTGTGGGTGATAAAAGACGATTGTTCATGAAACTTTCGATTCCCCCAAATTTCATTTACGTGATTACCTTTATGAAAACATATTGAAAACTTTCTGGTTCAGATTTACGGAAGGAACAAGTATTTGAATGACTTATTTTCATTTTCAGCAGCTCTCTTCTTGTGTAGATTGCTCTATTTATAAATATATCCTGAACATCTAAACATGTGACACTCTTAGTACAGTTTCTGGACTTTTCAAACACACTAATCCTTGAAATATGTGTATAAAGACGCCCATTCTTCAACTTCGGACCTGATTGTGTTGTATTTCTCCTTTACAACACATTGATGGAATGAACATTTCTTTTCTTTCAACTTTTAAATTATTAATTTGATATATATTTCTACTACAATGAGTTTGTTACATTAATGACTAAAAAACAAAAGTGTTAAATAGACACGGCAAATTTGTAAAACATAAATTATCGGAACTATTATCATCTATTATCTATTTCATATACGAGATAATAAAACACATATTTAATTTATTGAAAACAATACGCATGTCAATGTATTCATGAATGAGCTTTTTAGTGAAATTGTACGTTTTTAAAAAAAAATAATTATATCCTGTATATCTTACAGTCGATTCAATTTTTAAATTCAACAGTGCAATTATATTTTTTAAATTACCAGTGATAAATTATATTTTCAGTTTGCATTCTTTATTCATAATTATTTTCATATTTTGGCATGTAGAAGTTGAATGTTTATTGTTTAAAGTGTGAAACAACTGATCTAGGCTTATGATTTACATTTCATACCTGAATTCAGTAATTTGATTCTTTATATAGAATTAATGGACATATTAATCATGAACAAATATATTTCTATACCACAACAATACACTTTTCACTGCTTCAAATACTAAAAATATACTTTTCATGATAAGTAAATGAAAATAGATAAATTAGCATATTCAAAACTAATGAATAATTTAAACTAGTTGAGAAAAGTTTGTAAAATAATTAGAGATGAATTAAACTCAACTAAAGGACATTTCCCCTTGATTATTTGTCTGTAGGAATAAGAAGTATTGGTACATTTCAGTTATGATTAAAGTGCAATGCATTTTTAATTTTTTTTAAAGAAGTATATGAAGTTCCCTGATTTAGATCATTGCTTTGTGGTACATTTAAAATAGTATAAAATTAATAATAAAGTTGTCAACACTGGCTTATATATTACTTTCAATATCAAGATTTTATTTATATTCATTTCTGAATGCAAAAGACTTTACTGAATACACGTAAAATTGGAGTATAAAAAGTGAATATTGACATCATTGAACTAAGAGAAGATAATGTGTAAATGAACGCACCGAAAGTAATTAATTTTTTCGGCTGTAGGATGGTTTGTAAATCTGCAGTTTTATATCACAGGAACTCGATATCGTAATTAAAACGTAGGTAAAAAATCTACCCACTATATACTCTATGTTATATAAGGGGTATATTTTTTTTACCTACGTTTTACCTACGTTTTTTTTAATTTATTTTTTTAACGTCTTTATTTTTGTTGTACATGTACATGGCATGAAGGATTTACACAACATAGATCAATATATACAACGGCATGATTAAGGATAATGTGGGTTTTTTTTCTATACATTTGACAGAAGCTGGATAAAGTAAGCATTATCATTTTTTTCATTTTTTCTCCTCATTGGCAAAAAGGAGGTATCAATACTAGGGACAAGGTCTAATCAATTAAAACAGTAAATGACAACTTGATCAAAATTTCATGAATTTGGTGTAATTACAGGTTGAGTATGAGTTGTATTTATCAACATTGTATGCGGTTTTGAGATCTTGTTTTATGTAACTAAAGGAAGGTTTAATTCCAATATGGCTGGATTTGAAGATATTATATTTCGTGATGGTTAGTATCATGTTAAAGAGCCATCAAGGATGTTAGTGTTTCAAATTACAAATATTTTTTGGAAAATATACTTATAACGTCATTCGCCAGAGAAATCTTTTATCTACATCATGCCATGTGTGAAATAATTTTCATATCACGACAATGTATTGCAATTTGGTTTCAAAGAGAAGTACCATTTCGACTAGCGCGCTAAGGGCATCTGACGTCATATAAACAGAATCCCCCTTTTTGCGTAATACGTACTACACAAACAGTTAGCGCTTCCGAAGCGTGAAGGCTCGACTCTAGCGCAAGTCGCCATAACATCCCATGTGCTGCACGTGCTACACGTGTCTCTCTTGCAAGTTACCCTGGTCACACATTACTGAATGTGACGAATGCTTTACAAACAATGTTTCTGAATGTCCTGAGAATATACAAATTATTTCCTGTTTAATGTACTTTTTATTGAGATAAGACCAGCAAATTATGATTTTTTTAAACTCTCATTAATTATGAAATTCAAGAAAAATACCTAGTTGGGTAAAACAATTATTTCAATATCTGTAGCAAATACATAAATAAATGAAATGGTAAATAAATAACTGCCAAAAAAATTATATATTTCGATTTCTTTCATTGCTCATATTTTTTGTTTTTCTTTCGTGTCTTTGTTTACTGTGTATGAGCTAGACCATAATGCTTTGCGCTTGAAAATAATAGACTGGATCTATATTTAGACTGGAAAACACCTTTACTAATTACTGCAATTTCTCTGCTTATTTTCAGTTGAAAAAAATTGGGAAAAATTAAGTGTATTTATTTCACGGAGATAGATTTTTGGAAAATTTTCGATATGTTCATCAACATCCTTGATGGCTCTTTAGAGTACTTTATTTCTGTTTCCGGATACCCGAGACAAATGTTTCTTTTTGTGAATTGAAGTTTTGGATTTGTTTTTTCCTCTAACCACTCTTTGATCTTTATCCAAGTACTTGTAACATATTGACAATCAAATAATAAATGGGGTATTGTTTCAATTTCTTTCTCACAGAAATTGCATATATTTGTATCTTTTAAGTTCATCTTATGTAAGAGATCATTTGTCGGTAGAATTCTATGTAAAACAGAGTATTGAAACCACATAAGTTTTGAGTTGAGATTAGATGCAAAAGGCATTTTATGTGTAATTCTCCATTCATCTTCGTCTAGTGAACATTGGAGATCTCTTTCCCATTTCTGTTTATATTTATTTTGATTTTCGTGACTTGGTGTTTTTTTTTGCAATATACCATAGAAAACTCGACATCCCTTTTTCTTGTTTATAATATCTTCAATTAAATATGGAATGAATGGGGATTCTAGCTTACTATTTGTAACAATGTGTTTTTCCTATGTATATGAATTTATTGAATGTAGTATACTTCCATAGTCGAGAAAATTTCATTTACATTGATATTTTTTTTATAAGTTCCTCATATTTGAAAAAGGTGCCGTCAGAGTTTATGATATCATTGATAAAATAAATACCGGATTTTGACATATTTATGTTCTTTATTACCTTTTTATTTATTTTTATATTGTCATTTCGCCATATTGATTGAGAAATGTTTTCAGATTGACTTGTAACAATTTTTCCTTTTTATTTTATAAAATGCCCCCATGCATGCAACACATCTTTCCAAAAATCTTTTGTTTTTGGAATAATGACATCATTTATGATTGATGCTTCGTTGTACTGATAGAAGTCCTTGTGTGAGGGGTATGTATTTAATTCAAAGAGAGTTTTCAGTTTTGATTTATCAGTGGAATGAAAGAGTCTCCTCACCCAGCTTATCTTTTGTGAAAGCAGTGTATTTCGTATATCTGGTACTCTTATCCCTCCTTCATCGTAACTCTTTGTTACTATTTTACGTTTTATCTTATCTGGTTTTCCTTTCCAGACGAAATTAAAGCATCGATTTTCGATTTCTGTAATCATATTTTCACTTGGTAGCACACTAGAAATATGGTTTAACTTTGGCAAAATAAGGCTTTTTAGGACAGTGGTCCTGCCAAGGGGAGTGATATCTCTACCAAGCCATTTGTTCATTGTAACCTAAATTTGTTTTAGTTTATCTTTGTAGTTTCTTTCTACCATTTCTGCCAAATTGTGAGTAAATGTTATGCCAAGGATTGTAAATTCTTTTTTTGACGAGTCTAGTTTATAATTTATGCAAAATGTTTTGTTTGAATGTTTCAAAGAACCTATCCAAATATAACTTGCGTTTTGCTGGTGTTTATTTTCAGACCTGAAAAAGAAGCATAGTGTTCTAATGTTTGAAGGGTACTCTGAAGGCAAGCTTCTGATCCATCTAACGTCAAAGAGGTATCATCTGCGAACTGCGAATTGGGGTATTCCGTATTCCCTATCTTTATCCCTTTTATATTCTTATTATTACGTATCATAATGCTTAAGATTTCAGCGCAAATAATGAATAGATATGGCGATAACGGATCACCCTGTCTACAACCGCGAGTAATTTCGAAAAATTCTGATGAAAAACAGTTCACAAGCACACTTGACTTTATATTTCTATAAAATGTACCGATCCATTTCTTAATAGAAAAACCAAAATTAAAATAAGCAAGTACATGTTCAATGAAGTTCCAGTCAACCGAGTCAAACGCCTTTTCAAAGTCTATATAAGGAGGAGCAATCCTGGTATTTCCATGTTTTCTACATAGTCTATAACATCGTAGATTTGGGGTGTACATTCTCCAATATACCTATTTGACATAAAACCTTTTTGATCGTCGCTTATTATTTTTAGAAGTATTTTCTTTATTCCATTTGCTATTGTAGCTGATGCTATCTTATACGATATATTGAGTAACGATATAGGTCTCCAATTTTTCAAGAATTGTTTCGGTTTATTTCCTTTTGGTATACATGTGATCACTCCTTGTTTTTGGCTCACTGATAACTCTCCTGTTTTAAAGGACATGTTTAAAGACCGTATCAAGTATGTATGAAGATCGAACCAGAACAATTAAAACAATTCCACTTTGAAACCAGATGGACCTGGGCTTTTGTCGTTTTTCATACTTTTTAGTGATGCTAATACTTCGTCATAGGTCAGTTCACCTTCAAGGGTCTCTTTATCCATATGATTTAATTTCGGAACGTCAAACTGTTTAAAAATTCATTTAGATCAACTGTTGAACAAGTTTGCTTAGTATAAATATTGTGTTTCTTTTAAAATTTGCGTTGTATCAGTTATTATTCTGTTATCTTTTGTTTCCAATTTGGATATAGATTTATTAATGAAATTCAATTTCTCAAGTGATAACAACTATTTTGTTGGTTTTTCACCCTTTTCTTTCCATTCACATTTCGATCTCATCATTATACCTTCAGCTTTTATGTTGTTTAGCTTTTCGAGGTTAGTGTTAGCTTGATTGATTTCATTTAGGATAATATCTTTTCCCGTAATATCGTTTGTTGCATCGAGATCTTCTTGAAGATTGTCGAGGGTTTCCCTTAAATACTTTCATGTTTTTGTCTTTCTCGTTTACGTGCCGATGAGTATTTAATTGTAAAACTTCGAACCATGAGAAGTAGTGTTTCGAAGAACAGTTGATCATCTATGTTGAATAAAGGATTACCGTTCAAATCTGACCCTGTTTGGTATTGTTCTTTTGTGGCGTTTATTATTGATTTTACCTCTGTGACGTAATCTTTATCTGCAAGAAGTGAATTATTGAATGAATTTTGAAATTGAATCCTACAGCGCAATTATATTTTTGAAAGATAACAACGAATGGGTCTCCATTACCAACGTGATCAAGGAAAGAAGGGAAAGGATAGCCTACGTGCAAGGGCTCTTACCGCCGGAGGCACGGACTAACACTAGTAACCAGTAACACCAGTAACCAGTATATTTTTGAAATTACCAGTGATAAATTCTATTTTCAGTTTGCATTCTTTATTCATAATTATTTTCATATTTTTGCATGTAGAAGTTGAATGTTTATTGTTTAAAGTATGAAGCAATTGATCTAGGCTTATGATTTACATTTCATACCTGTATTCAGTAATTTGATTCTGTATATAGAATTAATGGACATATTAATCATGGACAAATATATATCTGTCCCACAACAATACACTTTTCACTGCTTCAAATACTACAAATATAATTTGCTTGATAAGTAAATGAAAATAGATAAATTAACATATTCAAAACTAATGAATAATTTAAACTAGTTGAGAAAAGTTTGTAAAGTAATTAAGAGATGAATTAAACTCAACTAAAGAACATTACCCCTTGATTATTTGTCTGTAAGAATAAGAAATATTGGTACTTTTCAGTTATAATTAAAGTGCAATGCATTTTTTTTTAAAGAAGTATATGAAGTTCCCTGATTTAGATCATTGCTTTGTGATATATTTAAAATAGTTTAAAATTAAAATAAAGTTGTCAACACTGGCTTATACATTACTTTCAATATCAAGATTGTCTTTATCAAAACTTGGATATTCATTTCTGAATGCAAAAGACTTTACTGAATACACGTAAAATTGGAGTATAAATAGTGAATATTGACATCATTGAACTGAGAGAAGATAATGTGTAAATGAACGCACCGAAAGTAATTAATTTTTTCGGCTGTAGGATGGTTTGTAAATCTGCAGTTTTATATCACAGGAAATCGATATCGTAATTAAAACGTATGTAAAACGTAGGTAAAACGTAGGTAAAACGTAGGTTAAACGTAGATAAAACGTAGGTAAAACGTAGGTAAAATGTAGGTAAAAAAATCTACCCCCTATATACTCTATGTTATATAAGAGGGGTAGAGTTTTATGATAACGGATCGGATGCATTTATCATAGGACAATGCCAATCAAGCTATGCGATCCTGTATGTCTGTAAGTGTAATCCCACATTTACATTACTTCCGCATTCGTTTTGCGTTGCAACACAAATAATTGTTTGTCAAATGTCCTTAAAATGTATTGAAATAGTAATTACGATACCTAAGAATTAATTTTCAATTGGTATTTTCGTTTGGCATTTAATTACTAAGCGACACTATCACACGGAATGTAAGTGACAGTAGCGCTCCGTGAACTGACAACGTGCATTTGTTTGTAGGACATAACAAGAGTTACGTCCCTTGATTCCAGGTGGCGTGGTCAACTCGTCCAGCGTTGGGCTCAAAATAGACTAAGGGATTCCCCATCTGGGACAGTGGCAAGGGAGGTCTCGTTTTTTTGCAAATGCCTCTCGTCCTCGGAAAACATCTGCAATGTTCGGGAAACTTCCAAATATGGTCAATGCCAATTCATGTATAGATGTAATTTGAAACATTGCATTCGCAACTATGCAAGTCGTGTCAGTCTAGAAATGCTAAAGTCCGTTTTACAAAGCTGACTTTGCAACTCTTCATTTTCCATTTTTCATTTGTCAAACGTAAGGTGTAACATTACAAAATGTGCGTATTATTTAGATTTAATAATTAAAAATGACAAGTTGACTTTTCGACTTTGACGATTTCTAGAATTACATTTCAACTTTGTAAAGTTGAGAATGGAAAGTAAAGATTGCCAGGATTAAAATGTTAGTTTTGCATGGTTGGACTTGTCTTTTCGAGACTTGTTTGGTTGAGAACGACATGTTACACTTTACAAGTTACAAGTCAACATGTCTTTATGTCACAAATCCCCTTCCATACTAGACCTTATAAGATAAGATAAGATAAGATAAGATAAGATAAGATAAGATAAGATAAGATAAGATAAGATAAGATAAGATAAGATAAGAAAAGATAAGATAAGATAAGATAAGATAAGATATCATAAGATAACACTTTATTACCCAAAAGGGAATTCTTTGTACACGCAAAGCCATTAAAAACGCAATGCCAAATTCTAGAAATATTTCTGGTAAAACGTTTTCTTGGGCTTTCCTATCTTATGGCAGATGAAACTTGAAATGGATCATTTTGGTTGAGTTCTGGGTTTGAACCCATTATCAGTTCTCGGTATTGAACATTGTTCGTGCAAACGCAAAAATTGTCTTTTTTCACGATTTTAAGGAGTCCCATGTCACACGTTTTGCACGTGTATTCCCTGCACTCTGGCCCTTTAAATACTGATCAAAATTTTAACATTCGTCACTTCGGAAAAATGTCACGCCTTACGCAAGAAATGAGGAACCGAGCTATTGGCATGCTGCATCAGGGAGCATTACAGGTAGCCGTCGCCAGACACTTTCATGTGCACGCATCATCAATTGCTCGTCTCAGACAACGATTCCACGCCACTGGAAGAGTTTCTGATCGACCCCGACCTGGAGCGTCACCTGTAACAACCGCTGCTCAAGATCGCCACATCCGACTGCAACATCTGCGCAATAGGTTCCAGTCAGCTGCTGCTACTGCCAGGGGAACTGTGGGAACACGGCAACATCAGATCTGCCCTCAAACAGTTCGAAGGCGTATTGCTGCTCATGGGTTTCGCTACCGTCGACCTTACCACGGTCAGATCCTTTTGCATCGCCATCGACTTGCCAGACAACAATGGGCTGCAAATCAGGGGTATCTGCCCAATACACCATGGCAAAATATCATTTTTTCTGATGATTCAACCTCAGTTTTCCTGATGGACATCACCGTATCTACCGACGTCCACATGAACGTTTCGCTAGTAACTGCGTGCAGGAAAGAGATCATTTCGGGGGAGGTGGGGTCAACACCTATTTCGGTCCCAGTTGGTATTGGTCCAAGGCAACCTGTACGCTCAACGCTCGTCCGGCGTGGCTTCCATTGCTGGCTCAACATGGCGTCCGCCGACAGATGGTTTTCCAGCATGATAACGCTCGACTCCACACCGCCAGGTTGACAAGGGACTTCCTGAACAAAAATCATGTCCATGTCATGGATTGGCCCGCTATGTCCCGACATGAATCCGATCGAGCACTTTTGGGATGAACTTTGTGGCGGGTTCGAACTCAAGCCGTGCCACCACGAAATGTTGCAGAGTTGGCACAGACACTCCAAAATCAGTGGCAAGCAATCCCACAGCGTGTACTGAGACATCTGTGTCGGTCCATGTCAAGACGACTCGAGGCATGTGTGAGAGCTCGGGGTGGACATACCCGATATTGACTTCAGCTGACCCCTGCTTTGTGTATTCGTTCTCTGACGTTTAGGATTTGTGCATTTGCAATGAATTATTCAATGAAATTAACAACAGATGTTTGTTATCTCGATTGTGTCAATTTTTATTTACATTTGTTAAAAAATGTTCCAGTAAATAAACTTTGAATTTGAAGTTGCGTTTTTAATGGCTTTGAGTGTACATCAAACAGAGCATGACATGATATAATTTATATAATACATTATTACATTACATATATATGCAATACAACACTTACAATTTCAACAATTTAAATGTACATATTTCATTAACATTCCACAAAGTTTTTGTTCAGAATTGAAATACTACAAGGTACAAAAGATTGCATGGTTCGGTTTGACTTATGATAAGGGCATATTAAAACGTTTACCAGATGGCAGAAGTGAATATTCTTAGTATAAAATGTGTGGTGTGTCCAAAATGATTTTCCGAGCATGTAATAACATTTTCTCATCATTTATTGACATTGGATGGTCTCAAATGGTACCGACCCTTTTTGAACTATTGTTCACAATCTTGATTAGTTTGGTTCTATTTTGAAGACTTAGAGCGCTATACCAACATTGTATTAAAAAAGACCAGACGCTCTGAACAAAGCATGTGTAAGAACTTTCAATAATTTCGTATCAACATCAAAAGATCTTAATTTCCTCATAAAATATAATCTCTGTTAACATTTGTTGTACAGAGCTTCAGTATTACTATTCATATTCAATTCATTGTCGATGATGGTACCTAGATACTTATATTCCAAGACGATTTCAACAGGAGTATCATTCATATTCTAGTTGCTGATCTCAGTTCTAAAATCAATTATCATTTCCTTTGCTCTCATAACATTTATGTGAAGAAAATTTATCTGGCACCAATCTGTAAGATTCGAAATTTCTGATCGATATCCTTCTTCATTAGAATTATTATTCAATAGAGCAATGAGTGCCGCGTCATTCAGGAACTTCACAATTGAACAGGATGGATCTTGTGGCATACAGTCATTTTTATATGTAATAACTAACAAAGGTGACAAAACGCATCCCTGAGGAGCATCAGTGTTTATAGTAACAGTTGAAGACTGACAATCATTGACACGAACTGAATGTGTCCTGTTCGGAAATTACTTATCCTTTTTATGATAGAGGGATTGACACTCAAGTTTATGAGTTTACGGACAAGGAGGTGGGACTGGATTGTATTAAACGCTGATGAGAAATTAACAAATAAAATTCGGGCATAAGATAGCGTTCGAACAATGGGCTAAGGAATGGGGAATGTCTTTTAATGCCATGAAATGGTATATTCTGAGTCTAAAGATCAAGTTACCCAAGTACTTTTATATGTCAACTTAATGATATCTTAGAGAAAGTAGAAAATAATCCCAACATAGTAGTAATCATCAACAATAATCTAAAATCGAACACTCATATCAATTAAACTCTCAGTACTAAACCTACATCAGGATATCTCAGTACATTGTGAGGTAACTGCATTTCTTGTAATAACCTTTGAGCAGGTTTCACCGCGAATTTTATGGTTTAACTACGACTAGAGGTTTTACCAAACGTCGAAACCCATGGCAGGTTAATTTTCAACATTTAGTAAGACCTGAAGTTTTACAATCTAATTGTAAGACTGAACTCCAAATAACGTCAATCTCCTTTTCAGTTAGGTGCTAAACAAATTCTAAGTTAAATATTTCCATAGTTGACAATGCGGGAATCGAACCCGCAACCCCCCGATTTGTAGCCCAAGACTATCCCACTAGGCCGCAGAGGATTGGTGATCATGAGATGATTGTTTGTTAATTCTGGTACATTATCAAGCTTTTTTTGCTATGGGACGTGGTTGTCGACAAGGCGACCCGGTAGCGCCATACCTGTTTATTGCATGTGTTGAATTACTAGCTATTGCAATTAGATCAAACAAAGATATTAAGGGTATTAAAATAAAGGGTATGGAGTATCTTATTTTCCAGTATGCTGATGATACCAATCTTACCCTTGATGGATCCGAAAAAGGATTATCAGAACTTATTTATGTGATCAAAAAGTTTGCCACTGTATCTGGATTAAATCTTAATACAGATAAGTCCATAGCGTTTTGGTTTGGCTCACCATTCAAAATTCTGGGAATAACTTTCTCTACTAATCTAAATGAAATGATTTCACTAAACTTCGAACAACAACTTTCAAAAATCAGAAAAGTACTTTTTTCCTGGTCAAACAGATCTTTAACTCTTAGAGGAAGAATTATGATTATCAAGTCTCAGATTATCCCCCTTTTTACACACCTTTTCATGGCGCTTCCCAACCCATCTAAAGACTTCTTTAAGCGTTTGAATTCAATCCTCTTTAAGTTTGTTTGGGGAGGGAAGCGCGATAAAATTAAACGCAACATGTTAATAAATGAGTATGCAAAAGGGGGGCTGAAAATGATAGACATCATATCTTTTTGTAATTATATGAAGATTAAATGGATAAAAAGACTACACACTGGGAAAGGACTATGTCACCACTTAGGCTTTGTATCATTATCACCCTTTGGAGACATTGATATGTTTAATTTCCAAAGAGAAAGACTTCTATTATACGCAAAAAATGTGAAAAACGCCTTTTGGAAAGATGTACTTACAAGTTTTACGTGTTTAAATACGAACAATATTTTAACTATTGAAGAATTTTCACTCCTACCAATTCTTAATTTTATTCCATTTGATGATATAACATTATTCGTTTCCTGGTATAAGAACGGAATGACATGTTTCCCAGATATCATCAATAACACTGGTAATTTCAAAACTTTTGAAGTGCTAAGAGTTTAATCTTCATCACACCTACCTACTTTACTTCAGATTTATAAAATACATACCTAAAAACTGTCGCGAATTAATTAGGGCTACAACCCACATAGGTGAAGTAGTCAATACACAAGATACAATTTTTATACAAATATGTAACTCGGCCGATTGTAAATTTGTGTATTCACAGCTGTGCGCAAACAAAATGGCATCATTAGACAACCTTCGGTAAAAGTGGGAATCAAAACTTAGTACAGCTTTATCAGATACTTATCTTTCTGACTGTTTTGCAATGATAAATAAAACAACATTAGAAACTAAAGCTAGAAATTTCCAGTTCAAGTTATTGTACAGAATAATATCAACGAAATAATTTCTTTGCAAAATAGGTGTAAGTCAAGACAACCTTTGTACATTATGTGGTAAAGAAATGGAAACACTTGAGCACTTATTCTTTCACTGTGAAAAAACTCAAGAGCTTCTCTATCAATTAGAAAATTGGTACAACCTCAAGATGGACACAAACCTCATTATAGACATCAAAGCATTTCTACTGGGGGACCCAACGGCAAACATATTAATAAATCACATCTTCATTTTAACAAAAGAATATATAAACAAAATAAGATTTAGCTCTATTGACTTAAATGTCAATCAGCTTATAGCCTATATAAAATACCATTACCAGCTGGAGAAACATATTTTCTCAGATGAAGACCCTGACTTTCAAAGAAAATGGTCTGGACTATTTTAAATGTAATAAACTGAGTATCCCTCTTTTCACTCTCTCACTTTGCACCCCTATCCTTCCAACCTCTATTCCTATCTTTTCTCCTTTTTCGTCCTTATGTTACATCTATGATTACTATTTGAACATATATGTAACATGCTCTTTTTTGTAATAAAAAAAAAAAAAAAAAGAGAAAAAAGATGATTGTTTGTTGGTATCTATTCTGCTCCGCTCCCAATATTGAGAAAATTTATGTGCGCCTCAAACTTGGATCACGAAGGCTTGAAACTAACACGATTGTTTTCATTTTTGTATTTAAAACGCATGGCGGTATATACGAGGGAGAAAACCCTCGGGTGGGGTTTTGGTAGACATTTAAAAAACCTTCGGGTGGCGGAGCTCGGTTTTACTTTTAATTGCCAGCCACCCTCAGGTTATTTAAATGTCTACCAAAACCCCATCCTCGTGTTTCTCCCTAACATAAAGCTCGCTCTACTCTCGGCTTCTTGAGACGTTACCTACGCCAGTGCTCTAGAAGCCTTAAAACTACAGCTTATCAATCTCTTGTGCAATCAGCATTGGAATATAGTTCTTCAATCTAGGACCATCACCTTCAAACCAACATCCATTTCCTAGAGAAAGTACAGCGAGCAGCAGCAAGCTAAAGCTATGTTATCAACATGTCAAATGCTGTATTAGATGAAAGTGCAGTATATAAACACACGACATCCAATCATGGATACTTCAATATAATTCATTTTGTCAATTAGTGTAATTAAAGTGAGTGGTTTAAACTGAGTAATTAACAGACGTGGTTGATATCAGCTAAGTAACCTCAAACACGTTTATCAAGGGCAAGTTTATGTTCGTTGAAAAACTATCATATTTCTTAACATTAAACTATTATTGCAATAAATACTTCAATCGATTGCTCACAACTATGTACAAAAACAAAATGTAAATACAAATATTAGTTATAGCTAATACTTGATGTCATGCCATATCACTCATTAGACATGATTTCACATTATAAGGATTTATTACATGCGAAATATAATTCTTAGGGGTGGATCTTTCATTTCTAAATTAGAAATTAAACAAAAGTTTTAATATTTAGAAACTGTAAGCAAATTCATGATTGGGAATCTTTGCCCATGGGTAAACAAACTTCCCCGATGCACGGTGGGTGTTCATCAATACCCAAAATATGTAACTTCTTGACTGATTATTAAAAAAAGAAAATAATCAGTCTAACACACATTTTAAGACCCTTTGAAATCGACCTGGAAAAGTGTATCTGTATCTCAAGTACTTTAAAGGGGTAGAACGTTGTATTGTGAACATAGATTTTTGATAGAATTTGAACTTCTCACTAATGTTATTCTTTGTTGGTCAATTATGGAACATCGGGTTTTCACAATGAAAATGGGTCACCTTAAACTTTGATTTTGCTCGGCAAGGCAAATCAGGTAACTCTTAGGATTTAGAATTAAGTCAGCTCAAGATATATTAATTATACGGTCGGACAAAACTTTTTCTCATTAGAATTAATTGCATAGCACAAAAGTATTTGGAATTTCTATATATATAATGTTTTCATGGATACTTTTGTCAGTGAATCGATGGTAACTATGTTATGTATGTTTGCATTGTTTAAAGTGAACTTGAATTTATGGCCTTTGTTTCTGGTGTATTCTGTTGTTATCAAGAATACATCTGCAGGAATTGACCTTTTTCCAACTTTTTTGGAATTGGACTTGAAACTTAGAACCTCTCAGTTACAATAAATACTTCTCTTTATTGTTGCTTTACGGACAATATAACATTCAATGTTTTTCTTTATTGTTGCTGTACGGACAAGATAACATTCAATGCTTCACTTTATTGTTGCTATTAGGTTCAAGTACATTCAATGCTTCTCTTTATTGTTGCTGTACGCACAAGATAAAATTCAATTCTTCACTTTATTGTTACTGTACGAACAAGATTACATTCAATTATTCACTTTATTGTTACTGTAAGAACAAGATTACATTCAATGTTTCACTTTATTGTTGCTGTACGGACAAGGTAACATTCAATGCTTCTCTTTATTGTTGCTATACGTACAAGATAACATTCAATGCTTCACTTTATTGTTGCTGTACGGACAAGATAGCATTCAATGCTTCTCTTTATTGTTGCTATTAGGTTCAAGATAACATTCAATGCTTCTCTTAATTGTTGCTATACGGACAAGATAAAATTCAATTCTTCACTTTATTGTTACTGTACGAACAAGATTACATTCAATTCTTCACTTTATTGTTACAGTACGAACAAGATTACATTCAATTCTTCTCTTTATTGTTGCTGTACGAACAAGATAGCATTCAATGCTTCTCTTTATTGTTGCTGTACGGACCAGATAACATTCAATGCTTCACTTTATTGTTGCTGTACGGACAAGATAGCATTCAATGCTTCTCTTTATTGTTGCTGTACGGACAAGAAGAAAGTCAATGCTTCTCTTTATTGTTGCTGTACGGACCAGATAACATTCAATGCTTCTCTTTATTGTTGCTGTACGGACAAGATAACATTCAATGCTTCTCTTTATTGTTGCTGTACGGACAAGATAACATTCAATGCTTCTCTTTATTGTTGCTGTACGGACAAGATAGCATTCAATGCTTCACTTAATTGGGTCTGTACGCACAAGATTACATTCAATGCTTCTCTTTATTGTTGCTGTACGGAGAATATAATATTCAATGTTTCTCTTTATTGTTGCTGTACAGACAAGATAACATTCAATGCTTCTCTGTACTGTTGCTGTACGGACAAGATAACATTCAATGCTTCACTTTATTGTTGCTGTACGGACAAGATAACTGTCAATGCTTCTCTTTATTGTTGTTATGTGGACAAGATAATTTTCTAAGCTTCACTTTATCGTTGCTCTGCGGACAAGATAGTATTCAATGCTTCACTTTATTGTTGCTGTAAGAACAAGATAGTATTCAATGCTTCTCTTTATTGTTGCTGTAAGAACAAGATAAAATTCAATGCTTCTCTTTGTGTTGCTGTACGGACAAGATACCATTCAATGCTTCATTTTATCGTTGCTGTACGGACAAGATAACATTCGATGCTTCACTTTATTGTTGCTGTACGGAAAACATAACATTCAATGCTTCTCTTTATTGTGAAATGGTTTATTCAATATAAAGGCCACAGGCCCATGTACAATATACAAAATTCATTTTGTTGAAATTAACAGATTTGGTGCAATAACTGAAACATCATAGCATTTGTTTACAGGCTTTACGTGATACATACATACCATTTGCAATAATGAACAATGTAACATATAAGTTTCTTAATATTGTGTGAAAACACATGTAAGCGATTGACATTTTCATTTTGCAATAGAGATGCTTGAGATTTTCTAGTTTTACATTTCAAGTCTAGCATATATTTTCTTCTTAATCCGTTATACATAGGGCTTGAAAGCATTATATGTAATTCATCCTCTAAACCATTTATACAGAAAGGACAAAATCTTTTCTCTATGGATATCATTTCTTCTTCCGAGGTTTTTCATTATTTTCAGTTTTATTTTCTCTTTGTTGTTGCTGTTTGGAAAAGATAAAATTCAAAACTTCACTGAACAGTTGAAGAAATGAAAAGACAACATTCAATACGTCACTATATTGTTGATGAAATGTACAGATATGGAATTCTTCTCTTTTTATGAAAAAATGAAAATATAATAGTAAATACTTCACTTTATAGATGCATAGATAACATTCAAATTCGAAACTTCTCTTTATTGATGCAGAATTAAAAGGTAATATTCAATGCTTCTATTTATGTTAGAATTTCATTAATAAAGCAAATCACACATTATAAACATACTTAAAAAACATATAGTGAAACTAATGTTTCAGTGATACAATGAGAAAAAGCTTATCTGTAATATGTTAAGTCAACTGAGGATTAACTGATAATCAAAGTGAAGCTTTCAAATGAGAAGAGGTTAAACAAAGAATAGCTATGTGTTTTTATATCCCTGTGCTTTTTTAAATAACGATTTCGTCTTTACCCCTGATTTGAATTGCTACTGGCGAATCTTATCGTTTATTGTCAAGCATGATAGACGTTAACAGATGGGAGTTGTTGCTTCCTTGCTTAACAATCAGCATTATAAGGACAGAACAACGCTTTAAATGGGCAGTAGCACGTTTTTTTTCGCACAAATGAAATGTATTTGAAAAATAATGTCACCATTAGTAAAACTCTCTTCTCTCTTCGGAAAATCAAGTTACTAATGAGTGTACATGGTTCCGTAAAGCCATGGGAAACATTTTTGTCATTCGAAATAATAAAGTGTGTTCACAATAAAAATGCCCGCCATGCAATTTTTGCTTTATACACAACACCGTTATTACCACTACGGATAATTGGTTTGTGTAATAAGATGTTTACCCTCAAAAGTAAATATAAATGACATAAACTATCATTATAGATTGGAAATTTAAAAAAAATAAATTTTCAAAAAACGTACTACAGCCCCATAACTGGCGCTGCACTGTGGCTGCCGGGTGCAAAATGCACAAATCAAATTTCCTATGTACTTTAAATTGCGGACAACAAAGTGTTATTATTATTATTATGATTATTTTTATTATTAACGTAGTAAGTAAAAGACAATGACTCATTTTAAAGGAGGTTTTCTTAAAGTGTATCAGGGATACTTGCAGCTGCAAGTGAAACGAACTCTCAGACAGATGTGGTGGTATCTTCTTGGGACTGGGGTAGGTCGTCCTGCACTTTGTTCCTGTGCAGCTCAAGCTCCAGGGAATCCGTGTTGCTCTCTGGTGCTGGGGAGGGAGGGGACGAGAGACGCAGACTTTTGACACTCTCTTCCTCGCACACCCAGCTGTTGGTGTCCTGGTCGTGATCCGGGGAGGGCGTGTCACGACTGTACTGGAGGGAGGCATCCATAGACGTTTTGCTGGAACGTCGTGACGAATTGTTATCAACATCAACATCGATTCGAACAGACTTTTCATCAAGTCTAAATTCACCATGATTTGCGTCTCTGTTATTTTCTGGCAAATCAGCTTCAGCAACTGCACTTAGTTGACCACTGAAGCTGTCTTTTAATTTGCTCCATCTCGAGGGGGAAGCATCTGAGTTAGAATGTCGGTGTTTTGGAATTGTGTATCCATGTCGCTTATCTTCGTCAATTATCTTATTACCACTTGGCATGTTGCTATTTTTAGAATTTCCTATCACGCCTCTGACAACACTGAGCCAGGGATCGTTTTGATGGTGGTCATTGGTAATATTTGATATTCCAGAACCTCTAACAATACCTGCGATATTTTTCCATTTTTGAGCTTTGTTCAGCACAATCGTCTTATCCTGTTTGACACTCTTAATGGCCCTCTGACTTTTCTTGACCGATTTCTTTCTTTTTTTGGTACTCATTCGCGTCGGAGTTAACTCCTGAACTCTTTCGTTCTTCAGATCGTCAGCGAGCTTCAAGTATCGATCCATAAACTTTTGTGCCAGGTTGCCAGCACTATGATGTGGCTTTCGTTTACGCTTTGTTATTCGAAGAACAGTTTTCCTTCTCCTTGGTCTGGGAGAATCGTCAGTAGTCAAGCTGCTGTCATCATCTAGACTGTCAAATGAGCTTACAGAACGCGTGTCATCATCGTCGCCATAGCTCTGCATTTGCTTCACTAATTCTAGTTTATCAGATACATCCATCGCTGCCACTTCCTTCTGGTTTAGTTTCATACAGTTAACTTCTGTTGAAGATATTATATGCAGGAAGGTTCCCATTCGATGAAAAAACATAGCGATGAACTGAATAAGTAAGGCAATACCAAAGATGCT
This sequence comes from Gibbula magus, assembly GCA_936450465.1. NCBI lineage: Eukaryota > Metazoa > Mollusca > Gastropoda > Trochida > Trochidae > Gibbula > Gibbula magus. The sequence goes on from OW388297.1 coordinate 61,909,662, forward strand.
CATGAAAATAAGAGAGAAGGGCTCAATTGTTAGAGGTATGTTGGTCTCAGATTTACAAGGAAGGGGAATGGCTAGGCCTTTTCCCGCCCTTGCTGCGTTTGTGTACTGCAGAGTAAATATGATGACAATAAACAGGGCATTCATTATGAAGAACATCAGACTCATCTTGTTTCTCAACTGTACCAGATTATCCTGCATTCTTTTTTTATTGTCTTCATTAGTCTGAAGGGGAAACAAGTACCTATCCGTGAGCTCCTTCCAGAATCGGATTTCATCTTGACCAAGGTAGCGAGTGCGGCCCCGACCTATATCCGGATCAGACAGCCAGAAAGGCGAGTACTCCTCGTCTGAGATCTGCGTCTGTTGTCCATAAAGTGGGTTGTCTGCAAATAGACACATATATATTGAGCAAAACGCACGTCATGAAATGTGTCTGTATGTATTCAATGAATATGTAATTTACGCCATTTCTCTTTTTTTTCGTTTGACATTACCTTCAACAAGCCTTTACGTTCATCAGTATGACAATGCTCTCTAGTATACATATTTCTGTTTTTTTAAAAAAGAAAATATTGTTTCAACTGTTGCAAGTACTCATTGTGTATAATCAATACCAATCAACCCATGGATCCCACTTGGAATCCATGCAGTTAATATTCAAAAACATTCTGTGACCTTGAAAGAATGTCAAGATGATAAGGAACCTTGTCTCTCCCACTTACAATGCTGTCAAGGCAACCAAAACTCTATGATAATCTTACTCTCGCTCTGGTGGACAACATAGTAGCACAGGTCCCACAACAACAGTCTTCACAACATAGGTTTTACAAGTACGACAACCACAACTCTAAACAACAAGAACATAACAGGAACGACAACAGTAAAACTAACAAGACGGAAAAACAGTTACGACAACAACAATTCTTAACATCACGGGCATAACAGGAATAACAACATCAATCCTTAACAACATGTGGATAACAGTTATGACAACAATTCTTTTCAACAACAAAGGCACAACAGGAACGACAACATCAATTCTTAAAAACACGGGTTTAACAGGTTCGACAACAACAATTCTTAACACGGGCATACCAGGAACAACAACAACAATTTCTTACAACACGGGCATAACAGTTACAACAACATCAATTCTTAACAACACGGGCACAACAGGAATGACATCAATAATTCTTAACAACACGGGCATAACAGGAATGACATCAATAATTCTTAACAACACGGGCATACCAGGTACGACAACATCAATTCTTAACAACACGGGCACAACAGGAATGACATCAATAATTCTTAACAACACGGGCATACCAGGTACGACAACAACAGTTCTTAGCAACATGAACATTTGGAAAAGAAAGAACTATTCAATCATCTCCAACATATACATAGTTCAGAAAAAGATAAAGATATTATGAAGAATGAATGGGGACTCAATTGTATCATGGCTCATTTTCGATCTAATTCAAGAGGAGTAGCAATTCTTTAACGTGGAAATCAAAATTCATAAATCACTAATTGATGAAAATGGCAACTTTATAATAACTGACATAACATTAGACGGACTGAATGTTACCTTGGCAAATCCGTATGGTCCAAATAAGAACGAACCTGCATTCTATTCTAAACTATTCATATAGGATATTGTGGATTTTGGAAATGAATCAATCATTATCAGAATGACTGACACAGAATATTTCATCAATGCTCTGAAACTATCATCATTGAAGTGTCAATTAAAAAATAGAGCCATGGGCTCTGTAGCTCATCAGGGTTTCATTGATTTACTATCTAAAGTTGAATATTTAAGTTATTTAAGTTATTGTTTACAAGCAAAAGAAAGGTTCTTAGATCATAACCACTGTGGTCACAAAATCTACAATTTTAAATCCCCATTGGCAAAGGAGTCTGCACACAACTTTTCAGCTCTCTAAACCTTTTGGAACTGGAGAAGAAGTTGAAATAGGTTTTTAAGGATGTGACCCCGGTGACCCCATTTGGGGTCAAGGGGTCACATGATCTACAATTAAGAATCCCCATTGGCCAATGAGTCTGCACACAACTTTTCAGCTCTCTAGACCTTTTGGAACTGGAGAAGAAGATGAAAATAGGTTTTTAGGGATGTGACCCCGGTGACCCCTTTTGGGGTCACGGGGTCACGAAATTTACAATTTAGAATCCCCATTGGCTAAGGAGTCTGCACACAACTTTTCAGCTCTCTAGACCTTTTGGAACTGGAGAAGAAGATGAAAATAGGTTTTAAAGGATGTGACCCCGGTGACCCCATTTGGGGTCACGGGGTCACATAATCTACAATTTAGAATCCCCATTGGCCAAGGAGTCTGCACACAACTTTTCAGCTCTCTAGACCTTTTGGAACTGAAGAAGAATATGAAAATAGGTTTTTAAGGATGTGACCCCTGTGACCCCATTTGGGGTCATGGGGTCAGGAAATCTACAATTTAGAATCCCCATTGGCCAAGGAGTCTGCACATAAAATTTCAGCTCTGTGGAGTCATTGGTTCTGGAGAAGAAGTCGAAAAAGCAAAAAGTTTACGGATGGACGGATGAACGGATGGACGGATGGACGGACGGACGGACGGATGGACGGACGCCGGACACCATGTCATGCCATAAGCCCATCGGGCCTTTCAGGCCTGATGAGCTAAAAAGAAAACCAGTTTTAAAAACATTTTTCCTTCAAGCCATATACACTCCCTTCGATCAAACGCTGTTGATTGCTTATCTGACACTGATAATCCTTACTAGAGAGATGTTTTATTTGCCGGGAGAATATTTTATAAGATATTTTCCTATGTTGTTCGGAATTGGTTAGATCATGGTATCCACTGTATGTGGATGTGGTCAAGTTTTGAAGTTTCAATACAGAAATATAAAATAAGAGGTAATTTCTTGGATGATCAACATTTGTTAAATAACATTCCAAAGGCCTGGAGACAGCAATTAGAAAACAGAACTACTTGCTTGAACCATTTAATTATTAATCTTGTTCATAAGATATGATCTCCAATAGCAAAGGATCAAGGATATTTTATGACAAGCTAATAAAAAACACTACCACTCCAAAGGTACTAAAGTATTGTAACACTATCTTTGAACAGAATACAATTTGGAATGATGTATTTGTTTATTATAGGAAATGTACAAATGATTGCAAGCTTTTAGATTTTCAATATTAGTTTATTTCGAGGACAATATATACAAAGAAAGAACTTTTGAGGATGAAGTGAGTTGACGATGATGCATGCACATTTTGTAAAAATACCTCATATATATCACATGTGTTTTGTGACTGTTAATTGGTTAAAACCTTCTGGCATAATGTAGAATATTTCCTAAATACTCATCTTCAATGTAGTCTTACCCTTACAAAATTCATAATCATGTTTGGATTGTGTTCACACAATAAAATACTAAATCATATTTATTCTTCCAGTCAAAAGATGTATCTATGTTTCAAGTATCACACAACTTGCTCTTTCGTTTTTAATAATTCCAAAAGAAAAATGCAAAATTGAAAAATTCAATGCTAGAACAAACAACAGGAGATGTCTCAATATTGTGAAATGGAAACATTTACTTGTCATATTCGGTATAGATTGAAGCGCCCATAAAATATCAATACCCCCCACCCAATGTGCAAATGATAGGCCTATCTAGCCTCATTGACTTTGCATGTATATTCTTATATTTGTTATAACAAAACGAATGTATATTCGCCGCCTTTCTTTGTTATATGAAATGAATGCATGAATTAGAAATGGAATAAAAAACATTGTTTAGCAACACGGGCATACCAGGTACAACAACAATTCTTAGCAACACGGTCATAACAGGTATGACAACAACAATTCTTAGCAACACGGGCATAACAGGTATGACAACAACAATTCTTAACAACACGGCCATTACGGGAAGGACAACAACAATTCTTAGCAACACGGGCATAACAGGTACGACAACAACAATTCTTAACAACACGGCCATTACGGGAAGGACAACAACAATTCTTAGCAACACGGCATAACAGGTACGACAACAACACTTCTTAACAACACGGGCATTACGGGAAGGACAACAACAATTCTTAGCAACACGGGCATAACAGGTACGACAACAACAATTCTTAGCAACACGGCCATTACGGGAAGGACAACAACAATTCTTAGCAACACGGGCATAACAGGTACGACAACAACAATTCTTAACAACACGGCCATTACGGGAAGGACAACAACAATTCTTAGCAACACGGGCATACCAGGTACGACAACAACACTTCTTAACAACACGGGCATACCAGGTACGACAACAACAATTCTTAACAACACGGCCATTACGGGAAGGACAACAACAATTCTTAGCAACACGGGCATACCAGGTACAACAACAACACTTCTTAACAACACGGGCATACCAGGTACGACAACAACAATTCTTAACAACACGGCCATTACGGGAAGGACAACAACAATTCTTAGCAACACGGGCATACCAGGTACGACAACAACAATTCTTAACAACACAGGCATAACAGGTATGGCAACAACAATTCTTAGCAATATGGGTTGAACAGGTACTTCTTCACTTCTCGGATTGATGAGCTGCATATTCCACCTGACCCTGGCGGTGGAGAGGAAGTCACTAGCTTCCTTATATAGTAATATAAGGAGAAAGCTTACCAAAATGTCATGTTATGTTTGTATCAGTTTATCGCTAGTGAAGAGAAGACAGTTTCATCATATAACTTTTTTACTTCTTTATAGCACCACAGGTCGTTTTTTTAAATGCATCCAAGTTCTTTAATATTTCTAATTTATCAAACTTGTTGTTGGCCTTCGAAGCTGTATCCTAAACTTTATGGTGTGTGGTCATTGCACCTCAAACTATACAAAAGAGTTATCTCTTTAGGCATAAAGCAGCAACACATAACCTACACTGTAAACTCTTCACATGTGTATTCATTTAACTCTGCTGATAAGTGTAGTTGTCATCTTCTATAGATGACTTTCGTGACAAAAATACTAAATAGATGTGGGTTATCATTTCACACTTTCCCAAAATCATGGCTGGTTTCAAAGGTAGAAACTACCTCAAAAGGTTAGTTTTGATTGGTCAATTTTATTAATGTTTCACGTATAATTTTTGTTTTGAAAATAACTTACATGTGTACTTAACAAAAGATATATATTTTCCCATATTGAAGCTTAGAACTTGTAAAAATAATTTACCAATTGAAACCGGCTGATAGCATTTAGTACCTTTAGAATAAATATTGTGTTTACACTGTATGTGTAACGCTGATAGTGTTGGAGGTTAGGTTCACTATGTTTTAAAATGCGAGGTCCTTCTAATAGAGCGAAACATATATTTGTCGAAACAAATATGATATCCAAAAACATTCTTTGACAAATAAATTATCATTAATAAAAGTACTTAATATTTAAATAACCAAAAGTTCAAGTTAAGTGTTTAACTTGCCTGGATTAGATCTCTTTATTGATGTTTATATTAAAAACATAACCACAAGTCAAACTTGTTACCATGGAAACAAAAAAAAACATTCTATAAAATTAGAAACCCCCAAAAGGCACATCTGCATGATATAGGGAGGTTGTATAACAAACTTGATGTAGATTGGTCAAGCAGTTTTCGAACACAGCTCCGGAAACTGACGGACGGACGGACTATAACGACTATATCCCCCGCATTATATGCCAGGGGCATAACAATTTGGAATGAAAAGGTGAACTCTTTGATGTTATTGTGTCAATGTATTCTTAGTTATCTATCCGCATGTATTAGCACTGACAACGGTCTGTCAGTTCTCTTCCACAGAGGTTACTCCCTTCATATTTTCGATCCTAACCTCTGTTCTACATGGCCTTAATTTTCTTGACTCCAGCAAAATTCCATAGCCGAAGAATTGGGAACCTCATACTGCATCCCTGCTTTTTAACCAATGAAAACTAATTTTGTAACAACCATGTCGACCGAGTGACTTCAAACATCTAGGCATTTGACTCTTAAGGGTCTTGCTCATTAGCATATATCCTTCGAATATGTCTGATGTAAATAACACAAATGAAATTGTCTCTGATTTGGTCTTCTTTATTTATCAGCATGGTAATGATCAATAGTTTTAACAAAATCAAATAGCATATTTCAAGGAAAAAACATTAAACGTGAAAACGTTTATCTTACGTTAATTTTATCATAATGACGTGTCATTGGCAAATTCACTTTTACAACAGCGTCGCTGATTGGACAACTAGTTTCAATTGCAACCAATCAAGACTCTCCCATTCTGCCCTCGATTTCAAGCGAAACTGAACAGAGGTTAGCATCGGAAATCTGAAGGGAGTAGCCTCTGCGGGAAGAGAATTCGGAATGTCGAATTAGTTCAAGTGCAATTTTGGAAGTATCTTAGAAAAGTAAATTTAGACATGAAGTGTAGCCGTTGCATTATTTGAAGAAATGAACTCACGTCTGACAAGCCCTTCTGTGGACAGACTGCTCGTGAGCTCCCCCTCCTTGCTTCCTGCCGGCGCCGTATTGTCCGCTCCTCTGTCGCATGGCTGCTGCTCCTCTGTCCATCCACGATCATCAGTGATTCGGATGGCCGGGGACTGAAGGCTGGAGACCTGGCCTCGTTTCATGGCGCTCAGTGATTCATCAATCTGCTGAAGCTTCTCAAGGACGGCCCCGAACTTGCTGCTCTCTGGGTCTACACTGCGTCGAGGGCAGCAGATGCAGCGGAACAGGTTGCCGAATGAGAAGCCATACTCACTTTCAACCTGTTTTCAAAGTAACGAATAAAATAATATTCTTCAGTGAGTATATGGGTTCTGTAGCTCATCAAGTTATGTATGGTTTTAATTGAAGACATACTATTAATAACATAAGTAACCTAAGTAATCTCCAATGCTTCAGATGTATATAAATCCAAATTTAAGATGTAAATATCTTCAGTGAAGAGATTCCTCAAAAGTGCATGGGGTCGAAAAATTTGAAAACATCTGAAAAAAATCAAAATGGCGCCGAAACAACGTGATCTACGAATTCGTCATGATTTAATTTTTGTGTTTGTATTGCTTTAAAACGTTGCAAGTATCTAAGTGCATTTTAAAATGTGTTCCCATGTTAAAATTCGGATTTTGTAATCGAATTTGGTCTTTCATGAATTGGCTCTGAAGCTTAGTTTTGCGTTTTTTACAATATGGGCATGCTATCATCATGTGAAGTCTGGTTTTTGCTCTAACGTGGATAAAACATTTTTATAATAATAATCAACACGACCAATAACAATACGGATTCAGCCATTTGTTATGGCTGAATCCTAAAAAAACTGTCTGATTTTATAATATTGAAGAAAGTGATATATATATACAAGCAGAGTTAAATAAAATATTGCAAAATAATTTACCTTTTCATCATAATTGAACAGATTTAAAAGTGACTGGAATTTCTTTGATTTCATCTTTGATTGTGCCTTCTTTGCTCTGGCTGAGGCGGCGGGTTGTGCCACTTCTCTGGTGCCCCACGACACGACGTGTATATTGCAGATGGAGTAAATCATCAGTAACATGGACATGCTTGGGATGGCCAAAAAATAAAGGGCTCCATGGACGAGGCACGTCACTTCCATGGGGTGCATGAAAGCGGAGATAATAAAGACACCAATGATGAATATCATGAAGATTGTTGTTGGTGAACACATGCCCTCTCTCTTCATCTCGAGTGCTAGTCCAACTACCACGAGCATCATGACCAGAGCATATCCGCCAGATAACACTGCCGCCAGCTTCAGCTGTAACATATATTACAATACTTCAGCTCCGTGCCCATGTGTCTAACCTACTGCCATTGGAAATTATCTAATTCATATACAGAAGAACAAATATAATTCGACATCCATTAAAAATTCAAAGATACAGACATGAGTATTTTATGCTAAACAGGGCCCATTTGACGATATTCAAGCCAAAAAAACGTACGTTAATCGTTACTGTTGTTAAAACTCCACAGTTTCATGGAACATTAGACCCGTATCTCGCTGCGTTCTTGATTTGAACACTGCTCGGAACGACTCATGTCTTCTGACCTTGTCTTCCTTAAATTCAACCAACCACAGCCACGCTCAGATATCGAATCGGTCCGAAGACTTCCTACTCTCGTCGTTGATTGGCTGGAGTGAAAGGTCACAAGACAAGAGGCCTGTCGAGTAGTACTCAGACCAAGATTGCAGCGAGTCAGAAGACGTAAACTGTTTGAGGTTGGTGTTATGAAGAAGACAAGGATTGCGACGTTTCGCAATAGGCCCTTATACCGTTATCCAGCAAACGTTGCACATTTTAAATAAAGAAGATGATCCATGAATATCCTTGTCTTCTTCAAAGAAGAAGTTATTTTCCGGACAGTACTCATTACAGTTAAACTTAATTTTTTTTAAATTGCTTACATCCCTAACATTCTCAATCACATTTTGAAAATAAAATCAGACCTAGTTACAGTTTTCTTTAAAAATTCATAATTGTTTGGCGCCAAAACGCAAATATTCATCCATATTTGCATTCATCTCCATATAAAATGTGAACACAATTGAATTAGTTCAGATCCACCAAAAAACTTGCAAGTTATTTAATATATATATAAACTCGTTTTAATTTTAGCTAGAAATCAACAAACAATCAGTGTGAACAGCTTTATAAATATCACCATAATTATTTACTACAAACCAACTAACCTGTATATAAAAACTCACACAGTATTAAAACTTGGTAGACGATATCAATTCCAATATAAGTTTTGCCAGCTTTAGTAACAAAGCATTGTACATGAGTGATTAATGTTGGTTAATTCATCCCTTAATGTTTATATCCTCACCAGACAAACTGATACATTCGACTACTGTAATATTGTCAAAAGCGGAGCAAAGGTAGCACTTATACCTGGACGTTAGATTTACAGCAGTAGCAGATGAGCATGAAGAGTCCGACGGGCACCATGTTAGAGAGCAGAGCCGCCAACAGATCGAGAGATGGGAAGGCTGTGTTCACTGCACCCACGATCAGTAGGAAGATTGTCCCCGGGGTTAACAGGGATGACACAAACAGTAGCAACTGATAGATCATGTAAAGCGCAGACACATTCTCGTTGATTCTAATGATGTTTCTCCAGTCCGTTAGCAGATCCATTATATTGGCCATGGTTGAGGGAGACCACCGTCGCCGCTGATTATAAAATTCTTCAAACCCCTCCGGTGCATAAGTCAACGCATCAGCGGCTGCGCAGTATTCGACTCGGTATCCTTGTTGAAGCAGGAGAGTGCAAAGCCAGCGGTCTTCTCCTGCGCAAACAACAACTACACTCAATAAAATGCATCAATAATGTATCACAAACTGTATTACAAACAGTGTTACTGGGGGGTAGGATGGAGCTGATTGGGCTGATTTCTGGTAAAATGTATCCACGCTCTGTTGGCTTTGTGTCCCTTAAACATTTAAATTTGAACCAACATAAATTTTATTTTACTCAACTTGATGATTCGGCAACTCAAGCAATACATACAAGAAACACACCGGAGACAACCATGAGGTAACTTTACAAAGTGATTAATATACTCTAATAATTTTCACTATCTTGAATTAGTCCTACCAACGCCGCATCGTCAACAAACTTCACAGTTAGATTATTGGGACTATTACTCACACAATCATTTTGTGTACACGGTAAACACTACGGGCAAAAGGACATATCCTTGATGGGCACCGGTATTTGTATACAGAATAGAGGAGTAGGAGGAATTACCCTTTACAAATTGAGGTCTAAAAGTTAGAAATGTGTCAATCCACAGTAATAAATGGCAATTTACGCCCATCTTTAAGAGTTTCTCTAACACTATGTGAGGCTGGATTGTATTGAATGCGGAAGAAAAGTCCACAAATAAAATTCTCACATAGGATCTTGGAAGCTCTAAATGCTTATTAAGGCTGTTTACAATGCATAATGTTGCATCTTCAACACCCCTCCTTGCTCTATATGCAAACTGATACGGATCAAATATGACTAACGTCACACAATAATGAGTTTAGAATGGTTTATTCAAAACATTTCATAGCTATAGAAGTAAGAGCGACTGGTCAAAAACCATTCATTTCAGTAGAATTAATCGTTTTAGGTACTGGTACAATCTTGGATGTTTTCCATATTTCTGGGATCACATGACAATCGATGGAGAACTGATACAGTGGACAGACTACAGCACACACTTGTTCACAACAACCTTTCAGGACTATGCCGCCTAAACCATCTCTACTCAATTATATATAACATATTCATGCATCTTAAGTTTTTTTGTTTATGGAACTGGCCTTCAAAAATTACATTTTAGTTTTACATTTACAAATTCAAATCATCAAGAACAAAGGCGTAATTTCTTCGGGAAATTTGTGGTATCACAACGGTTATTTAAACCAAGTTTAGTTACAGATTCAAGAGCAATAACTCCATGGAAACTTTTCAAACTTGATAAAACAAAACTTCATCAGGACTATGTGTATGCTAAATTTGTTTAACCTAGATAACAACTTGTCCCAAGTGGAGCACCACAAACGGTTTGTTTCGTTCACGGGTTCAATTTGAGATGGATCCAAGGGCCTTAACTCTGTAAAAAAGGATATTTTGGAACTAGCTTCCAAACTCGATCAAGAAAATGGCCATGAGTACTCAAACGATAGTTTCATTCGCCTAGGTGTAATATTTTCAGCGAAAACATATGCGCAAATATATTGTTTACAAGTCAGAAGTCGGTCGCAGATGTAAAACGACGTTTGACTGGGTTAAACATAAGGCCGTTTCCAATGATGCCATCTTACACAGCCAGGTGATTGTGTGAAAATCGTAAGATATGTTCAAGAAGCATCAGCGGTTAGGATCGAAGGACCAAGTGGATTAAACTCTTAATATAACGTGTTACGGAGAATTAATCGAAAGTGGATTATAAGGGCTAATTGGTCTGATTGGGCCTGAGCATATTTGTGAGAATACCAACGTCAATCAATGGTAAAACTTATTTCTGTGTAAGGTACCTCCTTCAAGAAACAAGGTACCCCACACAAAGAGGTACATGCTCGCACTTGTGAGATATTTCCTCACACAAATGAGGCACTTAACACATGCGAGGTACCTCCTAACACAGACAAGGAACACCCTAACACAAATAAGGAACATCCTTACCAAACACAAATAAGGAACATCCTAACACAAATAAGGAACACCCTAACACAAATAAGGAACACCCTAACACAAATAAAGAACACCCTAACACAAATAAGGAACACCCTAACTCAAATAAGGAACATCCTAACACAAATAAGGAACACCCTAACACAAATAAGGAACACCCTAACACAAATAAGGAACATTCTAACACAAATAAGGAACATCCTATAAGGAACACCCTAACACAAATAAGGAACATCCTTACCTAACACAAATAAGGAACATCCACACACAAATAAGGAACACCCTAACACAAATAAGGAACACCCTAACACAAATATGAAACATCCTGACACAAATAAGGAACATCCCATAAGGAACATCCTAACACAAATAAGGAACATCCTTACCTAACACAAATAAGGAACATACAGACACAAATAAGGAACACCCTAACACAAATAAGGAACACCCTAACACAAATAAGGAACACCCTAACACTAATAAGGAACATCCTAACACAAATAAGGAACATCCTATAAGGAACATCCTAACACAAATAAGGAACATTCTAACACAAATAAGGAACATCCTTTAAGGAACACCCTAACACAAATAAGGAACATCCTTACCTAGCACAAATAAGGAACATCCTAACACAAATAAGAAACACCCTAACACAAATAAGGAACATCCTGACAGAAATAAGGAACATCCTATAAGGAACATCCTAACACAAATTGGGAACATCCTAACACAATCACCTCAGACCCATACAACTTCAGGGGCTAACCGTTTAAGAATAGGTGGATACTGAGTAAGCTTACCTTGATCGTACTGTACATAGTGACTGGCTTCACTGGATAATGTGGTGTACTTCCTCATAACATTGTCATCCATGAGAGCGGATGCGCGGAACAAGCTGAAACAACCGGGGCTACACAGAACGCAGCCGATCATATGTTCCGTCGCCTTTTGCAGCCAGTGACTAACAGCATATTCGAACTTCTGGTACCAGATCATAGGACCTACAACAACCACCACACAACAGTGTAACCTACACCTCGCATTGATGTCACTATCATAGTCTAGCTCAATGATGGTTTGTTTATAGTTTCTCGACATCGATCATATCTGCTACATATGAGATCTGAAACGATCAAATTAATAGACATCTACTGAACTGAATTTATTCAATATAGAGAGAGTGAAACGTGGTTCACTCCATTCTTAAATCAGTTTCATAGTTTCTTCAAGTTGCTCATGAAAATTGAATTAATTAACAGTTTTGATTAAATGTTTTAAGTTAAATATTCCCTTCTATTAACTTCTTTAATCAAAATCAGAGCTTAATGATGGTGCTATGAGACCAATAAGTGTTAACGTTGTAAAGTAACGAGTGGCGGGTACCTGTGCCGATGGGATGAATCCTGCCGCAAGCCGCCCCCACCTTATCGTTTTTCTTCATGCGGTCAACCAACAGCTGAACTGCAGAGGGTTTGAAGTCGACGTCCCCGTCAAGTGCCAGGATGTAGGTGTTGTCCGCTATCGTCTGCTTCCGTCGCACGTCGGGCAGTGGCTGAGCGACCAAACGGTGACCCAGGAGGTAATACATGTACATGACCTACCGAAACAAGCAAACATTGAACATGGCCTTCAGAAACTCTCGATTACAGTAGTACAAAGAACTGAAAGAAAACACTTCCGTCGCTGTAATAGATTATTCCATGGCAACGATTAGCATTTTACAACGCATTTGAGATAGGCAAATAGGAATGTTTCCGTTTATAGCGCATCTGATAAATAGCACCTTGCCTGCGTGTAGGGTAAGATACTGCGTGTAGGGTACTGCGTGTAGGATACTGCGTGTAGGGTACTGCGTGTAGGGTAAGATACTGCGTGTAGGGTACTGCGTGTAGGGTACTGCGTATAGGATACTGCGTGTAGGGTACTGCGTGTAGGGTAAGATACTGCGTGTAGGGTACTGCGTGTAGGGTACTGCGTGTAGGATACTGCGTGTAGGGTACTGCGTGTAGGGTAAGATACTGCGTGTAGGGTACTGCGTGTAGGGTACTGCGCACGGATGTTTCAGAAACATTACATTCGTGCAGTTATGGGAACAAGTACAGAATAGACATGTTGATATAGCTGGACAAATTTATAGCATTCGTTTTTTCAGTACTTTTGTCGGATTTTCTATCTATCAGCATGTTTAAATAGTTCTTGAAATAGCATACATCGACAATCACATATAAAACAATCTTTATCCACCGTTTATGTCTACATACCATACATACCATTAGAACTTGTCCTTTTATACATTAATTATCATTCATTCATTCATCATTCATATTTCTAAAGCAATAGGACCTCTCTACATGTAATAGTAGTTAGTCAAGCAATGTACTTAAGTAACCTCTGTGGGAAAGACAGGACCCGCTAATTCCGGCAAAAAGCAAAGGTTTTCGTTAAGTTTCTGACCAATCACGCGCCTCGTTAGTAGATGCATATTCTTATCCATATCCAGTTTGGGTCTGCTTTTCCTTTGACGGTTGATATCCTGCGGACCCAGTTGTCATTGATCACTTAGATGACCACAGACTTGCAACTCGGCCACTGCGCATAGACGATAAAGCCCGGCTTCACCCCTGCAGAGTTGTGACCCAACACCTGGAGAACAATGGTGTTACTTGCACCCCTAGGCCAGTCTCCAGATTTAAATTATATCGAGCAGAAAGAACCTTCTCCAGAAAATCTGAGGCCACTATATAACGTGAGGAGTAGCAACACATCCCCAGGGAACAATTCAGGAAGTTTGTAAGGGGTATATCCAGAAGTGTAATTCAGGCGCATGGTGGCAGCAAACGTTATTGACAGTGTATGGTTCTTAAGACACTGACTCAGATCACTCAATTTGAGGCGCATAATTCAGACTTGTAGTGACAATACGTTAATACATTTGTGTTCGGGACCATATTAAGTTACGTTTTTCGTTATGTGACACGTATATTCCTTGCAATTAACATATGTATGCAACGAATAAGCCATTGTTTGATCCCAACTTCATTCCATTGCATGTTGAGCTTCTCCACAATGAGTCTTTGAAACTCTTCCCTATCACACAAATCATCTTACATCCTCTTTTAGCTCAGTTCCGACAATACTGGAATGGAGCAGGACCATGATCTTCTCACAAAATGCCTGCTCCTTGAGCAATCCTTCGGGTCTGTTAAATCTCCATTGACCCAATTCAACCTGGAGACTAAATCAATTCAATTCAGTAAGCAAAATGCAAGTTCCACAACGTTATTGTCAAACCGACATTCCGATTCCCGTCTGAAGCAGTTGTTGGAGTGTACCATGATCGACTTATGTACGATCTTATACATTCCACCAAACAGAGATCAATAATGATGAAACTAATATTGAAGCTGACCTTGTTCAGGAACAGTCACTTGGAACCAAGAAAACTCGTCTGATCAAACAATTCGATGCTAAAAACCCAAGAAAGCAATATCGAGAGCAACTTAAGCTGCCCATGGCATCTTCACTGTCTCCATGTTTTGCCATTATTTTGTGTCATTCAAGCAGACGTTGTACACTATTTCAGTGCCAGATGTTGAAATCATTGAACATACTGAGGAGAGATAGAATATTGCCTTAGGTTCATGATTTATCCATAACGTAGATTATCAACCTACTAGCCATATAACGTGATACTTGAAACGACCTTTCTAAACCGTATCACCCGGTACGAGGGACTTACAACATTGTAAGTCCCTCCAGGAGGGTTTACACATACACTTGTAAACCCTGTTAGAAGGAATGATAATGATTGTAAACCCTGATATATTTGTTGAGATGACGGCTTGAAAGTAAAGATCTGAAGAAACTAACTTAGACTAATTTTGAAAAATTTCTTAAATTTACGACAGAATATGTACAGCAAATGTTTTGCAGAAAGTCCGTCTCGAACCCGTATCCACTTTCACCTGTAGTTACTGAGTTAACGCCTCAGTCTACTGCGCCAAGGGGGCAGACGAGATTTCACGGTACAATAGAAACTCATATAGCGCGGCTGTTAACAGGCTGACATCACCCAGGATCCTCAATATAACGCCAGGGATCCTCAATATAACGCGATAACAAGTAAAAAGCCTGTTTTACACTTAAAAACGGTTGATAATATAGATAAGCCATTCTACCTCGGATATGGTAAGGTTGTAGACCTTGATAGTCAGGAAAAACACTCGGATGCTTCGCATCCTCGGGTTTTTCGTTCCTATCAGGGTCCACAACCTTACCATATCCTCGGTATCATGGCTTATCCTTATACTAATGTACATATGTCAATTCTAAAGTTTCTGGCGCATGAAGCATCGGGCGAATTTAATGAAACCCATGTGTCGACAGTTTGGCATTAAGTCTAGTCTCACCTGGCTCCATCGTTTCTTGTGTCGTATCTTGGCCTTATCTTTCAAATGTACTACAAGTTTGTTTTGTCCGGGCAGGGTCCACTCTAGACGCCCTCCATACGGGGTTGGGTACTTGGTGGGAGGATCCATCTTCACCTGGGCATTGTGAACGTTGCTGAAAATAGAGAACGGTCAAACACGAGTTACTTCAATATGGTCATACATTATACATGAAATTTGCAACCAGGCTTGGCAGTTTTCGAATACTTTCATTTTGATAAGACATATATTTAGGACTTCTAATAGCAACCTCTGCTCGCCAATCACTAACATACACCACGGGTTGAAACACTAACGCTGAAAATGTTATCAATGTGCAATCTGATTCAGCATACATTCCTTCGCCAGTGTTATACTTTAACAAAGACAATTGATTTGTAATGATTGTTTGCAAGTGTCGTATAGTCGCCAAAATCACCATGGGGTCCGAAAGTCACATTCCTTTGTTACACGTCATCTTTAGGTTCGCACAATCATATTTTCACGACCAAAACCAACACTTTTGATTCACTGCTTTTGTTCGACCTCATAGGTTATAGGTCACCAAAGAGGTACGAAGTTGCTACATGTGGCTAACACGTCTACGATAGAGGAGTGTCACAGCTTATACACTCATAAAACATACGCTCGAGTTCCAGGCAGAGTCTCCACATATAAACAAGATATCATATGATATTATGCTGCAACGTCACCATCGTCTGTTACGCTAAATTCAAAATACGACAAGAGTGCTCCATTGACGCACAATCTATCTTATAAATGAGCACTCAAGATGTAAGAGTAGTCAACAAAGTATCAGATTTTATAATTTTACAATTAACATGAAATAAAATCCAGTTGATAGACCTCGAGGAATAAGGGATACTTATGTCAAGTATTTAAGTCCGATTCACTGACTAATCAGAAGCCATGTTAACATTCTTCAGACAATCTATCCTACACTAAGGTCGAGGCCGAGAGGTGAAAAGTTAAGTCCTCATTATAGTCGCCCTGTGACAAGAGATACATTATGTCAAGTATCAAAGGCTTATGACTCACCAATCAGTAATCAATGTTAAGCTTACACAAAGTTAGAAATGGGAAATGCAGACAAGAAAAGCTATTTTAAGAGCATACATCTATGCATTCATCAAATGAACTTTCCAAATACGCATAACCGATTTATATCCACTACATATTCATGTCACGAATGATGATAAACAAAAAAATCCCCTTAGTTTGACATTTATAGGTGCTTTAAATCAAAGCCATTAAACATCTTCTGTTCAAAGGTTATAAGTCTCCAATCGTTATGGATTAACGACAAGAGCATCATCAATAATGCATGAACAAAACGTGTGTAAATCCAAGATTGAGATAAAAATATAGGGAGGAGATGATTTCGCAAGACATGTACTCCTTTTTGGTACGCTAGGAAGGACAACGGTGTAGCGGAAACCCTAGCCTCTTCGACTTTTCGGCATGGTGGACTCTCAAAGGCTGTAGTTCAATAAGGAACACTGTTGATGTTGCAGAGTCAAGTCGTGACTGCATACATTTTGAAATGATCATCGTGCCCATACTTTAGATGCTCACACGAACAGAAATGGATTAAGTCGTAGGTTAAAGAGAGTGACAATTTCCCACGCCCCAGATACGACGGCCGTGAACTACAGGTGCGTGAACTACTTGCCTTGCTGCTGTGCTGATGACACTGACGAGACTCTTCACGAACATGTTCACCTGGTACTCATACTCCTCGTCATCGTGAGCCTCGAAAGCATCGTCAAAGAAGATATGAGCTGTAGCGAGACGTCATCGTTAGATAAAATAATGTTTAGAAATGCAGCATTTATTTGACGGGCACACTGGACTTTATTAACTCACTCAAAATACTATACTCACAATGAAAAGGAAATTCTGACACCGGATAAAGTCGTTTTGTGAAAACGTATCAACAAAACCATTCTTTATGGTGTAATAATTTTAATTGGAATGTCTTTTCAAACACAAATGTCGGTGCGAAAGTCTATTAAAAAAAATTCAGATTGTTTTGCGCCAATACAAAGTATTAATTTGAGAACAGAAACACTGACTGTAACTGATCAGAATTTATTAGCGAAGGTTGAATGTTTAAAAAATGTGTTTCTCATGTAATGCACATTTTAAAATGTAAACAAATTGCCATATTAGGGATATAAAATACCCTTTTTTCTAAAAGAATATACAACTTAACTCCAGGGTAAACTGCTCATCTAAGCTATCGTTGAAGGACCCTTACCCCTAACGTGAACGTTACAGCAGTTCGGAAATGACTTTTGAAGAAAAATAGTATCATCAGAATCACATGCACTAAAATTTGTTCCAGCAAGAGGTCATAATCTTGTCAACTGAACACTGTAGAACTAAGGTCAAAAAGTGACATCCCGGTGTAGCTCTGTAGCTCATAGGCTTTGCAATATAATTTACAAACTAAATTTTTGAAAAGTAGTTCGCTGTTCACTTTTAGTTTTAGAAAATGATTAAATGTTATTAGGTGTGGCCCCTGTTCCCTTATTTTGGTCAACATAGTCACCAATAATCCAATTTGTAACTCCAATTTGCCAAGGAGTCGTTTTATAAAGTTTTCCAGGGCTTATTACTCTACAGAAGAAGATGAAAATAAGTATTTAGGTCGTGACCCATGTAGCCCATATTACCGGTCACAGAGTCAACGAATCTGCAATTGGCAATATCTAGCGCCAGAGTTCCTAGAGAAAAGGAAAAGCGAAAGGTTTACAGCCGGAAATGCGGACGGACGCCGGACGCCATTAATCCATCGAACCTTTTAGGTCTGAGAGCTTAATAAATAAATCCCACAAACTGAAGTTGTCTAGAAATAATTGGAAGAACAATTGTAACAATATTTCCAATTGGCTGATGTACACATTTTGGTTTTGTAGAGAACTACATGTAACCGGACGGACTGACTGCAATTATTTGCCCCTCCTACACCGCAGCAGCAGGGGTATGTAAAAGTCATGTTTCACTTTCATTTCTCGATTCGAAAACCACGATTATTTAAAGGGTGTTTTCAGTAATATCAACAAATAATGTTTCAACTCATTTAAAATATTTAGTTTAGTCGGCTTCTGGAGACTTAATGTGACTATATGTTTCAATACTCGTGAATTAAGGGATGTAGGCGATACGAGGGCAAGCCGAACTATCGTGCTTCGATCGATCGGTTAACTTTAAATCATGGCATTTTTTTAACCGAACACATGGGATGTTATTCTACTCTATCCTTCTAGATTTTAGTCATTAGATTTAATACTTTGAAAACTCAGTACATTCAGTTAGTTTGTTATGTTATGAAGTAATTGAAGATGTGGGTCTTGTCCTTACACATCAAACACCAAATCTTCAAAGGATAACATATGTCATATCCCATACAAGAAACATAATAATGCTACTAATGTAGGATGAAATCAACAATCAAATTCACAAACTGTTTTGTAGAAACATGAAATCGAACCTGTGATCTACTAATTTGAACACCTCAGTCCCAGTCGGTAACTATTACATACTGCATGACAACTAGACACATCATGTTATCTCTCTTACAAAACTAAACTCAAGAAGCCGAGGGACACGAAGTCCGACAAAAACCCTTCATTTCACAGATATTTTTCTAAATATTTTATTTATTTTTGAATCTCCATCATTACAGTTCATTTAAACAGTTCAATACATACACGTGTTAAATACATATACTATAAAGGTTAATACAGAGTCTAAAGGCATTTTAACAGTCAGGTTAATGAAAAAAGGCCGTTGGCAAAAATAGTGATCAAGTATATTCAGAAAAGATTATGACATATGGACCAGAATTTTCTGAAATTATCATATTTACACTCTGAGTAGGCGTTATAGCGTTATGGCGTATGCTGTTTTGATATCTTCTTTAATGTGATTCAAGTTTGGTATTTGATCTCTTTGTTTCATTTTGTATATGTTATATTTTACGACTGATATAATTAAGTTTAGAACATAGTTTCTCTTTTCGGGATATCCTAAAATTATGTTTTTGCTAGAGAATATTATCATATACCTATCAATAATATGGACCATTTTGCACAAACGGTACTTGTTACGGACTTTCGCCCGTATTGCCCACCCGGGCCGCAAATCCATATCAGCCATATCAGCCCTAGGGCCAAAAATCCATATCAGCCGTATTGCCCGGCTAGTAAGCAGGTTTTGCAATCAATTCACGCAAGCGCGCAAAACGTCAATAGACAGAGCCCAGTTTATATTTTAGAGTTACGTCCCTTGTCACCCTTGTCAATGTTGACATTGGCATAATGAGTATCGGAGACGATGTTTTGGCATCTCTTGCCGACAGAATTATTGAACTGGTAGGAATTTTAGAAAAGACACCATAACGTTAATTTCAGGGTTACATACATAGAAGGTACATACATAGCTCTGACAGATGTAGTGGAAACGATAGGGAGAACGGAATACCGGTATGTTCTCATAGCTATTTCAGGGTAAGATCGGTTCTCCGATGAAACTGATACGGTTTCATTTGTGGACAGCATGAAAAATGTCAACACCGTGAAGAAAACTGAAGGTGACTTGAAACTCATTTAAACTTATTTCGATTCAGTTGGCGAAGTGAGAAAACATTGAGCCCAAGGTTTTGGACAGTTTGTTAGCAAGTTTTTTTCAAAACGTCATAAAACACAACAAAACTGAATATGAACCAGATTCGCTGAACTCCTTCTAGTCGAGTCTTTGTAGATATTCGAAGCAATATCCTGCTAATACTAAATCACAAGAGAACGGCAACAGATCCAAACAATGATGTTTTCCATTGTTATTGTTTATTTTTTGTTATCAATAAGCTGTTAACTAGTTCAGAGTAGTTCTACAGTATCATTTTCTTCATATGTTTCACAGTCACAGATGTGGTATATGATAAAAAGGTTACGAAATGACAGTTTTCCTTTCGCCGGGAATATCAACCCTCGACTGCCATATATATGACCGGCGAAAGGAAAACTGTCATGTAATAACCTCTTATTATTGTCGTTCCAGTTCTTACATATATCCACTTAGCAATTTCTTTCCAGATATCCTCAATGATTTTACATTCATGAAATAAGTGTAATATTGATTCTGTTTCAGATTTGCAAAATGTACATATATTAGTGTCTTTATATTTAATTTTTGCTAACAAGTCATTTGTAGGTATAAACCTATGAAGTATACTGTATTGGAACCAAGTGATTTTCACGCTATTATGGGATTTAACTGTTATTTTTTCTATTGTCTCCCAAGTGTGTTCCTCAATGGATTCATTTAATTCATTGTGTCACTTTTCCCGGTATGCTAAAGTTTTTGTTCGGTTTTTCAAATATAAGAATGTCATAAATATCTCTACAACCTTTGTATCTCCTATACTAGTCTGCAATAAGTAAGGTAGAAATGGTGTTTGGAGTTTCTTCTCAATATGAACTTTAGTGAATTTACAGTAGCATTTAATGGATTGTATAATTCCTTGTAGTTCCAAAAAAGTTGTACATCCGTATGCTTTTCTTAATTGTTCCACAGTAACGAACTTTCCTTGATTATCAAACATGTCATTTATGGAAGTAATACCTTTGCTAGAGTAGTGTTTATAATTAATTGGTTTTCCGCCTATTTTTATATTATCATTTAGCCACAGGGGCTGGGAAAGGATATCATTTCCGTTTTGTGCGTTCTTTGACTTTTTAGTTAAAAATTTACCCCAAGATTTTAAAGGTGCATCCATTGTGTTTCATAAAATTTTATTTGGCTTTAAAACGTTCCAACTCACCACATGTGCTGTCTACAATACACATAAATTCACTCAGCTTGCATTTTTATCCCCAATCGCCAAATTGATCATAATTACTAGTTTCCAATTAAAATTGAGTATACATCATTATGCATGTGCAGAAACCGAAACTGCACGTCCCATTTACATGCACAGTAGTTATATAACTTACATGTATCAAACATTATCAACTCAAATTTGTCTTTTTGTCTGTTATAAATAAGATTCCAAAATTACGTTTGACTCATTGACGCGCGCCACTCGCTGTGCATTGTCCGGTTTTCGATCAAAAATCACTACTTTTACCGTCATATCGTCAGTATGCTATGTCTACTATTATCAAAATGTTAGTTTTTGGTAACAGTCGGTACTCCTCGATAAAGTAACACCATTTATAACGTTTGCAATATGTGACCCCAACAAAACAATGGATGTACCTTTAACGTATCTTTCCAAAAAGGATTAGTTTCGGGTGTTATAACGGATTCCTGTATATGTGTTTCACATGTTTGTATGAAGCTATTTATATCTGTTTGTATATAGGCTTGTAACAGTTTCTGTATTTTGGATTCAGATTTTGCTATTCTTTTTATCCATGAGATTGTTTGCTATTGAATAAGACTTCTAATAGTTGGGGCTCGTATTCCCCCTTAATCAAAATTCTTTGTGATGGTAGCTCTGCTAACTTTATCAGGTTTGTTCTTCCATATAAATCTAAAGTTGCTCAATTTCCTTTATCATTTGATCATCTGGGTTCGGGAGAGCAGTGAATAGGTGGTTTAGTTGTGGTAATAGTAAGCTTTTCAATATAACATTTCTTCCTAAGGGGGTGAGGTCCCTTGCTTACCACTGATTCATAGATAGTTTTAAAAGCTTGAGTTTATCTTTGTGATTTCGCTCGACCATTTCTGCGAGATTGTGTGTAAATATGATACCTCACAGTATGAATGAATCGTTACACCAGTCCAAATTCCAGTTCTGACAAAATCTTTTTGGGGAATTTTTTTCTGAGCCTATCCATAATACCTGTGTTTTATTCACGTTTATTTTTAAGCCTGAAAATGAGGCATATATTCAGTATAATAAATGATATCGTATATTAAAGGGGTACATTCACCAATATATCTATTGGACATAAATCCTTTTTGATCTTCATTAATTATAGTTGGTAGTACAGTTTTAATTCTGTGTGCAATAGTTGAGGATCCAATTGTATAAGCAACATTCAGTAATGAGATTGGTCTCTAATTTTTAAGTAAATGTTTAGGTTTTCCTTTTTTTAGGAAAGCAGGTTATAACACCTTGTCTTTGAGTCAGTGACAATTCTCCTTTTTCGTAAGCTAAATTCAGTGACCTGATAAGATATTCATTGATATTCGGCCAAAAGAATTTGAAGAATTCAACAGTAAAACCTGATGATCCAGGGCTTTTTTCGTTTTTCATTTTTTAAAGACTGTTTAATACTTCCTCATATTCCAATTTTCCTTCTAGGGAATCCTGTTGATCTTTAGATAATTTTGGTACGTCAATATCTTTGAGTAATTCTTATAGATTAACCTTATCACACGGTTTTGTTTGGTACAGTTTGTGATAAAACGATTTAGTTTCCGTTATAAGGTCATCTTTTCTTGTAAGTATTTCTCTTTGGTCATTTTCAAGTTTATATATTGCTTTATTTAAAAAGTTTCTATTTTCTAGCGATAGAAACAATTTGGTTGGTTTTTCTCCCTCTTCTTTTCATTTTGCTTTTGATCTCATGAGTATACCTTCTATTTCTTTTTTTTATTAGCTTGGAATCCATATCATTTGAAGAATCAATTTCAGTTTCAAGGTCATCAATTATTTTTACAAGATTTTGTTTGAGTTTCAGGTTTCTTGTATGATGAATATTTTATGGTATGTATCATTAACAGCAGTGTTTCAAAGAATAGTTGATCATTAATTTTGAAGATATATTTACCAGTTTCATCTACGTATGATTTATACATTTCCTTTGTTTCATTAATCAGTAGTTTGACTTTATCTACATATGTTTTATCATATAGTTAGGATTGTTGAATTTCCAGTAACTTTTGCCTCTTTCTATTTCACTTATTTTTAACTTAATCCATGTTATGGAATGATCTGATCTATATGCTGCATCAATACCAGTTCTTGGATTGAGCTTTCGAGGTTTTTAGATATGATAAAGAAATCTAATCTTGCTTGTTTGAAAGGGTTCTTTTGTCTCCAAGTGTATCTTTTCATATCTAGGTTATTTTCTCTCCACGGATCTATTAAGTCGTTTTCTTCCATAAACTCTAACCAGGTGTCTCTTGCTTTGATATTTTTAACTTTTTTTTCTTCTTTTTTATTTATTTATAGTTTTAAGTATTATAGTTTAGGATCTTGTACAAAATTCCAATTCCCGCATATAGAAAACCTATCAGATTGTAATTCAGCAATAATTGATATGATTGTATCATAAAATTCTGGAGTGTCAGTGTTTGGTCCATATATTGTTTCTAAAGTGAACGTCGTATCCAAAATTTTCAACTTCAATGCTACATAATTTCCATTTACATCGTATTCATCTGACAGATATGCTATCAAACTACGGCACGTTATTTTGCAAATATCAATAATATTTATGTGAGATGTTTCGATACATTGACAAACATACAATCTCTTTTATTAATTGGCATTGATACATTGACACTTCAAATCAGAACATGTTAGCAAAGGAAAGTTTACATAATTTTAGGTAAAATACATTACTGTTTACTGTGAGTATGTATACGTGAAAACGCTGTGGCATCAATTAGTCGACTAGATTGAATACGATAACAATAGTCCGCTTATGACACACGGTAGCTCAAAGTGCTACATTATATTTTTTTCTGCACATTACAGATAAGTTTTCCTCAAACAGTTTGACGTATGACTGAGTACTTGAAAAGTCGATTTCAGTTTGAGTACGTCTAACATATGACAGGGTCATTATCAATATTGTATAAATTGTTAGTTATGAGGCATTCTAGAAGTTCTGTGATAAAACATTACTGGGACTTTCTAAAGTCCAAATGAAACACAATAGTATATTGGTTAGTCGACAGTTGCACAAAGCCTATATAAGAATCAATCGTTTTCCCCGTGAACTACGTTTTGCCTTTGGTGTCATATGAGTGATGTGGGCGGAGCCAAGCACCCGTCAAAGGTCTGAAAGTTGTTGTTTTATTAGCGGCGTTATGGAAACCTGTATTTGCAAAATTAATATTTCGATAATAGACAGAAATTCCAAAATGTATTTATTCACTGGCATAGAAAGGGTTTTAAAACCATGTATTAAAGCTGCATTCAAGCTTTTTCAATTATATACGTTAAAATGGCACATTTCAAACCGTTTCAAAGCCTATGAACAAAGATCATAATTTATTAAAATTATTTCGTTTATGTTTTTATTTAAGGTATCAAAAACAATTACTACTTCAGAACATTAAAAAACAATTGGTTAATTATTGACAATAGGTCTACTTACCTTCAAACTCATAATAGTCAGGGTCAATGACGTCAAAAAACATAAAGGCATGTTTGCGAGTGCATTGGTCAAGGTCTAACCTGGAAACAAATCAGAAACATGTCATCAAAAGTAATTCTAAAAACCATGCTTAGAATAAAAGTAACAACATTATCATGTCTTTCAATTGCAATGTTTGATAACGCTCGTTGAGATATTACACCTGAATAGTGTGAACCATCTCCGGTTACATGTGTGTAAGTTGAGACAATTCAGTTATCGTTACATGCTGACTGTAGCCGCCTATCTGAAGTGTGAAGAAGAGTACATCACAATTCCACGTGAACATTGTAGATAACCACTGGACGTGCTGCCTACCTGAAGAGTGACGTCAGCATCTGCACCATTTCCACATCTGTCTCGTGCCACATGGTTGCACATACGTAAATCATCGGTGTTACATCGGTCCTCAGTGAGCCCCGGGAGCGCAAGGGGTGGTTGTTCTGGCTCTCCTCGTCAGGTTGAAACATGTGAAGCCCTCGCTGGACACAAACGTGCACTATCAAGCTTTCTCTTTATAAACTATACACCGACGGTGAAATAAAACAGTCAACACAAAAATGCACAATCAAGCTTTCTCTTTATAAACTATACACCGACGGTGAATTAAAACAGTCAACACAAAAATGCACAATCAAGCTTTCTCTTTATAAACTATACACCGACGGTGAATTAAAACAGTCAACACAAAAATGCACAATCAAGCTTTCTCTTTATAAACTATACACCGACGGTGAAATCAAGCAATCAACACAAACATGCACTGTCAAGCTTTCTCTAAACCTTACACAAACATTGACTTCAAGCAATCAACACAAACTTAACAGAAGCACAGTTTTAGCAGTTGAATATTTGCACTGTACTTACTCTCTGGTCAGTAAGTTTCATTTCTCTGTCTTTATCGTCACGGCGTCGATTTAGGATGAGGGACTGCTCCAGAAATATACCACAGTAGAGTGGTTGAATAAAGAGTCTGAAATTTCAAATTACATTTAACATTGGCTTAACAAATGTGTCGCTTTTTAAACAGAAGCCCTGTAATCATTTATCAAAATCATTTAGCATTTGTCAAAACTACCTTTTCTGCATTATCACGTGATATTTCAATGTTATTTGGTATAATCAAACCGGGTGAACATTTTACATGTACACATCTTACTGTAACGTTGTATGAGCGGCCAGGCTTACCTCTCTGTCTGCACTAGCCTCTCTACCCTGGGGAACCACACGTGAAGACTGACCCAGAGGAAGGAGAACCACCATGCTATGGCTACTGGAACCCAGTAGTCCCTGACTAAAATCTCCAGATAATTGGCAGAAACTCCGTAAATATCACACGTCCAGAACATTTCTGTTGGCATTGAAGGAATCCAAGATCCGGTGCTGTTGGATTTCGACATTTCACAATCGACAATCAAGGTACCGGCAAGCAATGGCAACGAAAGGGAAAGAGGGACTGCAAAACTACCTATCTGCAGCAGGATCTTACAGGCTGTTTTTGCGAACGTGTAACAAAGAAGACAACATCCTATCTGAATTAGCATTACCCAGAAAGGGCTTTCAAAGTATTCCACCGCCTCCACGTTGCTGATACCGTATGGATTCTCCAAATGTGGACAGTCGCGGGTTCCGTCATGACCGAGGAAGTACAAAACGTGCACACACGGCAGCTTGAAGTCACTCATGATTGCGGTCATTAGACAAAGAGTTAAAATTATCTTCCAGAAACCAATCATCATATAAAGCTTGGTTCTCTGTCGTCTTATTCCACGCTTCAAATTTCTAAGTTTATCACCTATGACTCCAAGTCTGGTAAATTTATTCACATAGTTCTCCCACCAGCCACATGAAATCAAAAAGAGTGATGTAGGAATAGCCCACGTTTCGTTGTTACTGAGGCCGGCGAACAGGTAGTTTCTCAGTGGCCACATGATTAATATCGAAACCTGACAAATCACACACAGCAAGTCGATTATGACGACGTAGAATTTCCTCCCTCCTTTCTCTTGAGCGTCAAAAAGTTTTAAACACGATGGTAAAACTGCAACTCCCATCATGAGCAGCAGTCCACGCAGTGTGTCCAGAGAGGGCAGCACTTGGAATACGAACACGCAGATTCCGACACAGTGGAGAGATTCCGTGAGAAGAACCTGGAACATACAAAGTAAATTGTCATAATCACTATCAACACAATATCGTTGTTTTGCAATTTGACAAATACACTGCACGAACTTCTCACTTTCTAGTGTGACGCTGTTTAATCTGTTTTCATGATAAACATCATGATTTTCAGGTTTAGTGCCCTTACCATTAAAATCCATACCTGATATTTAGTAATATAAGTGATAAATTGAACATCTTCCCGTTCATTAATAGACAACCCTAGAAATAGATTATCGTTTAATATTTTAGTGACAGTTACTAAATAAACAAGAATCTTGAAGTGGAATCATGACTCGACCTACTGACGAGATATGAACACACCATCCTCATCTGAGTATCACGACTAAACACTGTGGAATAAACGCCCAGGAAACGTCTAGGGAAGAGTAGTTTATACCATAAGGAGCATTCCCTTCCCACAGAGGTTACTCCCTTCAGATTTCCGATCCTACACCCTGTTGTTTTACGCTTGAAATCGGGGACAGAAAGGGAGTGTCCTGATTGGTTGCAATTGAATCTAGTTGTGCAATCACCGACGCCCTTGTAAAAGTGACATTTGTCAATGAGACGTCATAATGATAAAATGAACGTAAGACCAACGTTTTCTCGTTTAATGTGTTTTCGACGAAATGTGCTATTTGATTTTGTGAAAACTATTGATCATAAACAACCTTATAAATAAAGAAGGCCAAATGAGAGATAAACACCAAAAATAGTTCATTTGCCTTATTACACCAGACATATTCGAAGGACATATGCTAATGAGAAAAACCCTTCAGAGTAAAATGCCTAGATCTTTGAAGTTACTCGGTCGACGTGGCCACTGACAGATTAGCTTTCATTGGTTAAGAAGCAGGGAGACAGTGTAAGATTTCGCTTTCCACCGCTAGGGGACTTTGCTCCTGCTCTCAATTTCAAGCGAAAAACAACAGAGGGTAGGATCGGAAATCTGAAGGGAGTAACCTCTGTGGGAAGAGAATACATGAGGAGCAGACTAACCTCCTTATGTTGCAAACAACCTGTTCTCTGTCTTTAAGTAATATACTTGCTTCTACAAATAGATCCAGTTTTATGTTTTTATTTACAGAAATATTTTACTTACAGCAATAGCGGTGTCCCAGGTCGGATTGCGGGTTCTCTTGAAGCAGGCTCTCCACGCACACTTCATGAATGTGAACAGATACGGTGTAACAATTACTGTAAAAAGGGCCCAAAGCCAACGGATTTCCACATTTTGAGATGGTCGGAAAATAGTTCCAGAAGTCTTGTCAGGAGGAATCCGCGTGCAAAACGAGAACGAATCTGGCCCTTGCATCTGGCAGTACAAGGTGACATTCACATAGATGTTGGAGGTGATCAGGAGCAGAGTGCTCTTGCTGATGACAGCGGACACAAGTACACACAGAGACAGGAAGACACCCACCACAACTTTCACCACTTTCCTCAATTTATTCACTGTCGCATCATCCAATGTGATATCTTTATCTTTTTGAAGCATTCGAAACACATCCCATGTTCGCCAAGGCGCCTTCCTTTCCACGCTGTCAATGCTGACAAAACCAAATATGTTTAAAGAGGTAGGACAAAATACCTTTATTTCGAGAGATTGCTCAAGTTGGTAGTATGTTGTAGAAAATATGTCAAATAGTATAATGGCAATTTCAGTTCTATTGACCTTTTTCAATTTAATGTCACGATTAATATATAAACTTTAACCATAGAACAAAGAATAATTCACACAGATAATGCAATACATTAATTATCGTATTCATATAGGTAACAAAACAATCGTTTGAACATCTAATGTACTTGTCTGACACTGTGACTGAACATATACAAAGTAGTAACAAGGCTTTGCACATCTGAAAATGACAACTGAGGATGCAAAGAAAGAAAAGAATCCTATCTCTTTTAACTTAAGGATGTCCGCTCCTTCCGGTTGAACTTAAAAAATGAAATATGATTAAGAAAAGATTTTTTCTCATCTTTATTTACTTCATGATATTCTACATCATCTACATACTTTTAAAAAACATATGAAATAAAGAAAATGTGACTTTAGAACCCCTAAAAAGCGTTTAAACAGCATAAATGGCCTAGATTTGACTAAAAAGGGGGTTTTCAGGTACATTTTGTGTCAAAGCTATAAAAAAAAACACACTACCATATATATTTTTTCATTGATTTCGGTAGGGTAAAATGAACTTTGTAACATATCAAAAAAGGAAAAAAAGTTTAATTCTAGAAATGTAGTATTTTAAAGTTTTTAGCAGTTTTTTTCTCATTTTCCCATAGACTCCCATGTTAAAATTGTACTCCTTACAGGCGTCATATCTCGAAAAAAGCCACACTACCCACTATTTTTTAATGCTGATTTTCCAATCATATACTTTGATCTTTTAAAAAATATAAGTTAGAAAAAAAGTTTAATTCTATAAATTTGAGGAGCGAACATCCTTAAGTCCCTATCATTTTCAATATGTGCATCAAGTGTTACAACCTTAAAACTTCTAAGAACCCTGTAAGCGATAAACTGTATACCAACCTGGCAGCACTGTCTCGTTTTCCCATTCGACCAGGGAAGATTCTCTTTGTGACAGGTTCGCTGTTTTCTGTGATAAGATTGGTGCTGTTTCTATCGGCACCTTTCAAGTTTATGTTGTCACTACTGGAGTCACTTCCCTCGAGAGGCGGTGTGAAGGCGGGGTTGATGACCCCCTCCTGTTGAGAGTGGGAGGGGTCGGCCCCCCGCTCCAGCAGCATCTCTCCTTCACTGCCAGGCAGCACGATCGGGCGCTCGATCACGTACCCGTTAGGCATAGCACTGGCGGGATACGACTCCATCTGTAAGACAATAGAATGTTAGACATCAACATTTAGCTGGTTTGGTTTAAATGCTCTCAGACTGCTATTTGATAAATAAAAACTACAAGGACTATCAAATAAGCGCATTAGCTAATTATAAAACTTTGGTCTCCGCAATACTTACTAATACATTTCCATAGGCTAGTTTTAGTCGCCTGGCCATACTCATGTTGATTTTGGTACTTCAGGAGGTATAAACATCGTTATCTAACTTCTACTCGGAGAAGCAAATAGCTTGTAAAGAGTTCTGCAATAGTATCTGCTTGAGATACACACAGGTGACCAACGACTAAAGAATGAAGGGCGTTGATAGCTAAGATACAGGATAGGGAGGTTTGTTTTCCGCAACAATTCTACAAAGGCGGTTTATATACAGAGAACTAAACTTGAAACTGGTAACGAAAGTATGTGTAGTGTCGACAACAAGTTAAAGGAAGTAGTCGATCATTAGCTTTTATAACTGTGAAATAATGCAATGATTATGAGAAGGCCAACATCAGGTGTCTCCTAGCACTTGATTTCAAACCATTATCATAATATATTCGTTCAATACTAAACCAAAAATATTTTTTATTTCCTTTTCCACACATTTTGATGTAACAAAAAACATATTATGCATCTAAAAGTAATTTAACCAAATTATGTTCCTAGCCATGAATTATAGTTTCTAGAGATTTTATTTGTCTAAAGGTTTACTGTATATCGTTTATGAGCTATTTTGACCTGGCCAACTTGAAAGGTCGTTAATGATCATGATTTAAAAACTGATATGATGGCGGCCATTTAAGTTAAATGTTCATTTATCAAACTTCAAAAACATCGTGAACCTATTCCAAGATTGTATCACTTATTTAGGGTAAATAGTTCAGCACCATTTTATATTTCAGTAATATACCAGAGAGCACACCCATATTTTAAGGAACGTGGTTCATTTTTATTTGTAAGATTGTATTTATAGAAAATCTAACGAGCTCTCATTTCATATCAAGTTTGTATCCCGAGTGAAATAATTTTCTTTGTAGATAGAGAGACCTGCATCGCCATGTAAAATAAGGTCAATAGTTATTGTTGTTCTGTTTCTAACAATATATTCTAAAGATTGAAACATCGTTTCACGCTGAGCAAAGTACAAGGGGTACTCAAGGAAATAATGAAAAACATTTTCACATATATGACCACATTGACAACATGCATCATGTCTTACATTTATTCTAAATAAATCATAATTAAGTGAGCTGGCCATATATCTTAACCATGTGCGTAAAACATTTAATTTTCTTATTCCATACGAAAAATATACAGGTGCACATTTTTCTTTGGCATGAATATTAGACTTAAATGATGAAACAGAATCAGAATTCCTGATTGCAAAGGGACTGCTATTCCATAATTTAATTGATGATAGAATAAATGATGTTAGTGAATACTTCAGGCGCGTAAAATGTTGGCTGAAATTATTAGAATTTCTTAATTGATAACATGTCCGGTTGCCTACTAAAGGTGGAAGTCAATCCTGAAGAAAAACGGGTGTAAGACCTTTTTGTATTTTATAGAATAATGTCAATTTGTATCTCCTCCTTCTCTCAGAAAGTAAATCCCATCCTGTTTCATAATACAAAGAACAGGAAGGGGCATATATTGGAAGACCTGTAACTATGCGGGCCTTCACGTTGAAGTTTGTCTAATGTGTTAGCTTGTTCAGTCAAGCAACCATCCCATACCTCACAAGCATACTCAAAATGTGGTCTAATAAACACAGTATATATTTTTAATAATTCTCAAACATGTAATACGTCAAATAGTATTTTCAATACATTATGTGAACGAATTAAAGGTTTGATCAATTGGACAAATGTATACTTTAACACTTTGAAAGTTTTTAATAGTTTTGCAGCATCTGTCTTTGGTATGCTTGGGTTGTCTTCTGTATCTACAATATGGAGCTTTAGTTGCAAGCCTGTCCTTGGTGTGCTTGGGGTGTATTCTGTGTCTTCAGTGTGGATCTCTATTTCAAAGTCTCCCATTGATGTGCTTGATGATTCGTCTATGTCTACAGAACTGTACTCTGGCTTAAAGTCTGTCCTTGGTTTGATCGATGTTTTATTTCAAAGTCTGTCCTTGGTTTGATTGATGTCTCTTCTATGTCTACAGTAGGGAACTATATTTCAACGTCTGCCCTTGGTTTGATTCATGTCTCTTCTGTGTCTACAGTGGGGAACTATATTTCAACGTCTGCCCTTGGTTTGATTGATGTCTCTTCTGTGTCTACAGTAGGGAACTATATTTCAACGTCTGTCCTTGGTATGAATGATGTCTCTTCTATGTCTACAGTGGGAAACTATATTTCAACGTCTGCCCTTGGTATGATTGATGTCTCTTCTGTGTCTACAGTTGGGAACTATATTTCAACGTCTGCCCTTGATTTGATTGATGTATCTTCTGTGTCTACAGTGGGGAACTATATTCAAACTTCTGTCCTTGATTTGATTGATTCTCTTCTGTGTCTACATTGGGGATCTATATTCAAACTTCTGTCCTTGATTTGATTGATTCTCTTCTGTGTCTACATTGGGCAACTACATATATATTTCAACGTCTGTCCTTGGTTTGATTTATATCTATTCTGTGTCTACAGTAGGGAACTATATTTCAACGTCTGTCTTTGGTATGATTGATGTCTCTTCTGTGTCTACAGTGGGAAACTATATTTCAACGTCTGTCCTTATTATGATTGATGTCTCTTCTGTGTCTACAGTGGGAAACTATATTTCAACGTCTGTCCTTATTATGATTGATGTCTCTACTGTGTCTACAGTGGGAAACTATATTTCAACGTCTGTCCTTATTATGATTGATGTCTCTACTGTGTCTACAGTGGTGAACTATATTTCAACGTCTGTCCTTGGTTTGATTGATTCTCTTCTGTGTCTACAGTGGGAAACTGCATGTATATTTCAACGGCTGTCCTTGGTTTGAATGATGTCTCTTCTGTGTCTACAGTGGTGAACTATATTTCAACGTCTGTCCTTGGTTTGATTGATTCTCTTCTGTGTCTACAGTGGGAAACTGCATGTATATTTCAACGGCTGTCCTTGGTTTGAATGATGTCCCTTCTGTGTCTACAGTGGTGAACTATATTTCAACGTCTGTCCTTGGTTTGATTGATTCTCTTCTGTGTCTACAGTGGGAAACTGCATGTATATTTCAACGGCTGTCCTTGGTTTGAATGATGTCTCTTCTGTGTCTACAGTGGGAAACTATATTTCAACGTCTGTCCTTGGTATGAATGATGTCTCTTCTGTGTCTACAGTGGGAAACTATATTTCAACGTCTGTCTTTGGTTTGAATGATGTCTCTTCTGTGTCTACAGTGAGAAACTATATTTCAACGTCTGTCCTTGGTTTGATTTATGTATCTTCTGTGTCTACAGTAGGGAACTATGTTTCAGCGTCTGCCCTTGGTTTGATTGATGTCTCTTCTGTGTCTTCAGTGGTGAACTATATTTCAACGTCTGCCTTTGTTGTGATTGATGTCTCTTCTGTGTCTACAGTGGGGAACTATATGTATATTTCAACGTCTGTCCTTAGTTGGAAACTACATGTATATTTCAACGTCTGTCCTTGGTTTGATCGATGTCTCTTCTGTGTCTACAGTGGGAAACTACATGTATATTTCAACGGCTGTCCTTGGTATGAATGATGCATCTTCTATGTCTACAGTTGGGAACTATATTTCAACGTCTGTCATTGGTTTGATTGATGTCTCTTCTGTGTCTACAGTGGGAAACTACATGTATATTTCAACGGCTGTCCTTGGTATGAATGATGCATCTTCTATGTCTACAGTGGGAAACTATATTTCAACGTCTGTCCTTGGTATGAATGATGTCTCTTCTGTGTCTACAGTGGGAACTATATTTCAACGTCTGTCATTGGTTTGATTGATGTCTCTTCTGTGTCTACAGTGGGAAACTACATGTATATTTCAACGGCTGTCCTTGGTATGAATGATGCATCTTCTATGTCTACAGTTGGGAACTATATTTCAACGTCTGCCTTTGTTGTGATTGATGTCTCTTCTGTGTCTACAGTGGGGAACTATATTTCAACGTCTGCCCTTGATTTGATTGACGTCTCTTCTGTGTCTACAGTGGGAAACTATATTTCAACGTCTGCCCTTGATTTGATTGACGTCTATTCTGTGTCTACAGTGGGAAACTATATTTCAACGTCTGCCCTTGATTTGATTGACGTCTCTTCTGTGTCTACAGTGGGAAACTATATTTCAACGTCTGTCCTTTGTATGATTGATGTCTCTTCTGTGTCTACAGTGGTGAACTATATTCAAACTTCTGTCCTTGATTTGATTGACGTCTCTTCTGTGTCTACAGTGGGAAACTATATTTCAACGTCTGCCCTTGATTTGATTGACGTCTCTTCTGTGTCTACAGTGGGAAACTATATTTCAACGTCTGCCCTTGATTTGATTGACGTCTCTTCTGTGTCTACAGTGGGAAACTATATTTCAACGTCTGTCCTTTGTATGATTGATGTCTCTTCTATGTCTACAGTTGGGAACTATATTTCAACGTCTGCCCTTGATTTGATTGACGTCTCTTCTGTGTCTACAGTGGGAAACTATATTTCAACGTCTGTCCTTGGTATGAATGATGTCTCTTCTGTGTCTACAGTGGGAACTATATTTCAACGTCTGCCTTTGTCGTGATTGATGTCTCTTCTGTGTTTACAGTGGGAAACTACATGTATATTTCAACGTCTGTCCTTAGTTGGAAACTACATGCATATTTCAACGTCTCTCCTAGGTATGATTGATGTCTCCTCTGTGTCTACAGTGGGAAACTACATGTATATTTCAACGTCTGTCCTTAGTTGGAAACTACATGTATATTTCAACGTCTCTCCTAGGTATGATTGATGTCTCCTCTGTGTCTACAGTGGGAAACTACATGTATATTTCAACGTCTGTCCTTGGTATGATTGATGTCTATTCTGTGTCCACAGCGTGGAACTATATTTCAACGTCTGTCCTTGGTATGAATGATGTCTCTTCTGTGTCTACAGTGTGGAACTTTATTTCTACGTCTGCCCTTGGTTTGATTGATTCTCTTCTGTGTCTACATTGGGCAACTACATATATATTTCAACGTCTGCCCTTGATTTGATTGATGTATCTTCTATGTCTACAGTGGGAAACTATATTTCAACGTCTGTCCTTGGTTTGATTTATATCTCTTCTTTGTCTACAGTAGGGAACTATATTTCAACGTCTGTCCTTGGTATGATTGATGTCTCTTCTGTGTCTACAGTGGGAAACTATATTTCAACGTCTAATTTTGGTTTGATTGACGTATCTACTGTGTCTACAGTGGGAAACTACATGTATATTTCAACGTCTGCCCTTGGTATGATTGATGTCTCTTCTGTGTCTACAGTGGGAAACTATATTTCAACGTCTTACTTTGGTTTGATTGACGTATCTTCTGTGTCTACAGTGGGAAACTACATGTATATTTCAACGTCTGTCCTTGGTATGAATGATGTCTCTTCTGTGTCTACAGTGTGGAACTATATTTCAACGTCTGTCCTTGGTATGAATGATGTCTCTTCTGTGTCTACAGTGTGGAACTTTATTTCTACGTCTGCCCTTGGTTTGATTGATGTCTCTTCTGTGTCTACAGTGGGGAACTATATTTCAACGTCTGCCTTTGTGGTGATTGATGTCTCTTCTGTGTCTACAGTGGGGAACTATATTTCAACGTCTCTCCTTGGTATGATTGATGTCTCTTCTGTGTCAACAGTGGGAAACTACATGTATATTTAAACGGCTGTCCTTGGTTTGATTGATGTCTCTTCTATGTCTACAGTTGGGAACTATATTTCAACGTCTCTCCTTGGTATGATTGATGTCTCCTCTGTGTCTACAGTGGGAAACTACATGTATATTTCAACGTCTGTCCTTAGTTGGAAACTACATGCATATTTCAACGTCTCTCCTTGGTATGATTGATGTCTCCTCTGTGTCTACAGTTGGAAACTACATGTATATTTCAACGTCTGTCCTTGGTATTATTGATGTCTATTCTGTGTCCACAGCGTGGAACTATATTTCAACGTCTGTCCTTGGTATGAATGATGTCTCTTCTGTGTCTACAGTGTGGAACTTTATTTCTACGTCTGCCCTTGGTTTGATTGATGTCTCTTCTGTGTCTACAGTTGGGAACTATATTTCAACGTCTGCCTTTGTGGTGATTGATGTCTCTTCTGTGTCTACAGTTGGGAACTATATTTCAACGTCTAACCTTGGTTTGATTGACGTCTCTCCTGTGTCTACAGTGGGAAACTACATGTATATTTCAACGTCTGTCCTTTGTATGATTGATGTCTCTTCTGTGTCTACAGTTGGGAACTATATTTCAACGTCTAACCTTGGTTTGATTGATGTCTCTTCTGTGTCTACAGTTGGGAACTATATTTCAACGTCTAACCTTGGTTTGATTGACGTCTCTTCTGTGTCTACAGTGGGAAACTACATGTAGATTTCAACGTCTGTCCTTTGTATGATTGATGTCTCTTCTGTGTCTACAGTTGGGAACTTTATTTCTACGTCTGCCCATGGTTTGATTGACGTCTCTTCTATGTCTACAGTGGGGAACTATATTTCAACGTCTGTCCTTTGTATGATTGATGTCTCTTCTGTGTCTACATTGGGGAACTATATTTCAACGTCTGCCTTTGTTGTGATTGATGTCTCTTCTGTGTCTACAGTGAAGAACTATATTTCAACTTCTGTTCTTGGTATGACTGATGTCTCTCCTGTGTCTACAGTGGGAAACTATATTTTAACGTCTGTCATTAGTATGATTGATGTCTCTCCTGTGTCTACAGTTGGGAACTATATTTCAACGTCTAACCTTGGTTTGATTGACGTCTCTCCTGTGTCTACAGTGGGAAACTACATGTATATTTCAACGTCTGTCCTTGGTATGATTGATGTTTCTTCTGTGTTTACAGTAGGGGATTGCATTTCCTTGAGTTCGATCAAAAGTTAAGACATCACAATTTCAGGATACCTTGCGAAAACAGTGCATGAAAAGTATATTAACCGCTTAGTTAATATAATACTACTTCATTGCGTTTATCTAATACAAGTTGTTCCTTGTGTGACGTAATATATGCTATAATTTAAAAATGTTGTGAATGTGTGTACTGTAATATTTCGATTCTTTATGATTTTTTTCAGAAAATGATACTTAAATGCAAGCATAAATGAAAGTGGTCAGGTTTTTTAGTCGACCATGTACAAATAACAATAAAACCTTGCTATAATTTATAAGTACCCTGGTGTTAAAATGGAGGGCTGGATATATGAAATTAACTGGTGAAATTGTGAGCACTTATTTATGTGTCTATCGGATATATTCAATTTATATTTATAAAAATGTGGAGACGAGAGTATATATGAATGAATACAAGTGCTCTCAGATAAAACAAATTGAGTTCGATATCTACATAAACTATTAGTAACCTAAACTGCCACTAACATGTTAACGCTTTTGTCATTTAAACTTGTTTATATTTCTAAAATAAACCGTTTTAGTAAGTTCACTGCTTTAATTTTGAAAATATGATATTTGCACTATGATGCACAGATTTCCGGGATACAGCTACATTATATCAGGACGTATCCTAAAATCTTTCATAATCATATTTTATATAACATTAATTTACTTTTGTCCAAAACGGTTAACTTGTGCAATAATCATTCATCAAAACCTTTACAATTATAAAAAAATAGTTTTAAAAACTATTGGTTATTTACATCCAGATGTTTGGTTCTATTTACAGAACTTCTCCCACCAAGTGGTTTAAGGAATAGAGGTGACAGGTTGTTGCATTTCTCAGTAGAACCCTGTCAAAGTTCTGAGTTATTACGTTTATTCCTCGATGAAGCACTGAATTAAGATTATTTCATTCCCAAGCAAAACGATCGTTCAACAAAATATTCCATAATCATTTATTTATGTACGTGAGCATCGACTATTTTATGAAGGGATATTAAAAGCAGCATAATTCTAAATTATTTTCAAAGAGGTAACTTATGTTACCCGGACCATCGGTTGGGGGTATCTATTTATACCAAACAATTCCGTCCGTCCGTCCTTCCGTCCTTCCTTCCTTCCGTCCGTCCGTCCATCCATTTTTTGTCCGATCGATTACAGAAGAACTTTTTACTTGATCCTTTTCACATTCGGCACATGTCTTCTTCACCACTAGGAGAGGTGCAGTGCAAAATTTACAGGAATTGGCATTTTTTAAAAAGTTTTCGCGATTTTTTTAAAGTTTTAACTTAATCATATTCGGAGCTGGAATGACCGATCGATTACAGAAAATCTGTTTATCTTATCTTTTTCGATTATGTCACATGTCTTCTTCACCAATAACAGAGGTGCGGAGCGAAATATAACACTTACTCAGGCTAAAATTCTCATGTAACTTTCATTAAAAACTACTTCTTAATCATTTTATTTCTCATGTAACTTTCATTAAAAGCTACTTCTTTATCATTTTATTTCTTATGTAACTTTCATTAAAACCTACTTCTTTATCATTTTATTTCTCATGTAACTTTCATTAAAAGCTACTTCTGTGTTCTTGTTGATTTTCCATTTTATATATTTCCACTGGTTATATTTTGTAAAAAGTTAAAATGTCTTTGTCTTACACTGCTGTATCCCTCACTGTGTTAACAGGTGTGTGCTCGAATGAATCATTGTGATGAATAAATTCCAAAATAAAATTGAAATCGGTGG
Organism: Gibbula magus; assembly: GCA_936450465.1. Classification (NCBI taxonomy): domain Eukaryota; kingdom Metazoa; phylum Mollusca; class Gastropoda; order Trochida; family Trochidae; genus Gibbula; species Gibbula magus. The sequence goes on from OW388297.1 coordinate 61,948,640, forward strand.
TAATGGTAATAGTGTATTATGTTATCCCTACCTTTTCAAGTTATTCTTACTTCTACTTTTCCAAAACCACCTCTTTTTACACGAAGAGACTTGTCCTACCCTTTCCACAAACACTTTAATCTTAGTCATTACATTTAATAACTTCATCAATCCTTAGGTGTGCAGACGCCTCTCTCTATAAGTAACATAAATATGTCAAACTTTAACAGTCGGGGTATTAGTGACCTATTTTCTGCAACCTGTAAAATGCATAATGTATTGTGACATTTTGAATGAAATACTTATATAAAAGCTGGTTAGAGACCGCTAACTTAATTGAAGATGACCAACACGTTAATCGCAAGATAAGAAGATGTTTCGAGCAAATGTTTACTCTATTTCTCTTGTAAACGCTAGGCTAAGTGCAAAACAACAAAACTTGCAAATTTCACAGACTTGAAAACAACTTTCGACAATGTTGACATGTCATGTCTTTGGCTTAAAAAGAGGAAACATCTATAACGGGTAAAATGTTCGAGACAATTCAGTCACTGTATGATGACGTGAAGTGTGCCGTACGAGTGGCCCCGTTCTTCAATATAAATTCTCAATATAAAATACAAGGGGGTTAAGCAAGGATAACTGATGTCTCCAATGCTTTTTGCGTATACTTGAATGATCTCGCTACTGATATCAACAACTTCGGCGATTGGATTATTATGGATGATTTATTATATGCTTAGCGATGTGAGACTGACTTTTCTCAGTTTGAGAAAATGTGTTCTCGTCACTGCAGTTTGATATCACTTTCTCAACACAGTGAAATATCACAGAGGGGATGACGTCATGTGTAAAGTGGTATGACGTCACGTTTACAATCAACGCGACGTCATCGCCGTTGGTAAGTGACAGAGCAACAATTGTATGACGTCGCCAGAACTCGCTCAATTGAAACAGTTTAGGACGTAAAACACCATATTTCCGACCGCAAAACCATATAATAAGCAGAATATTTTGTGTTTTCAGTTTGATATCACTAACCTCTCATCTCGTGACGGGGTAAAGCCAATAAGTGATATCACACTGAAAACACAAAATATCATCTATATATGTGTACAACTATAACCACTGCTCTCCGCTGACAACGTTGTCAGTTTAGCCCCATCGTAAGATAAGCTGCATCATGTTGGATGAAGTTACAGTTACGAATCTACAGTACAACCGATTATCCCCATTATAGGGACTTCACTATCACAGAGAGGTTAACACTTTACGGAACAAGGCCTGCAAATTCTTTCTAGGTGTTCCCCGTACATAGTCAAACTGTGCAGTTAATTGAGGCGATGTGGGATGGGTCTCTTGTTTGACTAAACAGCGAATCGAATGCTTCAGATTGTTTGAAACAGAGCAGAATTGAAGATGACAGACATAGTGGTTTAAAGAATAGCAAAAGAAGAAAACAACCGTTTTCAATGTCCTTAAATTATGTAAAGAATAGAAGATACAAGATTTAAAACTCTCCCTGACAATGCGAAACACTATCCACTATGATGAAAGAAATAAGAACTTACGTGCACAGCAGCCCCCGCCCAATCAGAACATAGCTTTTGTTTACTTTTCAATAGTGTAGAAGTTTATTTTATTCCGTGTACCACTTTTATGCAGATCTTACAATGAAACGGGAATTGTTTCTCAAATTTTTTACGGAAAATAATCACAAATGCATTAAATGCATCTGTACTGCCACAAAGAATATTAGTATATTGTTTTAAAGACATCAATTATTATTGTGATCCTCCCATTTATACATTTTAGTTTGTACAATTGCTTTATAATGTGTGTATATTATACACATTTTATCATTTAAAGTTTTAATTGCATCTGTATTACCATAAGAAATATTTTTAAATTTGTGTTTTTAGCTTTTACACAGCAATTATATTTAGATTGCTTAGATTTATATATTGAATATTTCTATATTGAATCATTGTCATTCTACACATCTACATGTACTACAAGCAAGTATCTGTGTACAATTCTATTCTGTAAAGTGGCTCCTGGTTATTAAATATATTGTATGCCTTATGCCGTTAAAACACGGATAATATTACAGTGTGCTTAATGAATCACATAAGTTAGCAGCAATAGTAATTGCAAGTAGAAATACAGTATCCATACGATTATTCAGGAAGGTCAAAAGGCTCGGGTAGATACAGGGGCGACGTGATAAGACTCAATAACGATTAATGGATTACACAGAAGCGTGCCAAATTCACCGTTTGCTACTACTTATTGTAGAGAATTGTAGTGAACATAAGAACACATTTCGAAAATTATTTCCGTTTCAATTTCGTCCCCAAATGACGACATGTCTATGACACAAAAGGCAGCATTATTGTCGGTCATGTGTTAAAACAAACTAATGATATACATTTGATATAGTTCATAAGTGGAACACACATGGTCCTGAATGTAACTTTTGTGAAATGGTCTCCAACATTACAACTGTTTGAATAGGAAATCTGATACCATGGTGAGACGGTACGATAAGAACCATCAAAGTTTTTATAATTTTGAAATTAGCGAAAACATTAAAAACATAATTCCAAAAGATTATTATCGCGATGTGTTTCGATTGAGGACAATAACACTGTCACACACGTATTTTTAGATTACTGTTCTCAAATTAAACCATGTCTTTTGTCGAAATAAAACAAGATTTAGTTTAGTTTTTCATATCTGAGTATCCCAGAATGAGTTTTGACACACATGCTCAAAACAGGACCCATTTCACCCAACCAACTTAATACAACGTTACTGAGATGACATGGAGTCTACTCGGTCGACACTGTTATAGCGAAATCCGGCTCTATCGTACCAAGCGGAGAACCTTCCTCAGTCCAGGTTTACTGGTGTTTTGAAGAATATTTCTACTACTTACTTGCAGAATAGTTTTCATTTCATTTGTCACTTCTATTTCTTCAGATAATTTGTCGACGAATGGAAACTTTGCCTTGAGAGAGCTGCGAGCCATAGTTGTTTTTAAGTGAACATCCCTGAGACGAAATGTTAAAATTGTTGTTTTATATGCAGCAGGCAAGCTCCAACTGTTTCGTGCTGTGTAGAATTGAAACCTCCTCTCACATTCAATTCAAACGAAATTGAGTTCAGCGGAGAAAACTAACTAACGGCGATACACTGTGTTTTGCATAATGAATCATTATTCGCCGGCAACTACAAATACTGGAACTAAAACAAACAATTGGTATTCACGGGGGCACGAAATGCGTGTCCAACTCGCTTGTCTCTGTCAATACAAGAAATGTGGTCTACACCCTACTTTCTTTATTCAGCACACCTTCCTTCCTTTCTTCAGGTCATGACGCACGTGTCCCACATAATGCTTGGCCGAAGGTGATACATTCGAGCGAGGCGTGGATATACTTCTTCCTTTACTCATTGATGCCTACACAAGGGCAAATTATGAATCAACGATTCAGACAATAATTCACGTAAACAGTCCTTCAGAGTGTATACTCAAATTAAGTCGTCTGATACACTAACAGATACCATATTCAAATTGTTGTATATATTACAAACACATTTCAATCCAAATTATAGACAAATCACATTATTAACTAATGTAAATCTTAAGTTGAGATTTACGCTTTAGAGCGTTTTTCTCTTTTAATCAATACATGATAACTTCTAAGTCTCATGTTCATTAGACAAAGAACATTAATATAGAATCAAATTTATATGATAAATTTGAATAAAATTAAAGAATAATGATTTGACTGGAGTAGTTTGGTTCGACAATCATAGTAAACCGGGTTTTTTTGTATTTTATTAAGAGAAGTGAGTAAGAATGATAAAACATAAAAAAAATAACGCGCTTTTCAAATACTGACTTACAAAATCGGCAAAAAATACAGAAAAGCTGCAATTTTCCAGAATAAATATATGATAAGTAGCAGGCAGATTATACTCGGTAATAATTATATAACAAGTAGAAGGACATTATCAGAATTAGATATATGGTAATTAGCCATACATTATCAGAAGATAATTATACGGTTCTGATATATCCTCAACATCTCATCATCGTACATTTTTATGCCTATAATGCCAATGGCTAGAGTCAACAGGGTTCAGTTGAATTGATAAATGTATTGGAATCAAAATGCTATGGATGACCAGTGGGCATTATTTAAAAGTAAGGATGTTTTCTCGCCTACGGATCACCTTTTACTCTAGTTCTCTATAAACTACTTACGCGAAAAAGAAAAAGAGTTTCCCGTAAAATCTCGCTATACAATGTAAGTCGGTTGTGTAAAGGACTGACGAAGCCCTCCTCATTCAGCTCAACCACCGTGGTACAGTGGTATGATCGATGGGTTTGCTGTGCAGTAATATAAAAGTTTCGGGTTTGAGTTGACCTTCCGGCAAAAAAATGCTGATTGCTTTTTAATTCAAAATAATTTTCTAAAGAGTTAGTAAGTACATACGCAAACTTTCACCTAAAACTAAACATTTGATATTTGAAGATTTGAAGAGGGATAATAAGATTAATAATAGATTAAGTTAATATTACAGTCACAAGTGACGATAAAACTATTCAGTGCATAAATACATGAAATGCAATGAAAGAAGCCACCCTTCTATTTTGATTTCGCATCTTTTGAAGAAAGTTGCAAGTCTCTTACATGTCTGTAGGTTTATTGAGACCCAAATTTCCCATGTCAAAATGGTATAATTTTCAAGAAAATAAATATTGCGGGTAACTCAGTCTTACACTCAGACTATGAAAAAAGTATATATTCTGAAAACATCACCATTTTATAAAAAATGAAAAGGAGACTGTAAGAAATGGAATTTTCATTAAAAAAGGCTCAATATTATTAATTTAAGTCTAAGTGTCAGACTACGGCTAACTTATCGTGTTTTTAACACTACTGTACTAATTATAATTTTTGCAATTAGGGTAATGTTTTCTCTGTCTGGTAAGGTATTAAACAATTCTCTACAGTTTGTGGTTACAAGAAGTTACAAAGATCAACTGAAATTCATTTTTGAAAAATGTAATAAAAATATATAAAACAAAATATTGTGACCGGAAATGATTGTTCAGATGCGATCATATTGCTGATTCATTAAGATAACATTATTGTCTTAATTTCTTTAAAAGCTATTTTTTGGTTATCTCCCCTGGATGTTTGCATTTTTTTAAAAAATAACATTTTTCGAGTACTCAATGTGAAAAAAATATACCCTATCATATACAATGCTACAGTTTCATCATGTGCAAATACAAGCTCTCTAAGACATGTATCTTAAGAGGAGAAGTTTGTCAAAAGTTAATGGGGTCGAAAAGTTGTAAAACGTGTCCAAAATCGAAATAGCGGCTTAACCACGTGACCTTCGAAATCCTCATGACATTCTTTTTTTTTGCATGGTTATTGTGCAAAGTTTCAAGTCTGTCGCATGTTGAGACCCAAATTTTACATATCACAATTGACCAATTTTCAAGAAAATCAAAATGGCGGCTACACCACGTGACCTTTGAGATTTGTCACATTGACTATTATCACTTTTTATCACTGTTTTGTTGAAAGTATTTTAACCTTTTCCTTCCAATGTTGGTATGGTTCTTTGTCTTTTGTTAACAAATTTCGCTTAGAAAAAGTCCACATCGCTGGTAAAATAGCTGGAGTTCATTTTACAAATCTGTCCTATCTTTATGAAAAACGAGTTTTGAAATTATCTCTGAAAATTTTGTCGGATCCAGATCATGTGTTGCACAGTGAATATGTTCAACTTCCTTCTGGAAGGAGATACTTATTACCTCGATACAAAACCAATAGAGGTCTGAATACATTTATTCCTTTCAGCATTCGTTTGTTAAATGATCCTTAAGTTAACCAATTGTGATTGTGTTTTGTATTACATGTAATCCGTGACTGTTAATTGCCATTCATGTACACGAGCTCTGTCATGATACAAAATGAATTCATTTCGAGGTAATAAAGTTTTATTATTAGTATTATTATTATTATTATTATTATTGTCCATCGTTGCAAGTCTGTAGTTTTATTTTTAAAATGTTGGCCATGTTAAAAATATACATTTTGCAAAATGTAAATTTTTCACCATTTCTATAGTCCTACGAGCGATTGTATTACTGATTCCTAAAGACAACACTATTGTCTTACTGTTTTGAAAAAATCTTTGAAATAGATTGGTAGGTTTTTGGGTAATCTCCCCTTGAAATTTGCACTTTTTCAAAATCACCAGATTTCAAGTACTCGCTGTGAAAAAAGTATTGTGAATTAGTATTTGTAAAGAGTACCTTATAATATACAATGTATCAGCTACATTATGTGCAAATATGAACTATATTATGTTGGTATCCTCAGAGGAGAAGATTGTCAAAAGTGTTTGGTGTCGGAAAATTGTAAAATGTATCTTTAATCAAAATGGCGGCACAAGCACGTGACCTACGAATTCGTCATGATTTACGTTTTTCTTTGAATGATTATTGAACATCTTTTTTATAAAAAGTTTTTTTAAGCATTTTGAAATAATTACTATGTTAAAAATAGAAATTTAGATTCGAACTGGACCTTTAATGGCTCGGTATTTCAGCCTGTTGAGTTTGGTTGGATAAGCTGCAGTGTTTTTTGCTGAATCGTGTTAACAATAAACACGCCAATGTCAATAAGGATTCAGCCAAATGGTGACCCCACCCAGGTCACAACGACCAATATCTAAACCATTTTAGTTTTTTCTCTAGTATCACGATTCTAGTTGAAGTGTTGCATACAGACTCCTCAGCGAACGGGGATTGCAAACTTACATTTGGTCCTAAAAAGGGCTATAAAGCCACGACTAATTAAAATCTAATGTTCGTCTTCTTTCCCGGCACAAAAAGCCCTCGAAAGCTGAAAACATGTTTACAGACTCCTCAGCCAAAGAAGAGGATACATTGTCGAGATGGAGACTCAATGGTCGAGCCCTAAAAAACCTTTGTTGTTTTCTTCGTCAGAACAAACAAGAGTCATCAGAAGATGACATGTATTTCCAACCGGTCCCATAATTTGTAAAGCACATCTTTGACAGATAATTGTACATCTACTACATACACATGCTGAGTTTACACGGCCCATATATTGGGAAAATTTTAAATGTATATCCTAACTGACCAAAGAATATGTTAAGATGTCAGTTTTTTGGCTTTTACTTTTGAAAAAAAGAAGACGAAAATACATTTGTAGTTTCTTGCGAAAGCAACCCCTATAAGGCACCAAATCTACAATTCATAATCGACATAGGCTGAGAAGTCTGTTCACATGGCTTCAGCTTTAAATGGCTTTTCATTCTGGGGAAGAAGACAATTTTAGATCATGGCGCTTGCTACCAATAAACTAGTCGAACATATTGTTCGCGACGGTTAACATTATTTCAACTCGGGCTTATGTCCCGTAATCACTACATGTAGTACCTCGTTGGTTATTCTCTAAATCTGTACCAGAACACAACCAACAGTGACTAACATAACTTAATCGTCACCTCACCAAGTAGCTTCGAAATTTCAGTGTACGTTGGGAGTCCAATGAACAATAATGTACACTTTGCACGCGCAGCATTATTCATAGGGAGTAAGCCCTGTGACCAATGCTAAACCGGAAGTTGGCAGTCGTCAACAACCATTTCCTCGACAGACAGTAGTTTTTCAACTAGGGTGGGTCCCGAAATTGGTCAGTTTTGAATATTTTCCATGGAATGATGTTAACAATATAAACTTGTTTCAACTCTTGGATAGCTATAGTTAGGCCAGAAGAAAATCCCCCAAATTTAAATGAAACCCGGACATTTCCGAAAACAGACAAATAACTGTAAATAATGAAAGAATGCATGCACCTTACTCTCAGAAAGAAACCCAACCAAAATAAACCCTTGGCAGAAAAAGTTTTGACTACTTGAAAATGTCCCAGAAAGGTGTGCTGAGATTTCTTGATGTAAAACCACTTGTATGACTTATACTATCTGAGTTATCTCCCTTCGTAGCAACTGCTAAAATGACCGACATTGTTGTTGACAACATAAGTTTGAAAGCGGTGAAATATGATATTAAACGTTAACACTCCGAGTATTCTATAGTGAAATGCATAAGGACATTTATATAAAAAAATAAATATTCCTTCAAATAGTCCGATTTTCAGTCTTTGATCAATAAATTTTTTAAAAGATCACCAGTTCATCTTATTCTATAGAAAGTCTATATCAATCAGTTGCATTCAAAATAATTAGTGATTTGTTTTCTGAAAGAAAGAGTCAATTAACAAACACAATGTCAGAAAATTATATTGTTATCATACAATTACATAACATGAGAAAATTACACATACCATAAAGTTTATATTTGATTGGAAAAAATGAGTTAATAATTCCAATAAAACATGCTAACAGACAAACAAAAAACAATTTACATCATAAAAATAATTTATGTTGAATATATTATTTACATAGAAATTACACAATACTATTTAATTTTGCTTGAGCCAATATTACTTAATACTTTTTTTATTTTTACAGATATGAGTCTCAAATAGTTCTCCAGAAATGAGTAACAAATCCAACAGTAAGATTATCTAAATTAGTTGACTCTATATCAATGAAAGTATATTTGGAATGTTTACTCAATTATAAATTTAACCTTTAAGCAGAAGGTAAATGAGACAAACTGATAGTTTGTTTATCATCAATCAATTTGTTCTTCAATTCTGTATCATTTGTGAAGCTAACCACTAAAGAGACCCTTTTGTGCTGTGCCGAATCTGTCCGATCTAGAGAGGATGACCTGTATGAGTATCTGTAGCTCTTGAACAATATTGTCACAGTCTTAAACATTGTGTAATGTTTTGATGGATACGGGGAAATAAGTTAGACTATTTCAAAGTTAAAAAAACATTGTCACAACCATAATTATATGTACCTTGAAATAATAAATAATCTGTACTTGAGGAAACACACTTAGACAAATCCACCGCCAACACGGTGAAGATAATACAAGCAGTTGCATCCAGATACCGTGGATAATTTCCTCAGGTATTTACAATCCCTGATAATACCAAACAGAGTCAAATTCAGGACAATCCCTAAAACACTGAACAGGAAAACTATGCTGATAGCTCGAGAACGATGATCACATTTGTCAGCAACTCACTCTCAATGCAATATATGCATATAAGGCACTTTCATCATGTCTTTCACCAAAAAGTGAACCACATTTGATAAAATATCTAGAGAGGAGAGTGACTGATACAGCTGTAGTTCAGACAACATTCTCCTACCAATTTCAAGATCACGGTGTACAATCCCATACAGTGCAAACCGGATATAGTTCGCTGTACGCTCGTTCATTGGTTCATAGCTATGTTGACACGGGCTGCTTTTTCTCGTTTTCTATTTGTGAGAGTATAATTTACGTACACAAATTTGCAAAATAATTCTTCTTATACTTATACAGAAGAATTCACTGCGATATTCAATCATGACCCTCTGTTATCAGTAGTAATATAAGTACTAGGCACATGCTCCTTTACCCGGATTATCCCGGATTGGTATTAATTTATGCAGCGTATCTCATTAATATGCAAATGGTTTACCTGACGTCACGCTCATCAAGTCAATCTATCATTAGACTACACAATGCACTTATGCTTAGTAGCTTATCAATAACCATTAGAGAGAAACAAAGCCTTTTCAACACCCACCCCTTTCACAAGACCGAAATAACCTGAGATGGGTATCCCCTGATGTCATAACTGCTAAATATACATTTACCCCACAGAAAGGAGTGTTTCCCGTCATGCTCAACAGAGCGCGAGGATCTGACCCAGATGGACAAAGGCTTGTGGTTTATATCAATATAATTGCCTTTTAAGATAGCAATATTAAAATATAGGTCACTGTAGATATTCACAGAAAAGAAAACCCCTCGAAAAAAGAAGTCTAGAAGGAGATTCGCCAACGTTTTAAATATAAACTTACACTATTTAATGTTATAAGAAGGGTAGTTTATAGTTATTCGCAAAACAAAATGTATCTATGTAAACCAATTTTATAAGAGTTTTATATGAGTTTTTTTTTTGCCTTGATATAGGTTGTAAACTTTAAACAGATATGGTAGTTATTACTGATATAAGGTGAAATGAAGGCTGTCTCGTCAAAAACCTATTTCATCATCATAGAACTCAAGCATGTTCAGACCTGCTGTCTAACACGTGACATGTTCTGACTGGGATATCACGTGAGTAGAATGTATCACGTGACCAAAGGCGGGGTGTACAAAGTCTCCTGTCGCGTTGAAGCAATACATTAAAGGTTGGATATCATGAGTCGAAAGAAGGTGAAAACGGTTGAGATGCATCGAGGCAGAAAGGTGTATACCTTTGAAGGTGTAAAGTTTTTGAAACGCTCAGATGGTTGGGGCTCTTATGGTCATTCCGAAAAATTATCAAATGGACGTTATTACGTTTCCTTGAAAAACTATGAAACAGGGAGGACTCCTTATTTGTGGACACAGCTTACACGACACGCCCGTTGGTTTGCTTCAAAGACTATACGAAATCTCAAGAACTGGAAGTGTGTGGTTCGACAAGCTCAACATCGTGAAAGACTAAATCAACTTATCATCTCTCTGAGACTTCATGGCTGTGGAAAGAGATTGAAGCAATCAGAACTCTACCAAAACGCAAGGGAAACTATGAGGAAAAGACGTACTTGTCCTACTTGTCAAGTTGAGGGTATGGTTGAGAGGTTTGAAAGCCGCTCATATGAATGCAGCACTTGTGAAAATTGGTTTGGATGCGGTCGAGAACCTTCTAAAATACCTATCTTTCAGTGTTTAAAGTGTGGTGATACAAGTCGGAGACGTACAGTGAGCAGATACCAACCCTATTATCTATACAAGCACGACAAGGTCAACTGAGATCTATATAAATTGTGTGTGACATCTACTTTGAGTTCATTTCCAGCATAGTTCAACAACGGATCAGTTATCACTTAGGCGTTCACAGTTCTCAACAGATCATGGGGAGGAAACCGTATATTGCAGTTCCCCAAAAGTTTATTAACTTTTTAGAGCGTCGACGCGAGGAACAGAAAGGAGGCAAAGCCCAAACTAGTTCCCGTATCATCACCATAACTGCCCCAACGAATGCTGACGAGAACTCTCATGAAGGCCAAAAGACTAAGAGATCTCCAAAGCAAACCAAGATGATGATAAAACGCAAAGGCGAAGACAGACCATCTCCAGAAGGACAACATTCGGCTAAACTATCTTTTGTGGATAACACATCCAATCATCACAGAGATTTCTTTCTAGAGTAAACAAGGCTGTGTTCAACTGAGCATGCGTCCAACTATATCTACACGACGCATGCGCTTCATTTTAAACTATATAACTATCCGCCATAGGGTTGGAGAGAATCTGTGTGTGTGATTCAAGATGTCCTTCCAATGTACTGTCTGTCTCGGCTTGTTACCCGTTGATGTTCAAGGGGAAGATATGAGTGGATGTTTTACCTGTGTGTACTGCCGGACAAAGTTGAAATATACATACCACCGTTTCTTGGTTCACAGCGATAAATGTACTGTGAAAAGAAAACTATCACGTCACATTCCCTCGTGTATTTGTAACGACAGTAAGGCAGCATAAAACGTGGTCACAACAGGCACTAGGTGTTCATTTTCTCTCTGACCAGCAGACAGATCACACCTATGAAAATGAAGAGAACGTCAGTGGTGAGACCCAAGGACATTTTCATTACCCGTGATAAGGTCATAAAACCCAGGAAACCAAAGAGTACTTTGAAGAGACAAATCAAAACGAAACGGGCTACCTCTTAAGTAAGGAGTAAGCGAAGCAAACCGACTGGACTTCACATAAAACACATCTCGACCACACAAGGCGTTGTGAACAGGGCTCTAGCTGCCTTGAAACGACAGCGGATCCGGCAAGGGTATAAAAAGGATGCTTGAGAAACACTTACTCCATATACATTCTAGGTCGCCATGGTGGCGGAGTTGGTTACCTGTCCAGATTGTGCGAAGTCCTTTTCGAGAAAAGATGTTATGTATCGACATAGGAGGAATATACACTCGAACACAGCTACGCCGCCGCCGCCGCCGCCCTCACTGCAGTACACTACGCCGCCGCCGCCGCCGTTGACACCCTCAGTGCAGTTCACTACGCCGCCGCCGCCGCCGCCGCCGCCGCCGCCGCCGCCCTCGGAGGAGTTCACGACATCCCCGGTGACTTCATCACTACCGCATTTGCACACACCTTCTCTAGAACGACCCTTCCGATTTGGGATCCCCTCCAACGGCCTGTTGGTCGGTCCGAGTGGCTCGGGCAAGACAACCTTCGTGTTCAACGTACTACGACAGGGACTGATCAAGCCCCAGCCTGACCATATCACCTGGTGTTATAATGTATGGCAACCTCTCTACGATCGTATTCTTCAAGTCGTACCCTATGTGCAGTTTGTGAAAGGACTCCCTTACAATCTCGAGGATGAACATTACTTTGATGCCAACCAACAGAACGTGTTGATCCTTGACGACTTCCTGGCTGAAGCCAAGAATGACAAGCGAATCTCTCGTCTGTTCACTCAAACCTCACATCACAAAAATGTACTCATCTTTTTACTCCTGCAAAATCTGTTCCCCAGAGGCAAGGAATCTCGTGACATTGCTCTCAATTCTCATTATGTGACTTTATTTAATTCACCCGTGGACAGACAGCAGATAAAGGTATTTGCGAGAAGAATTTTCCCAGAGGATACATCTAAATTTATGAGTCTTTACGAAACAGCGGTGGAAACACCTTATGGAAACTTAACGGTGGATCTTAAACCTGGTACGACCGAGAAGAACAGGCTACACGTGAATGTCTCGGCATCTCATCCAGCCAACACCGCAACAACAACAGAAACAGGTCATCAGCAGGGTGGAACATTAGTTCAAGACCACCAACGAGAGATAAAAGCGATCCCACCAGCCTTAGACGTTCAGTCAGCTCGCGACCTTCTTGCTGAACAGACGTTTCTCGACGACCCCATCGAAACAGCTTCCCCTACGAGCAGTGAAGAATCGGGGCCTTTAACTATGGCTACAGCTTGCGCCGATTGTGGTGTACTCATAGACAACATGCATGATTTACAACGTCACATCAAGTCCTGGTGTCCAGCTGTTAATGACAAGGCATTGACATCTAGAAAACGAAAACGCTACATTAGCGATGAAGATTCGGATGGGGACCTTCCCGTACAGAAAGGGAGTGGTAGCGAAGATTCAAAACCAATACCTCGTCACTGGAAACCCATCAACGACATGGCAGCCGAGGAGTGGCAAAACGTGGGCTTGCAGCGTATCTGGAAGCGGGTGTATGAGCTTTATCAAGGTGACATGGCAGTCAACAGGAGGAAATATAAGCGGCTGGGTCGGACGGCAGAGTGGATAGACAGAAAAATAAAACAGCTTTGGGATACTAAATTGATGGACACTCTCAATAGCGTCCTCGAGTTTACTCAATATTTTAAAGAAGCTCCCCTGTTTGTACCCATCCTCAGCAGTCTGGGTGAGATAGATCCGTCCTCAGAACAGACCATGGTGAAGGGGAAAATCAGACGCTATATCAATCCTAAACTGAAAGACATTCTCACTCGACTTGATAGTCCTGAATTGGACACTGACGCGGAATCGGACGTGGCTACAGATGGCAGTGCGGCTGATGATGAGGAGAGTGATCAGGACTGATTTATTACAGAAGGCTTAGACTCATCCACTCACTGTTAGTTCAGTCTTTTACCTCTGCTGAGACAGGATGTATAAACGAAGCTTGCTTCATGTGGTGAAATCACCAAACCCACTCCGAAGACGGAACCACAAGAGCGATAAGAAAAAACCTGTTTCTCTCTATGTCAAAGGGGTGATCAAGCGAGGACCGCCTGGGCGACGGACATTGGATAGGGTAGAGACCAAAGGATAGGATAGAGACCAAAAGGATAGATGTGCATCCAAAAGAGACACTTTTATATTTCATCTACCTGTGTAATAAACCCTATATCCGGAAATAGGTGTAGTCAAACGCGTTCCTGACATGTATAGACTGATAAACTTAATTGTATCATGATTTAATGACTCAATGTTGTATCATGACTTGTGCCTAGATTGAATAAATATGTTAGAAGAATGTATGTGTTTTGTTCTCAATGTGGATGATATTCAAACTCGAAACGGAGTAATAGGACATAGGTAAAACCTAGTGACGCAAAAATACTACCCGTGCTTTATAGACTTACTTATCATGATTCGTAAACACTCATTTCCACGATAAACCTATGGTTTGTATAAAACACTGTTGTCTGTAGATGATTGTCTATACATGAAACAATCCTATCACCCCCCTGTATAACCATATAAGCAGGTTTCATCAGAACGCATGCATGGCCATAGGGGTGTTGCGGGCTTTCCTCTTAAATTTAATGTCTTTAATTTAATTTAATTTAATTTAGTGTAATGCCTAAAACACGCTTACCCCCGTTAAAGTGCATAGAGGAGTGTTGGGTCTCGTAACCGCGTGCGTTTGAGTGGGCCAGTGTTCATAACAGTGTTATAACGGGGATGTGAACCATAATGGGTAGATTGACAGCTCAAGTGTCAAGCTTCACTGGTCATTGTTTGCTTAACGTAGGTAGGTCTTGCCAGTTTCATGTAGCTCGAACCTATATGTTTACATCAATGAGTAATACACACGAACTCTGACCCCTAGAGTACAATGCCCATATATGGATGTTTTACTATGAAAACATCGTGTTATTAAGCCTTCAAAAACATACACCTTTCTGTCTCGGCCTGAACATGCTTGAGTTCAATGATGATAAAATAGGTTTTTGACGAGACAGCCTTCATTTCACCTTATATCAGTAATAACTACCTATATTATTATTATTAAAACGCATCACATTCTTATTGCTACGTGACTGTTAGTAGACTACTAGACTAACTACACGTGTATATGATATATGCTCCATCCAATCAAACGTTTCATAAACTCCTAACGTTAAACACGATATATATATATATATATATGAAAGCACAACACAATTCATGATGTTTCAATGACACCTTATGATAAGGATAGTCACTGATAAAAATATATAGCCTGTATTACCCCCCTTGATTTCATTCCGTTCACTATCTTGAGCAAGTCTACATGTACAGTGATAAACAACAGTCTATAACCTGGCTACGAGAAGGGATACACTGTATTGACTTAAGTTTAAGCCTTTTAAAATTCACTAGGTCAAAACCGTCAAGGTGTATTTACTCGTCCAGTGCTTGAGATTTCGTATAGTCTTTGAAGCAAACCAACGGGCGTGTCGTGTAAGCTGTGTCCACAAATAAGGAGTCCTCCCTGTTTCATAGTTTTTCAAGGAAACGTAATAACGTCCATTTGATAATTTTTCGGAATGACCATAAGAGCCCCAACCATCTGAGCGTTTCAAAAACTTTACACCTTCAAAGGTATACACCTTTCTGCCTCGATGCATCTCAACCGTTTTCACCTTCTTTCGACTCATGATATCCAACCTTTAATGTATTGCTTCAACGCGACAGGAGACTTTGTACACCCCGCCTTTGGTCACGTGATACATTCTACTCACGTGATATCCCAGTCAGAACATGTCACGTGTTAGACAGCAGGTCTGAACATGCTTGAGTTCTATGATGATGAAATAGGTTTTTGACGAGACAGCCTTCATTTCACCTTATATCAGTAATAACTACCATATCTGTTTAAAGTTTACAACCTATATCAAGGCAAAAAAAAAACTCATATAAAACTCTTATAAAATTGGTTTACATAGATACATTTTGTTTTGTGAATAACTATAAACTACCCTTCTTATAACATTAAATAGTGTAAGTTTATATTTAAAACGTTGGCGAATCTCCTTCTAGACTTCTTTTTTCGAGGGGTTTTCTTTTCTGTGAATATCTACAGTGACCTATATTTTAATATTGCTATCTTAAAAGGCAATTATATTGATATAAACCACAAGCCTTTGTCCATCTGGGTCAGATCCTCGCGCTCTGTTGAGCATGACGGGAAACACTCCTTTCTGTGGGGTAAATGTATATTTAGCAGTTATGACATCAGGGGATACCCATCTCAGGTTATTTCGGTCTTGTGAAAGGGGTGGGTGTTGAAAAGGCTTTGTTTCTCTCTAATGGTTATTGATAAGCTACTAAGCATAAGTGCATTGTGTAGTCTAATGATAGATTGACTTGATGAGCGTGACGTCAGGTAAACCATTTGCATATTAATGAGATACGCTGCATAAATTAATACCAATCCGGGATAATCCGGGTAAAGGAGCATGTGCCTAGTACTTATATTACTACTGTTATCTTTCTCATATCAAAAACGCATTGCCGATCTTGCTCCTCCGCTAATCGCATCACATATAATGTCAACATGCTCTCATAGTATGTACTTTGAGGATACAACCTGATAATATATAACATATCTGATCATTAAACTTATAGATGGTCTTTAACATAGTTAATATATAGTATTAGTTTGTTGACACGAGAGCAAAACATCACCCACCTATGTGCCATTACCATACAGTTTGATAGCCGCCAATACAGTTGGTTGATAGCACTTCCAAAAGAAATCACTGTATGATTTATAGTTCCAGTATGTGAGTGCATGGTTGCTTTCTCTTTTATAAATAGACACTCTTACTTAATTATTTTGGGTTATTTTGTTACAGGTGCATCCATTGTGGCTTTTTAGTTACATTTAGTTAGAGTTAATTATTTTGATAAAAATCGAGCTTTAGCGAGGAGTTTGACATAATAATTCACGAGGGAAAATAATTCGTAACTTCGAGCACCGAGTTGGTTATTTTTTTTCTAAGCCAAGATCATTTTAATGCCTAAAAATCGAAAAACTAGACTCGCTTTCACGACCTTATAGATTAGACTGTAAAATACAAATTGTACTCCTACCCCATTCATAAAACTCTCACACCTTCAAGATGCGGGTATCAAAATAGTTAATATATAATGTAAGATTATTATATAATTGTTGAATTTTATTCACAAAATTAATAAAATTATAAGAATAAAAACTTGATTATATTGAAATATTGTCGCAGAATGAGAAAAATGTTAGTAAATAGTGAACCAGCAATCGAGCAGTTGTGATTACGTCATAATTAACGACGTCACAAATTAATGATGTCACAACAGTCACGATCAACTTGTGCATGCCGCTTCCCCCAGCAAATTTAGTTCTGTAAATACAGTCTCGGAAACATGGATTGAACATAATTTTCTATTTATTATGTGTTTCTGACTTCTGACTTAAAATAGATATTTTCCGAATTGATCAGCTATGTGATTGACCTAAAATTGTACAGCTAAGCAATTGATAAATTGGTGTAAACTACTTCCGTCAACCAATGAAAATGCAAGTTTTATTTAGAAAAAAATGTAATTCCCGTGACCATTATGACAACTTTAATTCTCGTCATATCTTTGCCCAGAACATTGATATAACTCGTCATGATGTGTGATATCTCTTGAACATATGCTGTGACAACATATTAACACGTTAAATGTTGGTTAATATTTCAATAAAGACACCTTTTAAACAAAATCAGATTTCATGGCGTTGTGGAATTCGGGGCTATATTCCATACAGCGATACACTACGCTTCGGCTATGAACCAGTGCAGTGATGCTGCATTGTTGCTGCTAACATCTTTGATATCTTCATATCGAGAAAACTTTGAAACTTGAAATTCTACACATACATGGTACAATCTAATAGGAATTCAATATTTAGATACAATTTGAGCAGCATGATTGTATACATGAATAAAATCGAAAACGCACGGGCTTGTCAAATTTGGCGCGATGCGTTCGTAACAAAAATAATGTGTTTTCATCAACATACAACTATTTCTCAAGAACTTATTCACTGTACTTGTTTGCATGTCACAAATTGATGAACCGGAGCCTACTTGCATACGTTGTAAACCTATATAATGACTTAAAATTACTTGTTTGATCCAACGAACAAACACATGACAGAGCTATGAACCAATGAACGAGCGTACAGCGAACTATATCCGGTTTGCACTGTATGGGATTGTACACCATGAAGATTATTTTGTCCCTTTTAACAGTTATGATGATCTGACAGGTGATGCAACATCTTATTAATTCAAGAGTTTTTATCAATGTCCCTCTGCATTTGTACATCTTATCTTTTGTGAGTACTTTTACTCAAAAATTATAATTTTCTCAAGGTTGATTTTGGCTTGGTATTTCACGGTTAATAAATACCCTTCTGGCGTTCACTTATCCATAAAATGGGCTGCCTTGTTCTTAATGTTAATTCTTCAATAAAATATTTAACAATTTTCTCTCTTTTTAGGATTGTACACCAAAATGACAATTTTCCCAAGGTCGTTTTTTTAGGTTACTATGGTGAATAAGTGTCCAATGTAGGCTCACATATCTCATATATTTCGATTTTCTCAACATTTTGAGGGATTTCAACCCAAACGGACAAATTTCCTAATATTAATATTGGTTAGTTTTCCTCCAGTGAACATTTCGTGACAAAAAGGTCTTGTTGTACTTAGTGGAATTCTTTTCACAAAATATTTTGCTGTTTACTCACCTTCTTTTTAAAGGATTATACCCACAAATAAAAATGTTACCAATGATTTTGATAGAAAAGTAACACATTTGGTCATAAATTGTGCTTGTTATCCTAAACATGCTTAATGTTCATCATTCTTATCACCACAACAGTGTATTATGCAAAACATATATTTCTAAAGAGAGTATTCAATTTTCTTCGATTTTCAAGGTTTTTTTTACCCCAAAACAGATATGTTGTTCAGCCAAGAGTATCAATGAGTGTCAAAAAGAGAATTTTGTTCTATAAATTCTGGTCCTCATGTCATCTTCTGTTTATGTGAATGTATTTGTGTGATTGATACTTGTAAAAAGAAGTTTAAATAATAAAAGAGTATCATTGACAATTAGAAGTATGCAATGGTGCATGATTCAAGTCATCATAAAAGGTATATATAATAGGTATAGTTTAAAATGAATTATTCCAATTTTATTTTATTTTTTAAGGTTTTTGCCCCAAAACAGATATTTTGTCAATACGGATACGATTATTTCATTATTGTGTTAATTATTCTTTGTTAAAAATTAATTTGCTTTATAAACTAACTTGTAAGGTGTCAAAGGAAATTACTTTGCTAATATAGAATTATCGTTTAAATCTAAATCTAATGTTATTTTACATGAAGTTTCTTATTTCAGAAATATATCTTGAGTTTATTATTGCTCTTTATGTCTCAAATTTTTTTTTTATCAATTGGATTTCTGAAAGTCAATAAATAGTCGAATTCCTACATATTGCCTTGAAAGTTGTTATTCCGTTTGACTCATATAAACATTGAAATATCTTTATAATACTAATACTAATGCTATAAATAATAATTGGAAACATCTTACTTAAGAGATAACTTTTTATGATGATGTAACGCTTTCAAAACCCTGCGTGACAGGAGGGTGACAATGGTTGAACAATTGCACTGATGGCTTGCTGAATTAATAGTTAAACTTTGTTCAGGACACTTGTTCAATAATTAAGTAACTTCTTAAAATTTTGGTTATTAGTACCTCTTTAGAATACGTCCTATGTGCACCACAATGTCGAGTTAGTCTAGATATAGTAAGGTGCTAGAACGACACAAATGGCACAGTTATAAAATAATTTGTAGTAAAGACATATAGTCGATGGATTTATATGTAAAACTTGTATTCTTTTGTTTCGATATTTACGACAAAACACATATCCATACTAAGTAGCAACTAAATTATCAATAATATAATATGGGAAAACAGTAGCGAAAAATCTATTCACGAAGTTCATTTTCCTAATATATGCCCCTACTTAGTGGAGAAAAGGGTATCAAATACTACCCTCCATAGCTACTGCCATGGACAGTTACTCTTAAAAATTTTCAACAACCTGGACAGTGATGGAGCAACCACCATCAATGTGTACAGTTTTTAATTGTGCTAATATCTCGTCTTTGATCAATCTGTGAATGCTATAACTTTAATGCAAGTCCTAAATTATCATATTCTAGTTAAAATTACATTTAATATGGGCTACATCCATGTAGAATTGTTGTTTTCCTGTAGAAAGTCGCCTTTTCCTGGCTTTTCTCCCTGAAGACGATTGACTTGTTTCGAAAGGTTACAATTATAAAACATATATCTATTTTTTATTATTCAATTAATTTTTACATATACAAGTGAAAATTTGTATCGATACAACATACTATGTGATATATATATTTCATGTCATGTTCAAAGCTATAGCTATCTAAGAATTGATACAAGTTTATATTGCTTACATCATTCAATGGAAATTATTCAAAATTGACCAATTTTGGGACTCACCCAAGTTGAAAAACTACAAAATGATTGTTGACGACTGCCAGCTTCCGGTTTAGCCTGGACAGGGCTTGCCCCCTATGTATTCACCTTGTTACACGCTGTACATTTGGGCTTTAAAAGCAGAGCTGCTAGTAAACAGTTTGTGCAAAAACTAAATTAAACTAAATTATGTCGAAGTAATTTAAACTTTGTATTCAATAGCATTTTAAACTACATATGTAGTCAATTTTTATTTTAACTCAGGCTTGGAAAGGGAAGCTAATAGTGCAAAATCTACTATTAATATAATAAAAATAAAATTAACAAAATAATAATATATACAAAATGACAGATCATGTAAATGCATATCTTTTATCTAGTAGCTTTCTCTGCAAGTCAAAATAAAATGTTCATGTTACAAAAACAGTACATGATGTTGAAAATAAATATGTTTGTAAATAATTTACTTCAAGAGAAAACCAAAAAAGGATATTTCTTACTACGAGATCATGCATATCATTCCTATCATTCTTTCTAAACCCGACATCTCTTCTATGATGGAGCTGGAGTGCTCTACTATTTATAAAGTATTATATGCTCATTTAAATGAATCAATCATTGTCAACTCCTAATCAATGAGTGAACGTGGATACTGTACGCATTACACGCAAGGAACATTCAGCTGAAGTATAAAACTCTTCTTTGAATCGGGATTATTGTAGGCGTTATGAGGAACTGTATCGTTCATTTTCAATTCAAAATCTATTATTTCAGCGAGTTAAGTGGTATAGAGGTTATAATCTAGCTGTGTCGATCTTTATCATTCTCGAGGTATTTCCATGAGATATCGTATGCATTTGTATGTATGCATTTCAAGTTATTTCAGTATATTGTAGCAAATGAGCACATTTCGCTTTGTTTAATGTCAGAGAGTCATTCCATATATATATACTGTATATACAGTTATTTGTGTTCAATTTGGTATCATTTGTAGCTTAAAAAGATTGTAAATATCTGGTATCGGTATAAACACTTGTCAAATAGCGAAATATATATCACTAAATCACTCTCAAGAACAACATTTCAAGCAGAATTACATTGCGTTACTTACATGTTTCCCTAAATGCGACGTTCAGTTTGTACACTCGATCGGCTGGATAGGAATCCTGTTTGTGAAAGTTTATTGGATATGACTGGTGGACAGTTCGTGTAGCGACCGTGGACTCTACAACTTTGTCATCTTCAAATAGAACAACCCGTCAAAATACAACTGTAGACATGACAACAACGGGTGCGCAGTCACACCCGAACATCCCGCGGATTCCAGGAGGCAGGAGCAGATAAGACACTGACTCGCTGAAAACTTACAAGGAGCGCCGACAAACCAAGATAGTTGTCACCGATCAAAACTTCAGCTTCGAACTGAACAAGATCAAACCAAATCCATCAACATGGTGATGCTGATACTTCCGAAAGTGATTGAAATCAAATGATACATTTAGAGAGTCATGGTATACTTACTGGACGTAGATTTTGAAGTAATTTTCCGTCGTTGTCATTGTTGATATTGTACTGGACCCTTAGCCCCGAGATGTTGAAACTGAAATTAAAACGATTGAGTTAGTATATCTGAAAAGGTTTAAACACACGACCGGTTTCAAACTATGTAATGATAATCACGGAATCTCTGTAACTTTACCATGCGTTGATGTCACAGTATATATAGGGCGCGAAGCACATCCTAAACAATGTATTACCTACATACAGATGGCGTGATCTATGGATGTGCATTACATACACACTAAAAGATGCGATTCTATGTTGATGAACTCAATATGTATAAACAGAACTGAAATGAAAATGACAATAAATAAATAATGAAATAATAAATAAACGGTTCCCAAATTAAAGCAAAGTGCAATCACATAATTCCTTAAGTTCATGTCTAGACTCTACCTCCCCTTTCTCTCACCTCTCTCTCTTTATGTACTTACAAAGTTGTATTAAATCACTGACTACTTGAGGTACATGGTATTTGGGGTACATACTTTAAAGATGCTGTTTTAATAAAATAACCAATGTTTCATTCACATATTGTTAATACATATCATGGCATAGACAAAATTCAAACTTCATAGTTTACTTTTGGAGCTGACTCCTTGACAAAACAATGTGTAATAAATGAATGGTTAATTATATGTGATTTGTTTAAATAATAATAAACGCTTTTGAAATTTACGTTAAGAAACGTAATTCATAAGCAATCTGCAAAATTATTAGGTGATACTATGAATGGATGGTATATAAAAGTATACTCTATGAATGGATGATATATATAGGTCAAGTATACTCTATTAATGGATGATATATACAAGTATACTCTATGAATGAATGATATATACAAGTATACTCTATGAATGGATGATATATATAGGTCAAGTATACTCTATTAATGGATGATATATACAAGTATACTCTATGAATTGATAATATTATACAATTATAGACTGGTGATGAGGTCAATACCTGTTTTTTATGGACCCGAGAAAACAATATTGACCAAGGACGTGGGTAGGTAAAAAATTCCTCTGTTCGCAAAGATGTACAAATGGGTACATAATAATGTTTATGTTTGGGGTTACCTTCTAGCGACCTGTATATATGTTAGCCTGGGTAATACTGTCCATGGTGACGTGCCCATGAACAGCCTAGCTGACATTAGGCATGGAAGAAGTTGATTATTTTTATCATTGATTATTGTTACAAACCAAACCAAATCACCCCTCAAAAGTTCGCACAACCGTAATATAAACACATTCCTACCTTGTAACACACACACGTACAATATATTTCAGAGTGCAGATGGCGGGAATCGAACTCGAAACCCTTCGGGTTTTTTTATTCAGGGGGTATGTTTCTATGCTACCAAGGAAACAACATGTATATGAAGGACGTGGGTAGGTAAAAAATTCCTCTGTTCGCAAAGATGTACAAATGGGTACATAATAATGTTTATGTTTGGGGTTACCTTCTAGCGACCTGTATATATGTTAGCCTGGGTAATACTGTCCATGGTGACGTGCCCATGAACAGCCTAGCTGAAATTAGGCATGGAAGAAGTTGATTATTTTTATCATTGATTATTGTTACAAACCAAACCAAATCACCCCTCAAAAGTTCGCACAACCGTAATATAAACACATTCCTACCTTCATTCGGGTTCATTTGAAAAACAGTGTACATATGTTTTGAAACGTATTAAAACAATGAAAGTTCAGATCATGCCAAAATGACAACTATTTTAACTGACAGAATCAGGGGCAGGGAGGAATTATCTTGTGTCATTTTACCTTGAGAATAGCACGCTGTTCATGTGCATAATATCAATACACGTAGTTGAAGAAAAGTTCAACTTAGAAATGAATGTTGTCAAGCTATTTTGCGCAAAATGAATGAAGAATGACATTGTATGGTAAAAGACGTTATCATGCTCTTGTGTTTTGGGATGGTAAGTATCCTTTTGTTTACTATGTATCTAGCTCGCCAAGGCTCGCAAAATACAATGTGTAATCCTACTGCAGCACATTGGCTATCTCAAAACACACTCTCATGATAACCTCTATATATGGTTTAAATTCGAAAGTAAATTTAATTCTTAAATAAGACTTATTATTAGATCAACGAAACAATTTTATCATAGCTCCAGACACACCAACCGTTCTCAAAAAGTAAAAGAAGACAATATATTTCAGAGTGCAGATGGCGGGAATCGAACTCGAAACCCTTCGGGTTTTTTTGTTCAGGGGGTATGTTTCTATGCTACCAAGGAAACAACATGTATATGAAGGACGTGGGTAGGTAAAAAATTCCTCTGTTCGCAAAGATGTACAAATGGGTACATAATAATGTTTATGTTTGGGGTTACCTTCTAGCGACCTGTATATATGTTAGCCTGGGTAATACTGTCCATGGTGACGTGCCCATGAACAGCCTAGCTGAAATTAGGCATGGAAGAAGTTGATTATTTTTATCATTGATTATTGTTACAAACCAAACCAAATCACCCCTCAAAAGTTCGCACAACCGTAATATAAACACATTCCTACCTTGTAACACACACACGTCAGTCAAACAACACGTATGAACATCGACATACAAGAGGAAGAACAAGAAGGTTGACATCAGTAGAAGGTGTACAGAATCAAGGGTATCAAACCTCCTGAGGAAGATGTTGTCTCCGACTTGCTCTGCTCTATTGAACGGCATGATAATGGTTATATTGTTCACAACTTTTAAGAGTATACATCGAATATGGCAAGTTAAATTTAATAAGTCCGAGGTATTTGTTTGTCAAAGAGCGGGGATTTGAATTATGGAGCCAACTGCAGTCTATAAGTTCCTCAGCCCAATTGAGTTGATGAGTAACACATTCACAGGCAAACAGTAGCTTTCACGCTTTCCTCTCTCGTTCGTTCCCTGAACTTTAACAATAACCACTTAAAGAGCTCGTGATATGTTCATAAATATACAGGAACATTTCCAAAACTCTACCTCCTGAAATATGTACTTTTATTATAATATTTGACAGATTGTTTCCGACCCACTAGTCACTCGAGTCTTTTAGTTTCTAGCGCCAAGCACTGTGGTCGACTCGCAAACTGTAAACAAACAAACAAACAAAAGATAAACAAAGTACATGAGTCGTCCTACTCACGGAGATGAAGATACACTAGGTTTATGCGTTATTTATTTATGACTTGATTCAGTTATACGTGTAGTTCATAAAGATACCTTTTTGCTAGAAGCAATCAAATAAATATAATAAATGTGTTATAGGTTGCTGATATAGTCACAATAAAACAATTAAACAGGTAAATTCTCCATAACCTGTATTTTCAATACATTTAAAAAACACGTTGATATAACTATCGTCACAACCTGCAATGAGTCTCAAGCGTAACCTAGCTGCAGGGCGATTATAGTCGATAAAAAGCATGACGTCACGGTCTTGTCTAGCAGGTCTTCCTGACGGTCGGTATCTTTGACATTTAATTATATCGGGTTGTCGTTATATGGACATTATTTCTCATACGTCATGTCGTAAACGATATCATGTATATGTGTTGAAAAAAATATTGCATAGCAAACTCACGGGTTCTGAAATATTTATACCCTTGGGAAGTTATTTATTAAGTAAAGTTTATATGCCTATATTTATTTATTTATTTTTTTCATTTAGGTGTATGAGCCTTCCGTAGCACGCCAATGCCTTCCGTAGCTACGAGTGCCTTCATTTTTCAACGGTGCGTATTAATTATAGGGTGTGGGATAGTGCGACAAAATGTACTATGATCAAGCAGAGCCAAAACATGTTCATCGCGAATTGGACTCTACCTAGCAAACACTTTACTCATAGTAGGCAGTTTAAGTCACATATTCATCTCAAGTCCATCTTCACTCTTCCATACATGTGATTTGTGTAAAGGGGATTTTAGAATAAGCAGCTTATGATTCAGTTAGAGGGAAGCAAATATGGAGTGAGATAGACTCAGTCTGATTGAAATCGACCGTGTTCCAAGGAATACAATTAATACAATGTACGCGTTCCCGGATACATGTACGAATAGCTTCTGTATAGATTCCTCTCCACAAGGTCTGAGAACACCCCGTATAGGCGCGCGTTTTGTACCAGTTTATAGTTTAGTCAAAACCCAGTCAAATAGCTGATCAATCAGATCATTGTTTTTAAAGGTCGCCGTTTTGAAAGCATTCGGAATCATTCGTTAACACGTGCCTCATGGTACGGAAACCGACGAAAGTATGACTGTTGGGAGTTATTTGCCCCTAAATTCTCGTACCGTACTTTTATTGGACGTTCTGTGATTAGTTACCTTAATAGCATCAGATCATGCGAGCCCACGGAAACCTCTGAACGATTTGAGTTCGTATCCAAGTATAGATGCACTATTTGGCAACTTTTATTCCTCGAAAAACTGTCGATTTTAATGAGACTGGAGATCAGATCAATCAGACTGGAGATCAGATCAATCAGACTCGCCCACATGATGACACGAAAGCGACCGGACTCTAGTTCGGGTTCATTTGAAAAACAGTGTACATATGTTTTGAAACGTATTAAAACAATGAAAGTTCAGATCATGCCAAAATGACAACTATTTTAACTGACAGAATCAGGGGCAGGGAGGAATTATCTTGTGTCATTTTACCTTGAGAATAGCACGCTGTTCATGTGCATAATATCAATACACGTAGTTGAAGAAAAGTTCAACTTAGAAATGAATGTTGTCAAGCTATTTTGCGCAAAATGAATGAAGAATGACATTGTATGGTAAAAGACGTTATCATGCTCTTGTGTTTTGGGATGGTAAGTATCCTTTTGTTTACTATGTATCTAGCTCGCCAAGGCTCGCAAAATACAATGTGTAATCCTACTGCAGCACATTGGCTATCTCAAAACACACTCTCATGATAACCTCTATATATGGTTTAAATTCGAAAGTAAATTTAATTCTTAAATAAGACTTATTATTAGATCAACGAAACAATTTTATCATAGCTCCAGACACACCAACCGTTCTCAAAAAGTAAAAGAAGACAATATATTTCAGAGTGCAGATGGCGGGAATCGAACTCGAAACCCTTCGGGTTTTTTTATTCAGGGGGTATGTTTCTATGCTACCAAGGAAACAACATGTATATGAGTTAGCTTGATTTCCTCTACTTATGGTCATACATTCTCTGCCTCAAGATAACGCTAGTCCGGGGGACATACTCTTTGGCCTCTTAAATTCATAATTTCACGTTTACATTTACTCGCTATCAGTCCAGTATACAATAACTTGGATTATCAAACACACCTGGTTTATCTCCATCCTACCAGGACCATTCAATACCGGACTACTTTATGTCGGATGCTGACAGTGCGTACAACGACACTGCACGAGCGAAAAATCCATTGTTAACACGAGTGCATTACATTTAATTAGCGTCGGACAGTGATTTTATGCAAAAATATTGATGTTATAACTTCGATAGAGGGAATTCTCTTAAACTATTTACACAAATGTGCCATGTATTAAGGGAGATTGCAGGTTGTTACACACGACAATACATGGTTGAATTAAAATGGAGCAATCCTTCAACTAAAACGACAGAAGATTTAATTTCGTTTACCCAGAATTCAGTTTCATTCAATCAAGGTTGGCTTTTTCTGGATTCCGCATTTTATAACCGTACGCGTCATTAGCATACAACGAGACTTTCAAAATGGCTACGTTTGCGAATGGCTGTGAGTGAAGAAATTAAGTGTTCTCAGTGAAGGTAATTGTCTCGTTCGTGAAAGGAATTCATATTAAAATTATCGAAGTGGTTGTACAAATGATAGTGATATTTCTGTCTTATTTTGCATTAAAACGTTACGCCCTGTTGTCAGAATCGTCTGACCATTCTGCCAACGACATTGCGGTCGCTCGCCTTCTCAATTATAGCTACTTAGATAGATCTTAATACTGATGAAGATTCTCTTGCTGATATATCATTTAATGTGGCTCTTAAACAATCTACATGCAATATGTCTTTGTTCAAGTATTAGATAAGTAAATACAAACTTTACAATCGGCCTCCTCCTCTCTCTTTTGAAATCAATTGCACGCAAAGAAATATTCATAGATTCAGTCCACTTTGTCTCTTGTGTAACTATAAACATAAAACATTACAGTCATATTGATCCAAAAATATGAGAAAAATTATTTCGCAAACCCCGGTAGGCTCAGTCTCAAATCTTATGTAATGGGGAACACATTAGGAGCAGTAAGTCGTTAAAAAGAATCATTGATTCATTCCCACGAATTCGCCGTTCCGAATGAACATACGTAGTGGAACGCAGTCTGATGACGAAAACGTAAGAACCAGTTAACTAAGGGATGACGGTTCGAAAATCTTGGTTCGGACAAAGAAAAGCTGAAATTTATTCATATTTGTGAGGTTTTATTATCCTATTCAGATAATGACATTCCAAGAACAATGACACTATTCTTGAAAGCGACACTCTGGTAACATGTAAAGTACGTACTCTTGAGAGGGAAAATCTGTGAGCAGTGACTTCGTTAAAACAATCCATTGTTAACAAACGAACGACACTCAACAAACTATGCATAACTTCTTTCCATAATGGCATCGCTGATACCTACTAACGATATTTCCAGATTATAGAAAGGTGAACCAAACGGGAATGGGCGGAATTGGTGTCTCAGATATCCTGCTACTCTTCTCATAGGGGGCATGTAATTATATTTATTTAATCCAACCTGAAATCAAGATGAACTTTTATTGAGTGACTTTTTTTCTTACATTTAAACTCACATCATGTCAATATTTACACCATTGGTACCTTAGATGCCTCTGTTAAACCTCTGCAAATCTCACCTCTTTATTTTTCGTCCGACCCAATTGTTTCGTGTTGATTCAGCCATCCTCCACCTCGTATATGTACACGCACAGTGCCTGATTAATTAGGATATGTCATCTTCTAATCTGAATTTATTTCGTCTCCTACACAACGAGGCTACCAGTCCTTCAAGGTTTCACTGCTACTAAGACCAGGTAAGTTGTAAATGATGTCGCAATTGGATTCATCTCTCCCTCCCATATGAGGAATGTCGATCTACCTCACTCTGTTATCACCAACTACCTGATGCCAGTTTTCCCTGGAGATAAAGTCATGTGAGCATACACAACGGAGAAAATGTCCCTTGCAAGTTGTTCTGTATTATCACAAAAACTTAAGTTTATATCTTGGTCTGAACCTCTGATAAGTTTTGTCTCTGCACTTTATATCAGTGTCACATATAATTTTCAATTTCACACAATTTCTCGCAGTATCAATCTTGAAGGATTTTCTGTTATTTTTAACATTCATCGCAGAAACACAGATATCAAGCTTAATGGGAAGTGACAGAGAAGGGTCGAGACGAGTCTACACCTGTCTATTATTATATTATTATGTCAATAATGTCATAGAATACCTCCAATTCAGATTGGTGGCGCAATGCATCCAAAGAACGTATCATGAAAGGCTATACGCTAATACACAATAATTAACAATGTGTATTGTATATAGCGAACACTAGTACATGTTCGCTGTTTATCAGGAATATATGAATATATGTATGTATGCTTGCGTGTGTGTTTGTATTTGGAATGCAGTAACCCATGTTATATATTAATGAGAACTATATAAAATGTATATACATGAAAGGTGACACATATGAGGTGTTATGGTTTGTAAATATATGAAGGAATAATTGTTAATATCTTCGTATGAAATGAGAGCAATCATTAATGTATATCTTTGTTTAATGGCATTTTTATATACTCTCTATAAATTTTTGAATGTTTAAGATAAAGATTTTTAAATGTGTTACGTGTTTCTGAAAGTGGTGAAAGCTCTTACGTGAAACAAAGTGCATATTTCATAACTTCATAACAACACGGTTGCATATCTTTGACATCCAGATTGCACATTTTCCTTCCCGCGAACTAGAGACAAAATCCGTATCGTTCTGCCTTTAAGTGCATTGTGGCCATGTTGAGATGATCTAGCCTACATTTACTTGGTACGTGAACAACGCTTTCAGCAGAGCTACAGTTTGAGAGAGAAACTCGGATTTTTATTCATACTTGTCATCACGTACATGTATAGATATCACTGAATTCAAATCTTTCTTAACTTCCCGGGTAAAAATGTTCATTTTGATCTAAGGTAGCGAGGCCAATGCTGACAAATTCAATAGACTTTGTCAGATAAAGCAGAATGTTTGTTGTGGCCACGAACTGAGGGTGTACTTCATTGCTTGTTTGTTCCACCGATGCAAAAAGAGAAAACACATTTTATTAAACAAATGTTTATTTCAACTAAAACAAGTTTATATGGGGGCATCAACATTCAGTCCTGTGTACTAATCTGTAATTTTAAAATTCAGTAGATCAATTAATAATCGAAATTAAACAATTCAACTAAGATAACAAAAGATTGCCACTAGTTGTTTCTGCCTGCAAATGTCCTAAATATATTAAACCACCATGTCCTAAACCTCTTGATTATGTTACAGTTTTCTTTCATTCCATATTTTCGTTGGTTGTTTGTAAGTAGTTCAACTCAACATGTTGACCAATCTAATTCATGTGTTTGTTTTTCAGGAAATAAATATGTTTAAACCACCCTCGCCATCTGCATTATGAACTCTTATTGTGTGATGAAGTAATTCCAACATGAATACTTAAAATCGTCTTTCAAATATGAGCATTCGGTTTCTATGAAACTGTGTAATTTTCACTTCAAACAATCTTTTGTTTGAACCAAATTACCTTGACTAAAAGCTAGACGCTTTCTGTAATTACCGTGGTTCAAACCCCCCTTGACGTCCAGCACGTGTCTCACCTCGCCTTCAGTTTATCACAGCTCACGTTCACATCACCGGTGACAACAATGTGACATTTCAAATGAAGACTTTCAAGACTTTAGTACTATAAATGGTTTGACAACTTGAATAACATATTGATGTATGTCAATATAATTCGTGACAATAATAACAGGGTTTAAGACTTCCCCCAGCTAGAGCTTCAAACCCGTGTTTGATGGAAATCCACTTGACTTAATCAGTAGATCCGCCTAAAAAGAGCTATCAATCATGTTACAATCTTCAGTGGATTTATAACAAAAAAATTCCAAACTAAATACCTATTGAAAAATTAAAAAAAACTATGTTTTTGGACATCTACACAATATTTTCCATGTTCACGGATAACATTTGAATTATAAGGTGTAACAAAACAAGTATTGTGCTTGAATATACTCAGATGTATTATAATGTAAACAATGTTTAAATTACTTACATAGTTAAAGAGCTATTTAGTATGTTAAAGCTTCTTACACACATGCATGATATGAATCACTAGAGACTTTCATGTACAACATGACATAGTTGTTAGGCATAATTTTCGTATAACAACAATCCGATGTAGTTGGTTTAAATACACAGACTATCTGGATGAGCGTGCAGCTGAATGTGATGTCATTAGACGGACTTTCCTTTATTGTATTGTACATAATTCATGATGTAGAACACAATAACAAGGGTTTTCGAGGCTACTGCCAACTGTACAGTCCCTATAGCAACAATGAAACTGAATTTTCTCGACTATCACTCTTTGTTGATTGAGACTATAATGATACTATCATATTTCAAAATATTTTGTAAATGTGTAAATTATGGAAGTTTACCTGTAAAATGGTAATGGCAATTTGGACATTATTGAATTAATCAACATTCAAGTCATTATTGATTTTTCCGGAATTTGTGTTTTTGGTTTCTAATTTATTGTTACAAATATCATATTTTTATACTGTAAAATACGTCATTGCCATGTGGTCGAACGAAACATGATTTGACTAATGTGCCAGAAGTATTTAGACTTTGTTTACATTTGCTAAATTAAAACCAACAAATATTCAATGACCGGTAATTATGTACTTCCATAACGTCGAACGTTTACAAAAGGTTTCCTGAAAGTTTCCCAAAACGTTTTTAAACCAACCAACTAACTTTAGAGAAACGTTCCAGAAACGTTGTTGAAACGTTTCTGTGTTTGCTGGGCAACTGTTCATAAATTGTATTTAAATAAAATCATAATAAATGTCCTTTTTACTCAACATGTCTCTGATTAAACATCACATTATTTATATCACATTTACTACAGCAACACAACAAAAAGGTTTAATATATACAATTTAATTTATTACACAATTTTACAGAGTTCAAATAAGATCATGTTTTGTGTTCTGCGGTCTTCTGATGTCTTGTGCTGCGAGACCAACAAGTAGACTATTACACTAGTCGATTCTAGCTAGACTCATTGAACGTGTCAGTTGTGCAGATGTTTGTTCTGTTCGAATGATGGAAGGGAGATAACCCAATCATGTTCCAGATTTGAAGACATATCGTTAAACATTGTTTGGTGATCTGTCACTTGTGATCTGTTCTGCTGAACATGAATTGCTCTGTTAAATAATTATGTGTTTATACAGCTTTTCATTTTTTTTTCAAATGTATAATGTTTGTACCCTGGACGCAAGGCCCTATATATACTGAAATAAAGATTTTGCATTTGGTTATCAGCCTGTGCAGTTTTCTTGCATGAGTTTTGGGCGTTTTGACTGTATTATTCTAAAAGGATGTCTGGAAGACAATATGTATTATGTAGTATTGAGAGAATTCAACAAAATCGAATTCGCTGTGATTTAGCTATTTGTTCTCATTGCTATTGTGCATTTTATAAAAAATTGAAAACTTTTCCATTGTTAAAATTTTGGGATGGGTTTTACTAAGCCTTTAATGCCAGGCCAAAGCCCAAAGCTTCCTCTGGCAAAGTTTGGTTGTATTTGGTCAAGCAATTCTTGCTGGACCTTGCTACTACTGCTACTAATGATAATAAGCACGCCAACAGCAAAAATGAGTCAGTGAAATTGCTGAATCCTTAACGATAGACATACCAAAACCAAAAGGATTCTGCCTTTCGCGGGTTGAATCTTTAATAATTATTTTCAATTGTATTAGTACTGAGGGCCTTGTATTTGTATTACAGACAAATGAAAAATACATGTCAAACATGTGTAAGAGTAATTTACTGCCTTTTTAATAAACCAAATGTACCAAACCATTTTTATTTGCATTTGCCATTTTCATAAACGTATCCTCATTGAAAACTATTATCTCAGAGTTTTGTTGCTTTCCATTCTTTAGATTTCTACAAAATAGCTTGTTAATTTCTCAGACGGTGTGTCTGTGTATTACCATTAAAGTCATCATCGTCGAGTGTTGAATGCGATAATAGAGTGCGACACACAAGTCAGCGTGGTAGCAGGCTGGTGAAAGTATCTCAAAAACACAACAGACGAACTGACTAGCGAGGCGTAATGACGTACGTGTGGTCAGTTGGGTTCTTGCTGTGGACAGTCCTCTGTTCTCTTGCTACAACATCAGGCAAGTTCCTGGCTAAGATAGCCACGATAGAAGTGAACGAGACCCAGTATTCCTTCTCACTGCCCCGTTCCGGACCTGCTATAAACATCGCTTTAAGGAAAGTGAAGGAGCGATACAAAGACAGCATCGAGTTTGATCTGCGATTCCGCAGTAACACGTGTGATGAATACGAGATTGGCGCTCTGGCTGCTGATGTCTACTACAATGAGGGGGTTACAGCCTTCATCGGGCCTGGTGAGAGGAACTTTCCATTACTCATGTTTATGTTTGAATTTTAAATAGTGCACATACTTCATTTTAAAACTACATTAAAAAAATTCAAAATGAGAGTACAAAAGTTGAGTTTGCTAGTTTGTATGGTTTTGTAGTTATTGTAGGAAACAGGGGTGTCACGAACTGGCCTTCTTGTCAAACCGTTACAGTACTTGATGCCTGATTCTGATTCGGAAGGTGTACAATAACTTGTAGTATTGCAAACAGCTGATCAAAATACAACAGTTTTACAACAGTTTGTTCGGCAACGAATGACTGGGAAACTCCTTTGATAATCATTTTGTAAAAATGTCGATATATCGCTGAAATAATTTTTAAATAGTTTATGGATGCAATCAAGCAATCTTTATTACATACTGAAAAGGCCACATATAATATAATTCTAAACTATATAATTCATATAACAATTTTACATTTGGGATAACACTACATTCAATAGTACAAATTCTTGTACTTTTTCGGGATTCGAACCCACACCCTCAGAGTAAGGCAACTATCGCTAGCACTGACCGTACCAACAGCTTACCACACGACCATTTTGCCTCGACAAAATTGGAAAATGTTCAAATTAAATAACACCAATTTCGGGAAGTTGACAATAAAAAGGTGTCCACATTGAACATGACCTTCGTGTCGTGGAGTTTAGCGCGGTCTCCTCATTACCAGTATAACTTGTATGACAAAATTACTTGGATCAAGCAGTGTCAAACAACATTCATCGCTATTTGACATCCGACGAACAAACAGTTTTACTCACCGGTAACCGAGGCAGTTTGAGTCTTCGTTTACCTAATATCCATCTTCAATGTTCCATACATGTGACTTGTGTGAAGGGAATTGGAGAAACAAAATGGTTTACTAATTTTTACTTTAGATCTGGGGTTAGATATTTGCGCAAAATTAATGAAGAATGGCATTGTGTGATAAAAAAGGAAATTCAATCATGGTCGTGTGTATTAGGACGGTAAATGTCATGCATAAGAAATATACTTACACTATGTTTATTCCCAAAACACACTCGCAAGATTACGTATACCTTCTTTTACATCCTCATATAAACGCGAACCTGACGGTCACACGTACAAATACTCTTCTGTGAGATTACGATGTTATGACACTGTAATCACGTTCTGTTTTCATGTACATTTTTTAGAAAATCGTTCAAACGAAAGATAATATTTGTAATTTGGTTAACGTAAGATTATTACAACTCGTTTGAACCATAATTAATCCATGGTCATGACGTCACTCTATTGTGTTATCAGTTGATTATTATTTAGGAATCTACTGGTCATTGACTGTCCCAGTCAGGAGGGGTGTTAGGTTTAGACATGTTCAGTAATGGTACATTTTTCGAGACTATTTTGTCTTGACGTATAGGATAGGATCTCAAAATATCTAGACAACTACAGACAAATTAATTTTTGTAATGCATGAACCTGGAATCGAACATGCAACGCTTGGTATCAGCGCTTCTAACCACTAGGCCACAATACGCTGTTAGAAACCTTAGGATTGTTTGTTAGTAAGAATCCCGCGGTCTATTCAATGCACGGAAGTCATGAAAAGGCAAATTTTTAGCTGTCAATCACATCGCTTCGCGTGGAAGTTTTGCGCTGCACGTGCGTGGAAGAATCCATTTCATGAGGATCGCGGCTATTTGTACCATATCCGATGAATGAGCACCGAAATTTGCAAAATAATTGATTTTGGTGTCCCATAATTGAAATGTATTGTTTCAAATGTAAAATGATCACATATGCATGTTTCGTGACGTCATACATGGAATAAGTAATGGAGAATGCATGAGGAGCCGTGGATTCGTTAAAAATAATCAACGAGCCCCGAAGGGGCGAGTTGATTATTTAATGGAGAATGCATGAGGAGCCGTGGATTCGTTAAAAATAATCAACGAGCCCCGAAGGGGCGAGTTGATTATTTTTAACGAATCCACGGCTCCGAATGCATTCCCATCTTAATCCATGTATGACGTCACGAAACATACATATGTGATTATCTAGCATTATAGACAAAACTTTTCAATTATGTAACCTAAAAAAATATTATTTTGCAAATTTCGGTGCCCATTCATCGGATATGGTACACTTAGCTTCGACCCTTATGAAATTGATTCTTCCACGCACGTGCATGGCGCAAATCTTCCACGCAAAGCGATTTGACTGACAGCCGAACTCCTGCATTTCATGTGTTTCAGCACGATCCCCACGCGTTTCACACTTTACCAGTCTTGTTTAGAATGCAGGGATCTTACTGACAAACAATCAAATGATTACCAGCAGGCCTGGTAGTCGAATAGGTTAGGGCGCTGCGTAACAGACGTAGGGTTACATGTTCGATTCCCGGGTCAGACATTACAAAAATAATCAGATATTTTAAGATTCTAATCAGATATACTAAGACAAAATACATCATTCTTGAACAAATTCCTTTATGAGCCATTACGAAAATGTCAAAACCTGACACCCCTCCTGACTGGATTGGTCAATGACCAGTAGATTCTTAAAAATAACCCACTGTTAACACAATAGAGTGACGTCATCACCATGGATTAATTTTAACGAATCCACGGCTCCGAATGCATTCTCCATCTTAATCCATGTATGACGTCACGAAACATACATATGTGATTATCTAGCATTATAGACAAAACTTTTCAATTATGTAACCTAAAAAAATATTATTTTGCAAATTTCGGTGCCCATTCATCGGATATGGTACACTTAGCTTCGACCCTTATGAAATTGATTCTTCCACGCACGTGCATGGCGCAAATCTTCCACGCAAAGCGATTTGACTGACAGCCGAACTCCTGCATTTCATGTGTTTCAGCACGATCCCCACGCGTTTCACACTTTACCAGTCTTGTTTAGAATGCAGGGATCTTACTGACAAACAATCAAATGATTACCAGCAGGCCTGGTAGTCGAATAGGTTAGGGCGCTGCGTAACAGACGTAGGGTTACATGTTCGATTCCCGGGTCAGACATTACAAAAATAATCAGATATTTTAAGATTCTAATCAGATATACTAAGACAAAATACATCATTCTTGAACAAATTCCTTTATGAGCCATTACGAAAATGTCAAAACCTGACACCCCTCCTGACTGGATTGGTCAATGACCAGTAGATTCTTAAAAATAACCCACTGTTAACACAATAGAGTGACGTCATCACCATGGATTAATTTTAACGAATCCACGGCTCCGAATGCATTCTCCATCTTAATCCATGTATGACGTCACGAAACATACATATGTGATTATCTAGCATTATAGACAAAACTTTTCAATTATGTAACCTAAAAAAATATTATTTTGCAAATTTCGGTGCCCATTCATCGGATATGGTACACTTAGCTTCGACCCTTATGAAATTGATTCTTCCACGCACGTGCATGGCGCAAATCTTCCACGCAAAGCGATTTGACTGACAGCCGAACTCCTGCATTTCATGTGTTTCAGCACGATCCCCACGCGTTTCACACTTTACCAGTCTTGTTTAGAATGCAGGGATCTTACTGACAAACAATCAAATGATTACCAGCAGGCCTGGTAGTCGAATAGGTTAGGGCGCTGCGTAACAGACGAAGGGTTACATGTTCGATTCCCGGGTCAGACATTACAAAAATAATCAGATATTTTAAGATTCTAATCAGATATACTAAGACAAAATACATCATTCTTGAACAAATTCCTTTATGAGCCATTACGAAAATGTCAAAACCTGACACCCCTCCTGACTGGATTGGTCAATGACCAGTAGATTCTTAAAAATAATCCACTGTTAACACAATAGAGTGACGTCATCACCATGGATTAAGATGACGGAGAATGCATTCGGAGCAGTGGATTCGTTAAAAATAATCAACTCGCCCCTTCGGGGCTCGTTGATTATTTTTAACGAATCCACAGCTCCTCATGCATTCTCCATTACATAAAATACTTGACTCATATATATTGCCAGCACACGGTGCCCTCCACTGCTAGTGCAGATGAAGCTGAGGGCATGATCAAAGACTAGATTAACAAGTTGTTTTACTACCGTACACACTTTGCAGCGATTTGTTGATTTAAAGTTTATTTCGGGATTCAAATATCCCCTCAATTGTAAAGTTTAAATTCCTAAAACTATATTTCCTGATAAATTTATGTTTGATCACGGTATAAAACGGTTTCAAACGGTGTCCAAATCGTACATAAGCCACTGTATCGACGTTGAATTCATACAATATCAATTACGTGTACCAATTGTCTGTACACGTTGAAACATTAGACAAGTTCATTTGACAGTTTTTACTGTTGTATGCAAAGTTAATTCTTGCATTGAATTTATGCACATTTCGCCAACTCGGTAAATAGAAAAGTAAGTTTGGACAGCAACTTTGTAATTATTGATGAAGGTCAGAGCATTTATAATAACGTTTATACGGTAGTTTTATAATCGACAGTCAAGACAAAGTTTAGGTCCGCCAAATGATCCATTAACATTCAACTTATTATCTCATACTTCAAACTATTATCGCTATGTTGCCAGTGTCCAACATAACTAAGACTCATTCACAACATACTAGGTATTCTTTAAACACAAAGTAGGAACATTTATTCGTGCTATAATTATGGCGGTAGACCATCAAATTGCAGTAGACCTATCATAGGCCATACTCATTCAGCGGTATATCTCTATAATAGTGACATCATTAACGTTTTATTCTGAAAGAAATTTGTTTGAAGCATGTTCAATAACGTTGACTATAAATCATCTAAGTGTACATTTCAACAATGATTGTTAAGATCCTTACAAACTGGCAACATTTTCTATAGTTCTCCTAAACATTCATTCATATCGCCTAAACAGTCATTAGCATGATTAGTATTCATGTGTAATAAGCGATATGAGGGAACTCTTAATGGGCCAAAGGGGTATTTTAGGATTTCACTGATTCGTTGCAGCAGCGTCTGTACCCATTCTTTTCCGTGAACAGGAGAACAATCACCAATATTTGCGATCAGGTTTGGTCGGAGGCAAAAAGGTAGATGATGATACCTGAAACGCAAATATATGTGAGTTTGAGGAGTTAATTCACTTGCACTTGTGTATGTCGACTTGCTAGACTAGTGTAATGATTATCCCACTGGTAGTGCTGACGTCCAACAACTGGTCAATTG
Source organism: Gibbula magus (assembly GCA_936450465.1). Lineage (NCBI taxonomy): Eukaryota > Metazoa > Mollusca > Gastropoda > Trochida > Trochidae > Gibbula > Gibbula magus. Next base: position 61,987,701 of record OW388297.1, read on the forward strand.
GTGCACGATGTCAACGAGTTCATTGATTAATTGACAGGTATAAACAAATGAATTTTACTTACATTTCCTGTCACATACTGAAATTCTAGTCTGACAGACGGAACTAACTGAATGAAGTTTCTCAGGTAAGCATAACCCTGTCACTTGAATTCACAGTTTGATCGATTTATTCTGGGGTATTAATGTCTACGAACTTGGTTTCACTTTCAAACAGTTACTTTTGAGAAATCTGATTCACATATGTTCATCTGCGCGATGCATGACATTGTATTTTAGAACAGTTAATAACTACAAATATTTCCCCACAAAATTGTTCAAATCAAAAGATATATGCTTTTTCGAATATGGTCAAATATTCGAATATTTGGCTGTGAAACTGATTTTCCACAATTCGTAATGAACGCATACCCCAATATCACTGAGCTACGACTTCCTAAAGTCTTCACGACTATTCCCTACTCTTCCCAACTTTTCGACTACGACTTTGTCGGCATGAGTCTAGGAACATTTTGGTTGAAATTGTCAATTTTTATATAACAAAGGCTTTATAGATCTACACCTTTTTATACCCCCACTACGAAGTGAGCGGGGGTATAAAGCGGTCATTCCGTCCATCCGTCATTTCGTCCGGTCAATTTTATCAAAAACCGTTTAGTGTACATCAACCAAACTTTGTACAGTTGATAACCAGGTTCTTCCCATCGCGCAAAGACAATTTTTAGTTTTCTGGGATTTAAATTTTGTGTCGCTTCCATGGAAACGTCACATTTTGGACTTTTTATAGTGCTCAATCCGGACGAGTTTTCTCGGAAACTAGACAACCTAGGTGAAAGAAATTTTGGTTGTGAGTACTTGTGACCATACTCTTTATCGAGTTCTGAAATATTATTTTTTACGGAGTTATGGCCCTTGAACCCGAAATTGAACTTAGTACCACAACCGCTGTGATGCTCCAATTGGGACAAGTTTTCTTAGAAAGTATTACATCTAGCTGAATGGAATTTAACATGTAGTCCAAGCGATACTCTTCATCGAGTCCGAAGTCAAGTCCCGAAATATGTTTTTTTTATGTTTTATGTTTGAGTTATGGCCCTTGAATCCCAAATTGAACTTAGTACTTATAATTGGTGTGATGCTCCAATGGGGACAATTAAGTTACCTGAAAAATATTACATCTTGGTGAATTAATTTCGTAATATCAAAGTTTCGTTGAAAAAAATATTTACAGTTACATTATTTGTGTACATTTTTTCTTGTTTGGCAAGCGATCAAGAACCGCATTTTAAAACGGTTTATTTCAGGTGTAGGAGAATTAGTAATGCTCAATTCATACTGAAATATTCTAGGCAAACCATTAGTTCTAAAATGCTAAATTTATACCACGTGTTTCTTTAGCATAATCGACAGCAAACAATCTCTATATGGACATAAAATAGTGTTCATCTCACTTTAGAAATTGAATAACAAAAACAATTACATTGACAGGCGGTTGTTGTTATTTGTTAAAGGTTATAGTTCTTTCAAAGTGCATAGCACGTGGATGTGTGGGGCACCAATATGTTAATACAGGTGCTGCTAGACAGCCAATATGTTAATACAGGTGCTGCTAGACAGCCAATATGTTAATACAGGTGCTGCTAGACAGCCAATATGTCAATACAGGTGCTGCTAGACAGCCAATATGTCAATACAGGTGCTGCTAGACAGCCAATATGTCAATACAGGTGCTGCTAGACAGCAAATATGTTAATACAGGTGCTGCTAGACAGCCAATATGTTAATACAGGTGCTGCTAGACAGCCAATATGTCAATACAGGTGCTGCTAGACAGCCAATATGACAATACAGGTGCTGCTAGACAGCCAATATGACAATACAGGTGCTGCTAGACAGCCAATATGTCAATACAGGTGCTGCTAGACAGTCAATATGACAATACAGGTGCTGCTAGACAGCCAATATGTTATCGAGATGCCAATATGTAGAATGAGGACGCCAATATGTGAAGATCTCCTCAATGGCAGTCATATTATACTGGACTTTTTCGATTATATCACATATTGGCACTAGTTTACATGTACATTTGATGTTAAAGCTACAATATAAAGCCATTTTGGATTTGATTTACGTATGAAAAATGATTGGAAAAGTCGCTAAAAACTCAAAGGGCACTCTTTCTAAAAAAAAACTTGAGTATTGTTGAAATGAATACTCGGGGGAATTATCTTTTCAACAAGAGTGTCAAGAGTGTGTCTGAGTTGACAAAAGCACTTTGTGTTTGCAGTGTGCGACACAGCGTTGGAGGCCCTGGGGCACATGGCGGCTGACTGGAACCTCCCCGTCATCACTCCAGCTGGCAACATCAACACGCTCAGAGGATATGCAAGGTCTTCGACTACAACAAAACTTTCTCCTTTCGGACTTAAACAGTTTGCCGAGTTTGCGGAGAACATTTTGCTCGAGTACAACTGGCGTCACATAGCACTGATCTACGACCACAGCGACCGATCCTCCATCTCAAGCAGGATGGGCAGGGCATTTCTGCAGTACTTTCGTACGTCGACCTATGACGTCACACATATTCCTCTGACGAAGACGGAGTTTAGTACACAGGGCTTCAGGGACGCGCTTACAGTCGGTAGTGAGAATGCACGAGGTATGCTCTGTCATTCATAGTTCTTTTTTTTATTTGTTGTTTGCCTTGCTTAGGAATTACCCACATGTAAGTAATACACTCTCTCCCAACAAAGGTTACACAAGTCAATGTCTTTCAAGGTAACTTCTGTTGCAAGTGACTTACAATCATATGTACCTGTCATATGTATAGTTTTAAGTTGACTCAGGAAACCTTTTCATAAATTGTATATTATTATCATCATTAGAAGTATTATTATTATTATTATATTTGGAGCGTTTTCCTTGCTAGAAATATAGAATCCTCATTGGTCAGTTAAGTGTGCAATTCAGGTGCTTTTCTTGTTGCGGTGACCTTTTGTCAATGAGAAGTTACAATGCTTTTTTTAGAAACAGAAACGGCGTGTGCTCCTCAATGTATGTGATTTGAATTGTTCAATCAATTAAGGATTGACTTCAAAATGTATTAATTTCATGGAGATATATAAGCCTAGCGGATTTATGCCAAGTTTTCACAGCGAGTTTAAAGTTTATAGCTCATACATTTTGAAGTAATTTTTTTAAAATACATATACTCATATTTGATATTTTCTAAAGGTTTCATTGCTCAAAATATACAAATTTGCAACAATTAGAGCTGAACTATTTACGGGTATGAATTCAAAGCTCAACAACATGAAAGAGACCAGATGTCAAAACGTCATTTGATTATTAGCCCCGCCTACAACTCGTAAATGACAGTGCACTGTGACAGTGTCCAGCGAATCAGGTCCATGCAAAGCAATTTATTTATTTGTCTATAACATGTTGATAACTAAAGAAGACAAAATCCGAGACAAAAACTGAAAATAATATATTTGTAGCATTAATATCGGAGATATTAGAAGTACATATTAGAAAGACAGTCTACAACCAAAGACTGGGACCATTTTAGTCACTTTGAATCTCAGACGTGATTTCTTTGAATAATAAGGAGGGGGAGAATCCGTGCTACCATATATGCCGCCAGGGGGCTAGAAGCGAGAAACATGGCTCATTTGAAACACAGACTACGTGGGAAGAACTGATTCGAGTTACCGCTGTGAGAAGAGAATGTACATCATATATGCTATGTTGTTATGTTTCTCGTTTGAAGTTGTGGTAACACGTGCAAGAGTTTTCCTCCGATCTAAGGTTGGCAATAGCGTGAACGTAATGTGGTAAGGTTATACACGAACACACTATTAACAACATATCGTGTCTCTGTTTTCATGCAATAATGATGATCTAATGAGGATGTGTTGCAGCTGGACTCTTGTCAGTAGTTTATGTTGGATGTTTCTCCCGTAGTGTTCATCGTGCACCTGTCAATGGAGATGGTCCGTGAGTTACTGTTGGTGGCTCATGAGTTGGGATACACGTCTGGGGACTATGTTTTCCTCGTAACCATCTCACTCCGCGCAACGGTCACGGCCGAGGTCTGGCAGAGGGGCGACGAGCACGACGCAGTGAGTACGGAGTGAGCAAGAAGCGCTGAATTTGTAGGGAATAAATCTGATCTAAAGAACACAGAATTGAAAAGACAATACAAATTATTGACAATATTTGGGAGGGGAAGGGGGATTAGAAAGCCATCTAATCGTTTTCGTCCAGTTTTGTGTTCACTTTGGCCAAAATGTTATATCTACATTTTATAAATACATGGAGAAAAAATGTTGAGCATCTACTAGACTAAGTGATTTTGTCGTAGACTTGCGCAATTGGTTATGATAAGATTTTTTTATATACATGTACAAGAACACCTGGGCTGATTAAGTCAGGGAAATATATTTTTTTAAAACTGTGATTGTAAAGGGGTCAATTTCACGAAAAAGCGGCATGAAACTATTGAGTTTGAAATAATGACATCAGTCCATGGGCTCACATAGTCGGTGTCCACAATAGTATACAGTCACATATGGGTGTCCACAACAGTATACAGTCACATAGGGGGTGTCCACAACAGTATACAGTCACATAGGGTGTGTCCACAACAGTATACAGTCACATAGGGGTGTCCACAACAGTATACAGTCACATAGGGGGTGTCCACAACAGTATACAGTCACATAGGGGTGTCCACAACAGTATACAGTCACATAGGGGTGTCCACAACAGTATACAGTCACATAGGGGTGTCCACAACAGTATACAGTCACATAGGGGTGTCCACAACAGTATACAGTCACATAGCGGGTGTCCACGACAATATACCGTCACATAGGGGGTGTCCACAATAGTATACAGTCACATAGGGTTTACCACAAAAGTATACAGTCACATAGGGGTGTCCACAACAGTATACAGTCACATAGGGGGTGTCCACAACAGTATACAGTCACATAGGGGGTGTCCACAACAGTATACAATCACATATGGGGTGTCCACAACAGTATACAGTCACATAGGGAGTGTCCACAACAGTATACAGTCACATAGGGGTGTCCACAACAGTATACAGTCACATAGGGGGTGTCCACAACAGTATACAGTCACATAGGGGGTGTCCACAACAGTATACAGTCACATAGGGGGTGTCCACAACAGTATACAATCACATAGGGGGTGTCCACAATAGTATACAGTCACATAGTCGGTGTCCACAACAGTATACAGTCACATAGGGGGTGTCCACAACAGTATACAGTCACATAGGAGGTGTCCACAACAGTATACAGTCACATAGGGGGTGTCCACAACAGTATACAGTCACATAGGGGGTGTCCACAATAGTATACAGTCACATAGGGGGTGCCCACAACAGTATACAGTCACATAGGGGGTGTCCACAACAGTATACAGTCACATAGGGGTGTCCACAACAGTATACAGTCACATAGGGGTGTCCACAACAGTATACAGTCACATAGGGGGTGTCCACAACAGTATACAGTCACATAGGGGGTGTCCACAACAGTATACAATCACATAGGGGGTGTCCACAACAGTATACAGTCACATAGGGGTGTCCACAACAGTATACAGTCACATAGGGGGTGTCCACAACAGTATACAGTCACATAGGGGTGTCCACAACTGTATACAGTCACATAGGGGGTGTCCACAACAGTATACAGTCACATAGGGGTGTCCACAACAGTATACAACCACATAGGGGGTGTCCACAATAGTATACAGTCACATAGTCGGTGTCCACAACAGTATACAGTCACATAGGGGGTGTCCACAACAGTATACAGTCACATAGGAGGTGTCCACAACAGTATACAGTCACATAGGGGGTGTCCACAACAGTATACAGTCACATAGGGGGTGTCCACAACAGTATACAGTCACATAGGGGGTGTCCACAACAGTATACAGTCACATAGGGGTGTCCACAACAGTATACAGTCACATAGGGGTGTCCACAACAGTATACAGTCACAAAGGAGGTGTCCACAACAGTATACAATCACATAGGGGGTGTCCACAACAGTATACAGTCACATAGGGGGTGTCCACAACAGTATACAGTCACATAGGGGGTGTCCACAATAGTATACAGTCACATAGGGGGTGCCCACAACAGTATACAGTCACATAGGGGGTGTCCACAACAGTATACAATCACATAGGGGGTGTCCACAACATTATACAGTCACATAGGGGGTGTCCACAACAGTATACAATCACATAGGGGGTGTCCACAACAGTATACAATCACATAGGGGGTGTCCACAACATTATACAGTCACATAGGGGTGTCCACAATAGTATACAATCACATAGGGGGTGTCCACAACAGTATACAGTCACATAGGGGGTGTCCACAACAGTATACAGTCACATAGGGGGTGTCCACAACAGTATACAATCACATATGGGGTGTCCACAATAGTATACAGTCACATAGGGGGTGTCAACAACAGTATACAGTCACATAGGGGGTGTCCACAATAGTATACAGTCACATAGTCGGTGTCCACAACAGTATACAGTCACATAGGGGTGTCCACAACAGTATACAGTCACATAGGGGGTGTCCACAACAGTATACAGTCACATAGGGGTGTCCACAACTGTATACAGTCACATAGGGGGTGTCCACAACAGTATACAGTCACATAGGGGTGTCCACAACAGTATACAGTCACATAGGGGTGTCCACAACAGTATACAGTCACAAAGGAGGTGTCCACAACAGTATACAATCACATAGGGGGTGTCCACAACAGTATACAGTCACATAGGGGGTGTCCACAATAGTATACAGTCACATAGGTGGTGCCCACAACAGTATACAGTCACATAGGGGGTGTCCACAACAGTATACAATCACATAGGGGTGTCCACAACAGTATACAGTCACATAGGGGGTGTAAACAACAGTATACAGTCACATAGGGGGTGTCCACAATAGTATACAGTCACATAGTCGGTGTCCACAATAGTATACAGTCACATATGGGTGTCCACAACAGTATACAGTCACATAGGGAGTGTCCACAACAGTATACAGTCACATAGGGGGTGTCCACAACATTATACAGTCACATAGGGGTGTCCACAATAGTATACAATCACATAGGGGGTGTCGACAACAGTATACAATCACATAGGGGGTGTCCACAACATTATACAGTCACATAGGGGTGTCCACAATAGTATACAATCACATAGGGGGTGTCCACAACAGTATACAGTCACATAGGGGGTGTCCACAACAGTATACAGTCACATAGGGGGTGTCCACAACAGTATACAGTCACATAGGGGGTGTCCACAACAGGATACAATCACATATGGGGTGTCCACAACAGTATACAGTCACATAGGGGGTGTAAACAACAGTATACAGTCACATAGGGGGTGTCCACAATAGTATACAGTCACATAGTCGGTGTCCACAATAGTATACAGTCACATATGGGTGTCCACAACAGTATACAGTCACATAGGGGTTGTCCACAACAGTATACAGTCACATAGGGGTGTCCACAACAGTATACAGTCACATAGGGGTGTCCACAACAGTATACAGTCACATAGGGGGTGTCCACAACAGTATACAATCACATATGGGGTGTCCACAACAGTATAGGGGGTGTCCACAACAGTATACAATCACATATGGGGTGTCCACAACAGTATACAGTCACATAGGGTGTGTCCACAACAGTATACAGTCACATAGGGGGTGTCCACAATAGTATACAGTCACATAGGGGGTGGCCACAACAGTATACAGTCATATATGGGGTGTCCACAACAGTATACAGTCACATAGGGGGTGTCCACAATAGTATACAGTCACATAGGGAGTGTCCACAACAGTATACAGTCACATATGGGGTGTCCACAACAGTATACAGTCACATAGGGGGCGTCCACAACAGTATACAATCACATAGGGGGTGTCCACAACAGTATACAGTCACATAGGGGTGTCCACAACAGTATACAATCACATATGGGGTGTCCACAACAGTATACAGTCACATAGGGGTGTCCACAACAGGATAAAATCACATATAGGGTGTCCACAATAGTATACAGTCACATAGGGGGTGTCCACAACATTATACAGTCACATAGGGGGTGTCCACAACAGTATACAGTCACATAGGGGGTGTCCACAACAGTATACAGTCACATAGGGGGTGTCCACAACAGTATATAGTCACATAGGGGTGTCCACAACAGTATACAGTCACATAGGGGTGTCCAGAACAGTATACAGTCACATAGGGGTGTCCACAATAGTATACAGTCACATAGGGGTGTCCACAACAGTATTAAGTCACATAGGGGGTGTCCACAACAGTATACGATCACATAGGGGGTGTCCACAATAGTATACAGTCACTTAGTCGGTGTCCACAATAGTATACAGTCACATAGGGGGTGTCCACAACAGTATACAGTCACATAGGGGGTGTCCACAACAGTATACAGTCACATAGTCGGTGTCCACAACAGTATACAATCACATAGGGGGTGTCCACAATAGTATACAGTCACATAGTCGGTGTCCACAATAGTATACAGTCACATAGGGGTGTCCACAACAGTATACAGTCACATAGGGGGTGTCCACAACAGTATACAGTCACATAGGTGTGTCCACAACAGTATACAGTCACATAGGGGTGTCCACAACAGTATACAGTCACATAGGGGGTGTCCACAACAGTATACAATCACATATGGGGTGTCCACAACAGTATAGGGGGTGTCCACAACAGTATACCATCACATATGGGGTGTCCACAACAGTATACAGTCACATAGGGTGTGTCCACAACAGTATACAGTCACATAGGGGGTGTCCACAATAGTATACAGTCACATAGGGGGTGTCCACAACAGTATACAGTCATATATGGGGTGTCCACAACAGTATACAGTCACATAGGGGGTGTCCACAATAGTATACAGTCACATAGGGAGTGTCCACAACAGTATACAGTCACATATGGGGTGTCCACAACAGTATACAGTCACATAGGGGGTGTCCACAACAGTATACAATCACATAGGGGGTGTCCACAACAGTATACAGTCACATAGGTGTGTCCACAACAGTATACAATCACATATGGGGTGTCCACAACAGTATACAGTCACATAGGGGGTGTCCACAACAGGATAAAATCACATATAGGGTGTCCACAATAGTATACAGTCACATAGGGGGTGTCCACAACATTATACAGTCACATAGGGGGTGTCCACAACAGTATACAGTCACATAGGGGGTGTCCACAACAGTATACAGTCACATAGGGGGTGTCCACAACAGTATATAGTCACGTAGGGGTGTCCACAACAGTATACAGTCACATAGGGGTGTCCAGAACAGTATACAGTCACATAGGGGTGTCAACAATAGAATACAGTCACATAGGGGTGTCCACAACAGTATTAAGTCACATAGGGGGTGTCCACAACAGTATACGATCACATAGGGGGTGTCCACAATAGTATACAGTCACATAGTCGGTGTCCACAATAGTATACAGTCACATAGGGGGTGTCCACAACAGTATACAGTCACATAGGGGGTGTCCACAACAGTATACAGTCACATAGTCGGTGTCCACAACAGTATACAATCACATAGGGGGTGTCCACAATAGTATACAGTCACATAGTCGGTGTCCACAATAATATACAGTCACATAGGGGGTGTCCACAACAGTATACAGTCACATAGGGGTTGTCCACAACAGTATACAGTCACATAGGGGGTGTCCACAACAGTATACAATCACATATGGGGTGTCCACAACAGTATACAGTCACATAGGGGTGTCCACAACAGTATACAATCACATAGGGGGTGTCCACAACAGTATACAGTCACATAGGGGGTGTCCACAATAGTATACAGTCACATAGGGGGTGTCCACAACAGTATACAGTCACATAGGGAGTGTCCACAACAGTATACAATCACATAGGGTTGTCCACAACAGTATACAGTCACATAGGGGTTCCACAACATTATACAGTCACATAGGGGGTGTCCACAACAGTATACAGTCACATAGGGGGTGTCCACAACAGTATACAGTCACATAGGGGGTGTCCACAATAGTATACAGTCACATAGGGGTGTCCACAACAGTATACAGTCACATAGGGAGTGTCCACAACAGTATACAGTCACATAGGGGGTGTCCACAACAGTATACAGTCACATATGGGGTGTCCACAACAGTATACAGTCACATAGGGGGTGTCCACAACAGTATACAGTCACATAGGGGTGTCCCCAACAGTATACAGTCACATAGGGGTGTCCCCAACAGTATACAGCCACATAGGGAGTGTCCACAACAGTATACAGTCACATAGGGGGTGTTCACAACAGTATACAGTCACATAGGGGTGTCCACAATACACTAACCACGGAAACGATAGGGAAATTGGCCGACGTTTTTATATTCCATTAATCAATATTTTTGTACTGTTTTGAAAATATGGACCTGTGGTCGAAGTCAGTTGAATGGAAGCAGCCGTGCTCATCATACATACCGGCATAATGGACAGCTGTGCTCATCATGCATACCGGCATAATGGACAGCCGTGCTCATCATGCATACCGGCATAATGGACAGCCGTGCTCATCATGCATACCGGCATAATGGACAGTCGTGCTCATCATGCATACCGGCATAATGGACAGCCGTGCTCATCATGCATACCGGCATAATGGACAGTCGTGCTCATCATGCATACCGGCATAATGGACAGCCGTGCTCATCATGCATACTGGCATAATGGACAGTCGTACTCATCATGCATACCGGGATAATGGACAGCCGTGCTCATCATGCATACTGGCATAATAGACAGCAAGTATAGATCTCAACACATGCTATGACTATACTTTTTATTTATAAATGTATGGTCCTTGAAATTCTTTTTTTTTTAATCCTAAAAATACATGCAAATCGCAAACACTTTCGATGAAATGTGGGATCGAACCTGCAACATTGACCAACACCATGGTTATTGCCGCTGGCATGCAATCTGTTGTAATGAACTATACATTTCAGCATGTTGAACGTGCATCACGGCTTGTTCAAGCTTGTGAAAGCTGTCTGCAATAGACACATTTTTCCGAAAAGGCAAATCGCCTCTTTAACCCGAAAATGTTTACGACCGAACCCTGAAATAAAACCCTGAAAGTCTTCCCTCTTAGCACATCAGATTACTTTATCCACACTGATATTTCAATCCCCTGTTTGTCTCAGCAGATGTTGCCTTTCAACACGCAAATAGTCACACTAGCTGACATCATCAATCAAAACAAGACACAGCAGTCAGATAATAATAACAAGTACCGGTGAAAAGATTAAGAACACGGAATTAATTTTAATTTTAAGTTTTGAATAGCTCGCCGGTGCCGGTGTACTTAAATTATGGATAGTTGGTAGTTCTGTTACTGAAAATGGTAATCAGAACGGGGCAAGTAAAACTGTAAACAAACTGTTAGGTGAAGGACAGCTATGACAACAGACGGCAGTGGCGGGTCCAGGAATTTTGAAGGGGGACGGTAGTCACTGTCATTGGTATCCACTATTAAAGCTTTTTGTGGGTTGAGGTGTTCTGAACTTTTTTCTCTTTGTAGAATGAGGGTATTTTCACAGTGGGATGTTTTGAAGTGTACAGTAGAATGATATAAAAGAAAAGTCATATGTTGATGCCAGTTAAATGTTGTAAGTTACCCATGATGAAAGACACTTGATGCAGGACGCGCTAGCGGCCTTCCAGAGCGTGTACTTCCTGGCCCTGAAGGAGACATCCACGGTGCGCTTCAAGAAGTTTGAGTTGAGTGTCATCAATAACGCTCTGCAGAACTGGGATCTCGACTTTGGGGAGGATGATGTGAGTATACCCATCTTTATCAATCCTCCAGTTGCTCTGTGAACTCCCTACAGCAAGGTTTACTTTGATATTATGATTACACAAATTTGTTCGAGTTTTGTAAAAGTCATATGACACACCTTTGAGTGTAACAATGTCTTTATGACCCATTCTATTTCATTTGAATCTCTAAAGTCAGGATATGGCCCATTTTTCAACCGACGCCAGGATACAGTGACGTAACGAGCAATTGTTGTATGAACTCACATACGACGAAATACGGGAAGTAACGCTGAAACAATGATTGCTAGGCAAACGTGATATGCGTCAGTATTATTTTCGACCACATGGGTAATAAATGTAGCACATGCTTCCTTTGCCGGGTAAACACAATCACTGCGTCAAATTATTTTGTTTCACCGGTTTGAAACCAATGTACGTGAAATAAGTCTCAAAAGTGAACTCCGGTTACAGATTTCATGATTATTTGTGCGTGTGTTTTTAGTAATTTTATATGAAATAACAATAGTCATGTATCTGTATTTTTATTAATATTGTTACATATACATGTATTTATCTAAACGTGTTCTCAAATTTAGAATTTTGAAACTTCATAATTACATAATATGTAATTTTATGTCAATGTTTGGTGTAATAAAGTATTTTTTAACTTAATACATCAAATTATATAATTATTGTTATGTATACTTTCACAAGCAATACCATTGACAAGTCCCTGTTTTTAAAATCACATAGGCGGTATAAAACATTTCGTTTCGCATGTACCATGAATATAAAATGTCAATTACTTGTGTATTTAGCCATAAGTGTAAATATAGAGTTTCTACTTCATAAGGAATAATCTGATCCACAAGTAGCATAGTCATAATATAATATGTTAAGCATACACAGTCTTATGTTTTGTGCGAATGAAAATCTAGGATATTTGATATATGGGGCATCAGTCAAATCGATGAAAATAACATATTGTCTTAACCTTTTATTTTTTATATTACGATGACGTCACACTCTTGCACATTTTGAACCCGTGTACTAACGAAAGATTTTAGCAGTAACACATACCACTGTTGAAAGTAATATCAGTAACCACACACGCGAACCTCTTACATCGCATGTACAATAATCAGGGCCAGCAATGATGTTCGTAGGTAACCAAGGGCGAGAAAGTTATTTATCAGTCTACTATGGACGATGACGTCATAACAGGTCAAGTCAGTCGAGGATATTTGGACACGCCATTCTGTAAACGTCCTATACGAACCTTTACAACATTATGAGAACATAATAAACATGATTAAAGGAAACATAACATCTCTTGTCATTTCCTGAAGAAGAAATTCTATATATATCCTTGTGGCTGCACTATTCGTGAAAATATGTATTCCACATTTCTTCACTGGATGACAAGTACATACATTCGACAAGAATCGTCAGATATGCTAAGCTTTGTATCGTACATGTAAAACATGAGCAAAACAGTCGTTTTGCCTGGTAAAGTGAGAAACTAATATCTCGGTCACTTGTTCAGCCGGGCGACTTCATCAACGGGTACCATGACGCCGTCACCATATACGCCCAAGTCCTTGACGAAATCCTATCGGAGGGAGGTGACCCAACAGACGGAAAAGCCATCACGCAGAAAATCTGGGGCAGAACATTCTTAGGTGCCGTATGATATTTTTTAATGCAACGTTGATAATTATGTCCTATTGTAGTTAATTGTTACATTGTTTTATAAACGTCACTCAAATGGATAATGTTACACAGTACAATACTATTTCGTTTTCTCGGAAACTTAAACCAAGGTAAATGACATTTTGTGATATGAAATTCCAGTTGATCTCTTGATCGGAAACAGTTAAAAAAAAACTTTTTTTGACAAAATCATGAGACTTGATATGTATTTAAACATGCATGGTGCCATTAACGGCTACAATGTTCAGGTTGTATAGTTTCAAACATTGGCTTCCTAACATAATATAGTTAACCATATAGTCCATTATTTAGTTACAATTAACATGTTACAACATAGTTCTGGATTTTAGTGAAGTTCATAAAAGTTTAGGCACAGTTCATAGCAGACCAAACTACAAGTTGTTTAGTGAAGTTCATTACAGTTTAGGCACATTTCATAGCAGAACAAACTACAAGTTGTTTAGTGAAGCTCATTACAGTTTAGGCACAGTTCATAGCAGAACAAACTACAAGTTGTTTAGTGAAATTCATTACAGTTTAGGCACCGTTCATAGCAGAACAAACTACAAATTGTTTAGTGAAGTTCATTACAGTTTAGGCGCCGTTCATAGCAGAACAAACTACAAGTTGTTTAGTGAAGTTCATTACAGTTTAGGCGCCGTTCATAGCAGAACAAACTACAAATTGTTTAGTGAAGTTCATTACAGTTTAGGCGCAGTTCATAGCAGAACAAACTACAAATTGTTTAGTGAAGTTCATAACAGTTTAGGCGCCGTTCATAGCAGAACAAACTACAAATTGTTTAGTGAAGTTCATTACAGTTTAGGCACAGTTCATAGCAGAACAAACTACAAGTTGTTTAGTGAAGTTCATTACAGTTTAGGCACAATTCATAGCAGAACAAACTACAAATTGTTTAGTGAAGTTCATAACAGTTTAGGCGCCGTTCATAACAGAACAAACTACAAGTTGTTTAGTGAAGTTCATTACAGTTTAGGCGCCGTTCATAGCAGAACAAACTACAAGTTGTTTAGTGAAGTTCATTACAGTTTAGGCACAGTTCATAGCAGAACAAACTACAAATTGTTTAGTGAAGTTCATAACAGTTTAGGCGCCGTTCATAGCAGAACAAACTACAAATTGTTTAGTGAAGTTCATAACAGTTTAGGCGCCGTTCATAACAGAACAAACTACAAGTTGTTTAGTGAAGTTCATTACAGTTTAGGCGCCGTTCATAGCAGAACAAACTACACATTGTTTAGTGAAGTTCATTACAGTTTAGGCACCGTTCATAGCAGAACAAACTACAAGTTGTTTAGTGAAGTTCATTACAGTTTAGGCGCCGTTCATAGCAGAACAAACTACAAATTGTTTAGTGAAGTTCATTACAGTTTAGGCGCAGTTCATAGCAGAACAAACTACAAATTGTTTAGTGAAGTTCATAACAGTTTAGGCGCCGTTCATAGCAGAACAAACTACAAATTGTTTAGTGAAGTTCATTACAGTTTAGGCACAGTTCATAGCAGAACAAACTACAAGTTGTTTAGTGAAGTTCATTACAGTTTAGGCACAGTTCATAGCAGAACAAACTACAAATTGTTTAGTGAAGTTCATAACAGTTTAGGCGCCGTTCATAACAGAACAAACTACAAGTTGTTTAGTGAAGTTCATTACAGTTTAGGCGCCGTTCATAGCAGAACAAACTACAAGTTGTTTAGTGAAGTTCATTTCAGTTTAGGCACAGTTCATAGCAGAACAAACTACAAATTGTTTAGTGAAGTTCATAACAGTTTAGGCGCCGTTCATAGCAGAACAAACTACAAATTGTTTAGTGAAGTTCATAACAGTTTAGGCGCCGTTCATAACAGAACAAACTACAAGTTGTTTAGTGAAGTTCATTACAGTTTAGGCGCCGTTCATAGCAGAACAAACTACACATTGTTTAGTGAAGTTCATTACAGTTTAGGCACCGTTCATAGCAGAACAAACTACAAGTTGTTTAGTGAAGTTCATTACAGTTTAGGCGCCGTTCATAGCAGAACAAACTACAAGTTGTTTAGTGAAGTTCATTACAGTTTAGGCGCCGTTCATAGCAGAACAAACTACAAATTGTTTAGTGAAGTTCATTACAGTTTAGGCGCCGTTCATAGCAGAACAAACTACAAGTTGTTTAGTGAAATTCATTACAGTTTAGGCACAGTTCATAGCAGAACAAACTACAAGTTGTTTAGTGAAGCTCATTACAGTTTAGGCACAGTTCATAGCAGAACAAACTACAAGTTGTTTAGTGAAGTTCATTACAGTTTAGGCACCGTTCATAGCAGAACAAACTACAAATTGTTTAGTGAAGTTCATTACAGTTTAGGCGCCGTTCATAGCAGAACAAACTACAAGTTGTTTAGTGAAATTCATTACAGTTTAGGCACAGTTCATAGCAGAACAAACTACAAGTTGTTTAGTGAAGCTCATTACAGTTTAGGCACAGTTCATAGCAGAACAAACTACAAGTTGTTTAGTGAAGTTCATTACAGTTTAGGCACCGTTCATAGCAGAACAAACTACAAGTTGTTTAGTGAAGCTCATTACAGTTTAGGCACAGTTCATAGCAGAACAAACTACAAGTTGTTTAGTGAAATTCATTACAGTTTAGGCACCGTTCATAGCAGAACAAACTACAAGTTGTTTAGTGAAGTTCATTACAGTTTAGGCACAGTTCATAGCAGAACAAACTACAAGTTGTTTAGTGAAGTTCATTCCAGTTTAGGCGCCGTTCATAGCAGAACAAACTACAAATTGTTTAGTGAAGTTCATAACAGTTTAGGCACAGTTCATAGCAGAACAAACTACAAGTTGTTTAGTTAAGTTCATAACAGTTTAGGCACAGTTCATAGCAGAACAAACTACAAGTTGTTTAGTTAAGTTCATAACAGTTTAGGCACAGTTCATAGCAGAACAAACTACAAGTTGTTTAGTGAAGTTCATTACAGTTTAGGCGCCGTTCATAGCAGAACAAACTACAAGTTGTTTAGTGAAGTTCATTACAGTTTAGGCACAGTTCATAGCAGAACAAACTACAAGTTGTTTAGTGAAGTTCATTACAGTTTAGGCACAGTTCATAGCAGAACAAACTACAAGTTGTTTAGTGAAGTTCATTACAGTTTAGGCACAGTTCATAGCAGAACAAACTACAAGTTGTTTAGTGAAGTTCATTACAGTTTAGGCGCCGTTCATAGCAGAACAAACTACAAGTTGTTTAGTGAAGTTCATTACAGTTTAGGCACATTTCATAGCAGAACAAACTACAAGTTGTTTAGTTAAGTTCATAACAGTTTAGGCACAGTTCATAGCAGAACAAACTACAAGTTGTTTAGTGAAGTTCATTACAGTTTAGGCGCCGTTCATAGCAGAACAAACTACAAGTTGTTTAGTGAAGTTCATTACAGTTTAGGCGCCGTTCATAGCAGAACAAACTACAAGTTGTTTAGTGAAGTTCATTACAGTTTAGGCAAGTTGTTTAGTGAAGTTCATTACAGTTTATGCACAGTTCATAGCAGACCAAACTACAAGTTGTTTAGTGAAGTTCATTACAGTTTAGGCACAGTTCATAACAGAACAAACTACAAGTTGTTTAGTGAAGTTCATTACAGTTTAGGCACCGTTCATAGCAGAACAAACTACAAGTTGTTTAGTGAAGTTCATTACAGTTTAGGCGCCGTTCATAGCAGAACAAACTACAAGTTGTTTAGTGAAGTTCATTACAGTTTAGGCACAGTTCATAGCAGAACAAACTACAAGTTGTTTAGTGAAGTTCATTACAGTTTAGGCGCCGTTCATAGCAGAACAAACTACAAGTTGTTTAGTGAAGTTCATTACAGTTTAGGCGCCGTTCATAGCAGAACAAACTACAAGTTGTTTAGTGAAGTTCATTACAGTTTGGGCGCCGTTCATAGCAGAAAAAACTACAAGTTGTTTAGTTAAGTTCATAACAGTTTAGGCACAGTTCATAGCAGAACAAACTACAAGTTGTTTAGTGAAGTTCATTACAGTTTAGGCGCCGTTCATAGCAGAACAAACTACAAGTTGTTTAGTGAAGTTCATTACAGTTTAGGCGCCGTTCATAGCAGAACAAACTACAAGTTGTTTAGTGAAGTTCATTACAGTTTAGGCACAGTTCATAGCAGAACAAACTACAAGTTGTTTAGTGAAGTTCATTACAGTTTAGGCGCCGTTCATAGCAGAACAAACTAAAAGTTGTTTAGTGAAGTTCATTACAGTTTAGGCACAGTTCATAGCAGAACAAACTACAAGTTGTTTAGTGAAGTTCATTACAGTTTAGGCACAGTTCACAGCAGAAGAAACTACAAGTTGTTTAGTGAAGTTCATTACAGTTTAGGCACCGTTCATAGCAGAACAAACTACAAGTTGTTTAGTGAAGTTCATTACAGTTTAGGCACAGTTCATATCAGAACAAACTACAAGTTTTTTTAGTGAAGTCCATTACAGTTTAGGCACCGTTCATAGCAGAACAAACTACAAGTTGTTTAGTGAAGTTCATTACAGTTTAGGCGCCGTTCATAGCAGAACAAACTACAAGTTGATTAGTGAAGTTCATTACAGTTTAGGCGCCGTTCATAGCAGAACAAACTACAAGTTGTTTAGTGAAGTCCATTACAGTTTAGGCACCGTTCATAGCAGAAGAAACTACAAGTTGTTTAGTGAAGTTCATTACAGTTTAGGCGCCGTTCATAGCAGAACAAACTACAAGTTGTTTATTGAAGTCCATTACAGTTTAGGCACCGTTCATAGCAGAACAAAGTTGTACATACAGAAGTGCGTGTCTTGCAGGATAACATTCCAGTTAGTTTGTTGTGTTGGTAGAGGTAGGACTATTGTAAATACAGTAGAAGTGATACAAATAGATGTTTTACAAGCATCACAGCACCGGTCATCTTGATGATGATGATACCTATTCTTTGATGGATTGATGAAGAACGTTAAGAGTACAGGAGACCCCTGGTCAGTTGGAGAAGAACATGCTGAAAGCTTTCCTGTAAATGCGGCAGCAGCAATGCGTACAAGCTTTGTATGAGAACTCGCTCATAAGAAAAGTTTGAATGTCGCTTTGTTCACAGGGGTTTGAATGTTGCTATGTTAACAAGAGTTTGAATGTCGCTATGTTCACAGGGCTTTGAATGTCGCTATGTTCACATGGGTTTGATTGTCTCTATGTTCACAACGGTTTGAATGTCGCTATGTTCACAGGGGTTTTAAATGTCGCTATGTTCACAAGATCAGAGTTTGAATGTCGCTATGTTCACAAGATCAGAGTTTGAATGTCGCTATGTTCACAGGGGTTTAAATGTCGCTCTTTTCACAAGAGTTTGAATGCCGCTATGTTCACAAGATCAGAGTTTGAATGTCGCTATGTTCACAGGGGTTTAAATGTTGCTATGTTAACAAGAGTTTGAATGTCGCTATGTTCACAGGGCTTTGAATGTCGCTATGTTCACAGGGGTTTAAATGTCGCTATGTTCACAAGAGTTTGAATGTCGCTATGTTCACAAGATCAGAGTTTGAATGTCGCTATGTTCACAGGGGTTTAAATGTCGCTCTTTTCACAAGAGTTTGAATGTCGCTATGTTCACAAGATCAGAGTTTGAATGTTGCTATGTTCACAGGCGTTTGAATGTCGCTATGTTCACAGGGGCTTAAAAGTCGCTATGTTCACAAGATCAGAGTTTGAATGTCGCTATGCTCACAAGAGTTTCATAACACATTTTCTCAGGACACACCAATACAAAGAGAAGAAATGACTAAATTATTATACTTTTGATTATAAATGAAGTAGATTACAACCTAGTGAAGATGAAATATATGTTTTAAGCAATTAAATATAAATCTTTTTCATTATCCTATAAACTACACAATGTTAATAACATTTGTAACTATCATTTATTTATGATACTTATCTGTAAGTCGTCAATCAGTGCTCAGGACTGTGATGCTTATAGATCAAGGAAGATGTGTAGTATGGTAGAAAATTCAAATGATTAGTAACACTGGGTTAGTTGACCGATTTGACAATATATTATAGCAAAATAACTAAAGTCAACCTCCATTCTATCTATTAACTGACTGACCGATACTGCTACACATGCTACTTTCAGAATAACTTCAAGCATAAACATCAACTGAAACACAACAGCTAAAACAGAAATACAGCAGATGAATGTGACTGTCACATAGTGATATAGTGCTTACGAGTTACTGCACGTGCTCCTAATATTCACATCTCTTTACACGTGCACATGACTGGATTCTGCCGTAGATGAACATATCCTCACTTTACACCTGGATTTGGCCCCTTTTTTGTACCTCTATCTGTTATTGTATTTGTTTCAGGAATCGGAGGCAATGTTACCATTGATGAATATGGCAATAGACATTCAGACCTATCCTTCTTAGATGTAAACCCACAAGGTCTTATAGTGGTAAGTAGTTTCCCTTGCACCACTCAACGTCTTTATTATGGTCAGTTGTTTCCCTTGCAACACTCAAATCGTTATTGTAGTAAGTTGTTCCCAATACACCCCTGAACGTCTATAAAGTGAAAAATTATTTTTAATCACCTATTTCAACGTTCATATTGTGGCAAGTTGGTCCTCATGAAACTGAAAACTGTTTAATAGTGTTACGTTGTTCCTCGTTCAACATTCAACGTCCTTATTGTAGAAAGTTGTTCCCCATGCAACCTTACTGGGGTAAATAGTCATCACTCGATTGAGTCATAGTCAACTTTCCACTGAATCATACACCCCATGTCATAGACATTGTCCCACTGAGTCTTAATCATCACCCCATGGAGGCATAGTCGTCACTCTGTGAAAACATAGTCATCACCCCATGGAGGCATAGTCGTCACTCTGTGGAAGCATAGTCATCACTCTGTGGAAGCATAGTCATCACTCTGTGGAAGCATAGCCACTCTGTGGAAGCATAGTCATCACTCTGTGGAAGCATAGTCATCACTCTGTGGAAGCATAGCCACTCTGTGGAAGCATAGTCATCACTCTGTGGAAGCATAGTCATCACTCTGTGGAAGCATAGTCATCACTCTGTGGAAGCATAGTCATCACTCCATGGAGGCATAGTCGTCACTCTGTGGAAGCATAGTCATCACCCCATGGAGGCATAGTCGTCACTCTGTGGAAGCATAGTCATCACTCTGTGGAAGCATAGCCACCACTCTGTGGAAGCATAGGCTTAACCCTACAGAAGAATAGTCTGACCATCCCACTAAATCAGAATCATCACCCAACGGAGGCCTAGACATAACTCTATATAGCCATCACTCCACAGAGGCTTAGGCATCATACGTTGGGACACTGTCATCATTTTTCACACACTAATAACTTCGAACTCGGATGACATTTCTTTCATTGTTAATCTGGAAGCTCAAATTAAATATACTCGGCAAAAAAAGAAACGCATAACAGAAAATTACTACAAAAAATCTTTACTGACAAGAGGTGATAATAGCAAATATTATAGTCGTATCTGTATAATTTTCATACAAATAACGAGGGAATGTCTCCTCTATGTATCCCACTCGTTAAATGTCAAGAAAAACGTCAACGTCAGTGACAGCACAATGCAAAAGTCAGTATCTGGTATGACCACCATTGGCATGAATCACAGATCGGCATCGTCTTGGCATGGACGCTATCAATGTCCTGATTTGACGCTGGGGAATTCTTCTCCACTCTTCCTGCAAGGCCTGGCACAGTTGTTGATGAGTCTGCGGTTGTGGCTATCGCCGTCGTACACGTCGATCAAGATTATCCCAAAGATGCTCAATAGGATTTAAATCTGGGGATTTGGAGGGCCATGGCAGCACATTCACATTGTTGTTGGCTAGGCGTTGCCTGGTGACATGAGCTGTGTGTGGTCTAGCGTTGTCATGCTGGAAGAGATGTCTCTGAACGTTGATGACGGGAAGAAGGTGACGTTGAAGAACCTCATCTCTATAACGCACAGCAGTCAGATTACCTTGTACGTGCACCAGGTCTGTTCTACCGTCAACTGATATTGCTGCCCACATCATGATACCTCCTCCACCAAATCGATCCACCTGAACAACACTGTTCTGTCGGAAACGTTCCCCTCGACGTCTGTAAACTCGAGCTCTTTTATCACTATGGTACAACAAGAACCGGGATTCGTCACTAAACCATATTCGTCTCCAGTTGACAAGGTTCCACATCTGAAGACGTCGACTACATCGGAGACGTTCCCGGCGATGATGGCGTCTCAAAAACGGTCCAACGTAGGGTCTCATGGGTCGTATTCCGTGCTGCCGTAGACGATTTCTGACGGTTTGTGCTGATAGCCGTCGAAGACCAGGGACGTTGTTTGCTGTGTAGGCGGCGCTGGTGGTTCTGTGCCTTAGATGGGTAACCCGGATGTAGCGGTCTTGTGCGGGAGTTGTCGCCCTTGGACGGCCACTTCTCGGTCGATCTCTTGTAGAGTTGAATGTCTGGAAACGATGCCACAGTCGGGAAATCGTGCTCTGGTGAACATTCAGGTGTCGGGCAACCGCTGACTGGGACTCTCCGGCCTCTAGACGTCCGATGGCTCTGTTCCGGGCTGCAAGATCTAACCTCGGCATTTTGACTTTCAGTTTCCGGGGTTGATTGCAAGTGTTTCAATGTCGGACTGCCTCCCTTTTATACTCACCACTGGCAAGTGTAATTCCCCATGTGATGCACGTGCAACATGCTGACAACTTTTTCAGCACGCACTTGTCATGATTTTGTATCGAAATCACTGTATTTTGGCGATCATTCACATGATGTTGCGTTTAGGTATTCCAATTTAATGTTTACGACATAAACATATATTCCCTAGACATTCAGGTCATAATCATGACATTATTTAATAAAAAAATCAATTTGAAAAATAAGGTTCACCTATGCGTTTCTTTTTTTGCCTAGTGTAGTTTTGGATGTAAAACTTTTTATTCTGTAAAGGCGAGGTTTCGCAATATACATTGACATTAAAACCAAGATGTATGATTGCAGGCGGTGGGTCGGTTCGGCGGACGGAACAAAAAGTACAATGTAATACCAGGCAGGACCATCACCTGGCTCAGGGGGCCACCCATGGACGTTCCTGTTTGCGGCTTCAAGGGTCTAAGATGCAAATATAAAGGTATAATACATGATGTGTGGAGTTACGGGTTCAGTTAGTTAAATCTCTCTTGTACCAGCAGGTGCTTGTGTCTATCTTCGTATTACCCCCATTCCACCGAGCATACGACCCCATTGCGTTCGATTTTGGCCTCGCGATCGTGAACATTCTGACTCCCTCCCACTGACATCGCACTGAAGTCTTGGGAAGATCCCCATGCTCGCAAAAAGCATCTCCCCTACTCGCTATGAGTCGCATCGTCGCAGAGGGGTTTGCGATTTGGGGTTTGTCTGTTTTCAAAAATCGCACAACTTCTACGATCTACGATCTACGATCTACTGATGTCTTGCTCGCAAATGTGCTCGTAATGCGCTCGTATTGGTCTCAATGGGGTCTTGGTACGGTCGTATGTCAGTCGCATGAACTCGCAACTTGAACGTGTCCACTCGCAGTGCGTTCGCACTATTTTGTCACTGGCGACCAAGTAATTCAATCAGTTGCGAGCGCTCTAAAACCTAAGTGCGAACTCACAGCGACTGCGGTTTTGGTTGGTGCTCATGAGATAAATGAGATGAATTAACGGTCTTCATTCCTGTTACTGAAGAACTATTTCGCTTGAAAGGACTGGAGCACGTACCAACAATGGACATGTCGGAGCTGGAGGAGCAAACATTGCGTTTACTGCCGCTACAAGTGAAATACTATATTCGTGGCAATGTCCTCCAAAATGAAGTCGTTTAAAGAATAAATTTGAATAAGGGAATAACTGAGAGTAAAATGTAAACTGGGCATTCTTAAACTCAAGTAAAAAAGACATTAACTTTTAGGCATGTTACTTGTGAAAAATGAGAATATATGTCAGTGATGTTACACAGACAATTTCATATTTCAGGTTTTAAGAAGAAAATGTATAAAACATTGTTTTGGAATGTTGAGTTTGTTTTTGCTTGTCCTTCCCACATTTGAATACAAACTTATTTATTATGCATACATGAAATATACGCAGAAAGACTAATATATAAAATATAGAATATTGTTAGTTACATGTTTCATCATTCATTTATCCTAAAGCCTCTTCCCAAACAGGTAGTCTAACGCTGTTTAAAATATAGTTCATAAAGTTCTTAATGGAGTAATGGAGTACTCAACTGTTCCAGAGTTAAATTATAACTAAGTTTCAAGAGACACCCCAAGTAAGAAAAGTCCGAAATAACTTGATATCTGATATCTTGAACTAATAATATCATACTTACTTCATCATTTTTATACACCTTAATATTAAAAAATACCCCAACATTGCAATAGGTCTACACTTAACATGAAAGCAGGGTAGGCCATTCATTTTCCATCTTATCTATGTACCATCTGTATGCTGGTGAGACCCAGAATTACATGATTGCAAACGGTCGCGGTCATTTGTTACGATGGACCCGACTGATCGGGCAAAAAAGTTGTGATGAGGTCGCATATGTCTTAATACGGTCATGTGAAAAGTCGCCATGGTCGTTTTGGAGTCGTCCTATTGAGGTCGCACTCAATTGCACAAGCTGTCGCACAGGTCGCAAATCGGTAGCAAGTCGATCGCATGTTGATCGCATGTTGATCGCATGTTGATCGCATGTTGATCGCAGAAACCGTTGCGTTGGTCTCTCGCCAATTCGGTCGTACCCTGTTGAGACTGACTTGCGATCGAGGCGACCGATCATATCAGTCTCAACTCTCGATCAACGTCTCAACGTCTCAACGTGCTCGCTAAAAAATCACGTTTTGGTCGCAGTGGGATCTTGCATCCGGCTTGGTCGAACCACAAACTCAAAAGTGTTGAAAATTGATCGCTTAAATGTCTGGGACCGCTGCGACCGGCTTGATCGCAGCGATCGCGCACTGTCGCATATGGGTCGCTGTTCGGTGGAATGGGGGCCTATGCTTGACATTGTTGTAACAATGAATCTAGATTGAAGAGTTGCTTTACGGTGATTCTTAATACAAACAAGTGTCAATGTCTTGCCATTGCGGTTGAAGCAGGATTTTTTTAAATTATAAAGTTCATGGTGCAGCCTTCTATGACGTATTTAACACTCTCTCAATGCAAAATCATTCTAATGATCTTTTCCACTCGAACTAATACAGAATTCGTCGTGAGAAAGCTATTCAAATGACGAAAATTATTTAATCTACACTCTAATACAATGACACGTTGCTTTGATTGTTGCCAGTAATTGACATGACCCTGGTGGGGAGCCTCAGCGCTATCCTGATTGTCGTCCTACTCGCCACAGGACTTGCGGCTGTCTACTATCGTTGCGGGTGAGTGAATGTCTCTCATCAAGGGGATAATGCAAGCCACTGTTCTAGCATATATCGTATAGCATATATCGTATAGCATATATCGTATAGCATTTATCGTATAGCATATATCGTATAGAATATATCGTAAAGCGTCTTTCCAAGAAAAAGGCATTGACGGTACCATAGCAACAGTTGGAAAGTTGCATTGCGTAGGAATGCTCAGACGGTTGCATTTAATTTCAGGACTGTCAAAGCGACGCCTGCCGTTGACAAATGGTGGTGGAAGGTGGACAGTAGCGATATCTCCTTCAGCGGCCGGGAGGAAACACAGTCCTTTGGGAGCTGCTACTCCAGAACCAGCTGCAACACTCGAAAGAGCGAAAGCATGCCCGTTCACAACGGCGAAATTGCCTTTTATAAGGTACAGTTCAAGTTAAAGTTTAGTGTCATTGCTTTAGTCTGAGATGCTGAAGCTACACTACTTCATATTTTACTGTTGTCGAGATCATGACATGTTGATGGAACAGATAACTGTATGACGTCATTTGGAACGGACGTCTGTTTCGTAATAACATTTCTGAATGACCATTCTTA
Organism: Gibbula magus; assembly: GCA_936450465.1. Classification (NCBI taxonomy): domain Eukaryota; kingdom Metazoa; phylum Mollusca; class Gastropoda; order Trochida; family Trochidae; genus Gibbula; species Gibbula magus. Next base: position 62,013,459 of record OW388297.1, read on the forward strand.
GGCATGAGTAATGTAGATATGTCATTTACATGTCATATACACACCTATGTGTCATATCCGGTATATATGTATTTGTCAATATTAATAAGTATTATTCGTAACGTGTTAGTAAAACACCTTTTTTAAATTTGGTTAATTTATTTAAGTAACATCCTACGAACTTTGCGATTTAGATAAGACATCGATGGTCAAAACCTGCTGACAAAATACGTCATTGTCGTTTGTTGATGTATAACAGGTCAGAATGGACCAGAGAGGAGGTGTACATTAATTAACATTGTTAAACTGGCAGATAACGTTTCGAAATGATCACTTCAATTATTTCCCTATACTCAACTCAATATATGACAGGTCTTCTTTCAATGTTCCGGGATATTAACTTGGATGTATGAATGCTCAAGAAGCTTTGCTCTGTGACTATAGTCTTGCCCCGTGCGTCTGAGGACACTGGAACTAGATATCCTGGTTGTGGACGAGGCGCTGCTGGAGGAGTTCCTACACGTGAGTAGTATCGGCTCAACCTGATACAGACATATATATAGATCAGGACAGCTCAGTGCTGAACCATTTAGAACAGCCCAACACGCGAAAAGGGCCATAGAGAACACTATACAAGGACATGACGTGCAGCAGTGTTTGCGACAGAAGATCATCAGATAGCAAAGAGCAACAATGAACAACATTGAGCAGCGTAGTGCAGTATAAAAGAAAACCACAATACATTACATGACAGCACAGTACAATATAGCGTTCGCATCATCGTTGTGGACAGTACAACACATTAGACCACAGTCAAATGATTTCGTCCAATCATGAATGTATTGTAGTCACGCGGAGAACAGTTATGTCCCGGTTGCGTTCGGGTATCATGCTCATAAAACAGTTTCACCGACTTGTCACACAATTGCATAAAACAGCAAACATTTCGAACTGATTTTTGTTATCAATGTTAATGATAACATTAATAACATCTCTCTATTTCTTATTTTATATTATAAGGCCCGATGGGTTTATGGCAGTGTCCGGCGTCCGTCCGTCCATCCGTCCGTCCGTCCTTCTGTAAACTTTTCACATTTTCGTCTTCTTCTCCAGAACCACTTGGTATACAGAGATGAAAGTTGTGTGCAGACTCCTTGGCTAATGGGGGTTCTAAATTGTAGATTTCGTGACTCCATGACCCCAAATGGGGTCACAGGGATCACAACCTTAAAAAGCTATTTTCATCTTCTTCTCCAGTTCCAAATGGTCTAGAGAGCTGAAAAGTTATGTGCAGACTCCTTGACTGCAGGGGATTCTAAATTGTAGATTTGGTGACCGTGAGACCCCAAATATGGGTCACAGAGGCAATGACCTAAAATGCTATTTTCATCTTCTTCTCCAGTCCCAAAAGATCTAGAGAGCTAAAATGTTGTGTGCAGACTCCTTGGCTAATTGGGATTCTAAATTGTAGATTTCGTGACCCCATGACCTCAAATGGGGTCACAGGGGTCACAACCTTAAAAAGCTATTTTCATCTTCTCAGTTCCAAAAGGTCTAAAGAGCTGAAAGTTGTGTGCAGACTCCTTGGCCAATGGGGATTCAAAACTGTAGATTTTGTGACCCTGTGACCCCAATCTATGTCACGGGTCATGACCCAAAAACCTATTTTTATCTTTATTTCAAGTATGTAAAGCTCTTGATAGGTGAAATGTTGTGTAGAGACTCTTTGGTCAAAGGTGATTTTTAATTGTAGGATTGGTGACTCTGTGACTCCAAATGTGGGTCCGGGGTCATGATCTAAAAACCTATTTTTTGCTTGTTAACAATCTGATGTATTACTTGAGATAACTTAGATATTCAACCTTAAGTAATAAATCAATGAAATCCATGGCTCTATTTTTTAGAAGTGGATTCGAAATTGTTCGTCGCTGTATCATACTGGTTGCTAATTTGGTTAAATTCTCAGTCCTGAAAATATTCATCTATTTTAAGAGCTACATATTAATGTCAGTTGATATAAGCAAAGACAATACACACATTGGTCTGTTTAAAAGTACATGTTAATGGTGATTGCTATGTTTAAACGTTTAAATTTATTTCAGATTAGAGATATGAACTTGAAAAACGTACAGCGGATCTACGGCGCATGTTTGCATGAGGAGTGCAAGTATCTGGTGACGGAGCTGTGTCCCAGAGGCAGTTTACAGGTATACACGACACTCACACTCGACACGACACTCACACTCTACACGACACTCATCCTCTACACAACACTCACACTCGACACGACACTCACACTCTACACGACACTCATCCTCTACACAACACTCACACTCGACACGACACTCACGCTCTACACAACACTCAAACTCACGCTCTACACAACACTCACACTCGACACGACACTCACACTCTACACGACACTCATCCTCTACACAACACTCACACTCGACACGACACTCACACTCTACTCAACACTCAAACTCACGCTCTACACAACACTCACGCTCCACACGTCACTCACTCACTACACACTTACTATCAACATGACACTCTCACTGTACACAACCCTCACACTGTACACAACACTCACACTGTACACACGATACTTACCCTCTACACAACACACACTCTCTACACAACACACATTCTCTACACGACACTCACTCTCTAGACGACACTTACTCTCTACACGACACTCACTCTCTACACACGACACTCACTCTCTACACGACGCTTACTCTCTACACGACGCTTACTCTCTACACGACACTCACTCTCTACACGACACTCACTCTCTACACGACACTCACTCTCTAGATGACACTCACTCTCTACACGACACTCACTCTCTACACGACACTCACTCTCTACACGACACTCACTCTCTACACACGACACTCACTCTCTACACGACGCTTACTCTCTACACGACGCTTACTCTCTACACGACGCTTACTCTCTACACGACGCTTACTCTCTACACGACACTCACTCTCTACACGACACTCACTCTCTACACACGACACTCACTCTCTACACGACACTCACTCTCTAGACGACGCTTACTCTCTACACGACACTTACTCTCTACACGACACTCACTCTCTACACGACACTCACACTCAACACTACAATCACACTGTACACGACACTCACACTCTACAAGACACTCACACTCTACTAGACACTCACATTCTACAAGACACTCACATTCTACACACGACGCTTACACAGTGCCCGACACTTACCCTCTACACAACAATTACACTCAACACGACCCTCACACTCTACACAACAGTCATACTCTACACACGACGCTTACGCTCTAAACGCCGCTTACAATCTACACGACAATCACACTCTACAAGACACTCACTCTCTACACGACACTCACTCTCATCACGACAATCACACTCTTCATGACACTCACACTCTTCACGACACTCACTCTCTACACGACACTCATGCTCTACACGACACTCACACTCTACACGACACTCACACTGTACACGACACTCACTCTCTACACGACACTCACTCTCTACACAACACACGCTCTCTACACGACGCTCACACTCTACACGACACTCATGCTCTACACGACACACGCTCTCTACACGACACTCACACTCTACACGACACTCATGCTCTACACGACACTCACACTCTACACGACACTCACACTCTACACGACACTCACACTCTACACAACACTCACACTCTTCACGACACTCACACTCTACACGACACTCACACTCTTCACGACACTCACACTCTTCACGACACTCACACTCTTCACGACGCTCACTTTCTACGCGCCGCTCACTTTACATGACACTTCTAATCAACCTCTCTTATTGCTTCCTTCCAGAGTTTTATTTCTAGTGCAGTATCATCAATATTTTCTATTTCAGGATATAGTTGGAAACAGCGAAGTTAGTCTTGATGCCCAGTTCAAGTTCTCCCTGTGTCTGGATGTTCTCAAGGTAGGTCTAATTGTCTATATGGTTCCATGTCATACGATTCAATAAAGTATGTCCCCGTATGTGACGGAGTATATAGCGTGTGTGTCCGTCCATGCGTTCGTGTGTATCCCAAAAACTATATTACTTGAAAACTTCAAATATAGTAATGAAGTAACTTATATGGTGCTGTTGTGCCTGTAGGGGTCTCAACTCACAGATCCAAAACTTTTTTTAGATAATGACAAAAAAATTGCGATTTTTGGACTTGTTGGATTGTGTTGTTTCCGGAGCATATCTCTTGGAAACTTCAAATTTGGTGTGGATGGATGTTGCCTTCATGGTATTGAGCCTTTAATAGGTTTCAACTCCAAGGTTCAAATAATTTTTGAAATATTTATTGTTATTCATTGACATGATGTATCAATAAAGAAGGCGGTCACACTACAGGCGAGGGTGTGTGAGCTGTGCTCACGTTTGCCTTGTAGATACAGAATAACCTACAGATGTGTCTCTGTACAGGGCATGAGTTACCTGCACGAAGGGCCACTGAAGAAGCACGGGCGGCTGACGAGTGCAGTGTGTCTGGTGGACAACTGCTTCTCTGTTAAGATCGCAGACTACGGTCCACATTCCCTGTTCAACCAACTACGGGTCAACATGGACTCACGGGAAAACAAGAAAGGTGAGCCTCAAGTGTGAGACATCTGAAACTTTGCGCCTCAGAGGAATTAAAATATATGATGTTCATGAGACTTGTAGGTATACAATAGATATGCACAACAACAGTGAGTTAGGTTCCCGTCTTAGACTTGTAGGTATACAATTGATATGCACAACAACAACAGTGAGTTAATAGATTCCCGTGTGAGACTTGTAGGTATACAATAGATATGCACAACAACAGTGAGTTAGGTTCCGGTCTTAGACTTGTACTGGTATACAATAGATATGCACAACAACAGTGAGTTAATAGGTTCCCGTGTGAGACTTGTAGGTATACAATAGATATGCACAACAACAGTGAGTTAGGTTCCCGTCTTAGACTTGTACTGGTATACAATAGATATGCACAACAACAGTGAGTTAATATGTTCCCGTGTGAGACTTGTAGGTATACAATAGATATACACAACAACAGTGAGTTAGGTTCCCGTCTTAGACTTGTACTGGTATACAATAGATATGCACAACAACAGTGAGTTAATAGGTTCCCGTGTGAGACTTTTAGGTATACAATATATATATATATATATATATATATATATATATATATGCACAACAACAGTGAGTTAATAGGTTCCCGTGTGAGACTTGTAGGTATACAATATATATGCACAACAACAGTGAGTTAATAGGTTCCCGTCTTTGACTTGTAGGTATACAATATATATGCACAACAACAGTGAGTAAGGTTCCCGTCTTAGACTTGTAGGTATACAATAGATATGCACAACAACAGTGAGTTAGGTTCCCGTGTGAGACTTGTAGGTATACAAGAGATATGCACAACAACAACAGTGAGTTAGGTTCCCGTCTTAGACTTGTACTGGTATACAATAGATATGCACAACAACAGTGAGTTAATAGGTTCCCGTCTTAGACTTGTAGGTATACAATAGATATGCACAACAACAGTGAGTTAGGTTCCCGTGTGAGACTTGTAGGTATACAATAGATATGCACAACAACAACAGTGAGTTAGGTTCCCGTCTTAGACTTGTACTGGTATACAATAGATATGCACAACAACAGTGAGTTAATAGGTTCCCGTCTTAGACTTGTAGGTATACAATAGATATGCACAACAACAGTGAGTTAGGTTCCCGTGTGAGACTTGTAGGTATACAATAGATATGCACAACAACAGTGAGTTAGGTTCCCGTGTTAGACTTGTAGGTATACAAGAGATATGCACAACAACAACAGTGAGTTAGGTTCCCGTCTTAGACTTGTACTGGTATACAATAGATATGCACAACAACAGTGAGTTAATAGGTTCCCGTCTTAGACTTGTAGGTATACAATAGATATGCACAACAACAGTGAGTTAGGTTCCCGTGTGAGACTTGTAGGTATACAATAGATATGCACAACAACAGTGAGTTAGGTTCCCGTCTTAGACTTGTAGGTATACAATAGATATGCACAACAACAGTGAGTAAGGTTCCCGTCTTAGACTTTTAGGTATACAATATATATGCACAACAACAGTGAGTTAGGTTCCCGTGTTAGACTTGTAGGTATACAATAGATATACACAACAACAACAGTGAGTTAGGTTCCCGTCTTAGACTTGTACTGGTATACAATAGATATGCACAACAACAGTGAGTTAATAGGTTCCCGTCTTAGACTTGTAGGTATACAATAGATATGCACAACAACAGTGAGTTAGGTTCCCGTGTGAGACTTGTAGGTATACAATAGATATGCACAACAACAGTGAGTTAGGTTCCCGTCTTAGACTTGTAGGTATACAATAGATATGCACAACAACAGTGAGTAAGGTTCCCGTCTTAGACTTTTAGGTATACAATATATATGCACAACAACAGTGAGTTAGGTTCCCGTCTTAGACTTGTAGGTATACAATATATATACACAACAACAGTGAGTTAGGTTCCCGTGTGAGACTTGTAGGTATACAATAGATATGCACAACAACAGTGAGTTAATAGGTTCCCGTCTTAGACTTGTAGGTATACAATAGATATGCACAACAACAGTGAGTTAGGTTCCCGTCTTAGACTTGTAGGTATACAATAGATATGCACAACAACAGTGAGTTAGGTTCCCGTGTGAGACTTGTAGGTATACAATAGATATGCACAACAACAGTGAGTTAGGTTCCCGTGTGAGACTTGTAGGTATACAATTGATATGCACAACAACAGTGAGTTAGGTTCCCGTGTGAGACTTGTAGGTATACAATAGATATGCACAACAACAGTGAGTTAGGTTCCCGTCTTAGACTTGTAGGTATACAATATATATACACAACAACAGTGAGTTAGGTTCCCGTGTGAGACTTGTAGGTATACAATAGATATACACAACAACAGTGAGTTAGGTTCCCGTGTGAGACTTGTAGGTATACAATAGATATGCACAACAACAGTGAGTTAGGTTCCCGTGTGAGACTTGTAGCTATACAATAGATATGCACAACAACAGTGAGTTAGGTTCCCGTGTGAGACTTGTAGGTATACAATAGATATGCACAACAACAGTGAGTTAGCTTCCCGTCTTAGACTTGTAGGTATACAATAGATATGCACAACAACAGTGAGTTAGGTTCCCGTCTTAGACTTGTAGGTATACAATATATATACACAACAACAGTGAGTTAGGTTCCCGTGTGAATCTTGTAGGTATACAATAGATATGCACAACAACAGTGAGTTAGGTTCCCGTCTTAGACTTGTAGGTATACAATAGATATGCACATCAACAGTGAGTTAGGTTCCCGTCTTAGACTTGTAGGTATACAATAGATATGCACAACAATAGTGAGTTAGGTTCCCGTCTTAGACTTGTAGGTATACAATAGATATGCACAACAACAGTGAGTTAGGTTCCCGTCTTAGACTTGTAGGTATACAATAGATATGCACAACAACAGTGAGTTAATAGGTTCCCGTGTGAGACTTGTAGGTATACAATAGATATGCACAACAACAGTGAGTAAGGTTCCCGTCTTAGACTTGTAGGTATACAATAGATATGCACAACAACAGTGAGTTAGGTTCCCGTCTTAGACTTGTAGGTATACAATAAATATGCACAACAATAGTGAGTTAGGTTCCCGTCTTAGACTTGTAGGTATACAATTAATATGCACAACAATAGTGAGTTAGGTTCCCGTCTTAGACTTGTAGGTATACAATAGATATGCACAACAACAGTGAGTTAGGTTCCCGTCTTAGACTTGTAGGTATACAATAGATATGCACAACAACAGTGAGTTAATAGGTTCCCGTGTGAGACTTGTAGGTATACAATATATATACACAACAACAGTGAGTTAGGTTCCCGTGTGAGACTTGTAGGTATACAATAGATATGCACAACAACAGTGAGTTAGCTTCCCGTCTTAGACTTGTAGGTATACAATAGATATGCACAACAACAGTGAGTTAGGTTCCCGTCTTAGACTTGTAGGTATACAATATACATACACAACAACAGTGAGTTAGGTTCCCATGTGAGACTTGTAGGTATACAATAGATATGCACAACAACAGTGAGTTAGGTTCCCGTGTGAGACTTGTAGGTATACAATATATATACACAACAACAGTGAGTTAGGTTCCCGTGTGAGACTTGTAGATATACAATATATATACACAACAACAGTGAGTTAGGTTCCCGTGTGAGACTTGTAGGTATACAATAGATATACACAACAATAGTGAGTTAGGTTCCCGTCTTAGACTTGTAGGTATACAATAGATATGCACAACAACAGTGAGTTAGGTTCCCGTCTTAGACTTGTAGGTATACAATAGATATGCACAACAACAGTGAGTTAGGTTACCGTCTTAGACTTGTAGGTATACAATATATATACACAACAACAGTGAGTTAGGTTCCCGTGTGAGTCTTGTAGGTATACAATAGATATGCACAACAACAGTGAGTTAGGTTCCCGTCTTAGACTTGTAGGTATACAATAGATATGCACATCAACAGTGAGTTAGGTTCCCGTCTTAGACTTGTAGGTATACAATAAATATGCACAACAATAGTGAGTTAGGTTCCCGTCTTAGACTTGTAGGTATACAATAGATATGCACAACAACAGTGAGTTAGGTTCCCGTCTTAGACTTGTAGGTATACAATAGATATGCACAACAACAGTGAGTTAGGTTCCCGTCTTAGACTTGTAGGTATACAATAGATATGCACAACAACAGTGAGTTAGGTTCCCGTCTTAGACTTGTAGGTATACAATATACATACACAACAACAGTGAGTTAGGTTCCCGTGTGAGACTTGTAGGTATACAATAGATATGCACAACAACAGTGAGTTAGGTTCCCGTGTGAGACTTGTAGGTATACAATAGATATGCACAACAACAGTGAGTTAGGTTCCCGTCTTAGACTTGTAGGTATACAATATATATACACAACAACAGTGAGTTAGGTTTCCGTGTGAGACTTGTAGGTATACAATAGATATGCACAACAACAGTGAGTTAGGTTCCCGTCTTAGACTTGTAGGTATACAATAGATATGCACAACAACAGTGAGTTAATAGGTTCCCGTCTTAGACTTGTAGGTATACAATAGATATGCACAACAACAGTGAGTTAGGTTCCCGTCTTAGACTTGTACTGGTATACAATAGATATGCACAACAACGGGTGAGTTAGGTTCCCGTGTGAGACTTGTAGGTATACAATATATATACACAACAACAGCGAGTAAGGTTCCCGTCTTAGACTTGTAGGTATACAATAGATATGCACAAGAACAGTGAGTTAGGTTCCCGTGTGAGACTTGTAGTTATACAATTGATATGCACAACAACAGTGAGTTAGGTTCCCGTCTTAGACTTGTAGATATACAATAGATATGCACAACAACAGTGAGTTAGGTTCCCGTCTTAGACTTGTAGGTATACAATAAATATGCACAACAATATATATAGTGAGTTAGGTTCCCGTCTTAGACTTGTAGGTATACAATAGATATGCACAACAACAGTGAGTTAGGTTCCCGTCTTAGACTTGTAGGTATACAATAGATATGCACAACAACAGTGAGTTAATAGGTTCCCGTGTGAGACTTGTAGGTATACAATATATATACACAACAACAGTGAGTTAGGTTCCCGTGTGAGACTTGTAGGTATACAATAGATATGCACAACAACAGTGAGTTAGGTTCCCGTCTTAGACTTGTAGGTATACAATAGATATGCACAACAACAGTGAGTTAGGTTCCCGTCTTAGACTTGTAGGTATACAATAAATATGCACAACAATAGTGAGTTAGGTTCCCGTCTTAGACTTGTAGGTATACAATAGATATGCACAACAACAGTGAGTTAGGTTCCCGTCTTAGACTTGTAGGTATACAATAGATATGCACAACAACAGTGAGTTAATAGGTTCCCGTGTGAGACCTGTAGGTATACAATATATATACACAACAACAGTGAGTTAGGTTCCCGTGTGAGACTTGTAGGTATACAATAGATATGCACAACAACAGTGAGTTAGCTTCCCGTCTTAGACTTGTAGGTATACAATAGATATGCACAACAACAGTGAGTTAGGTTCCCGTCTTAGACTTGTAGGTATACAATATACATGCACAACAAAAGTGAGTTAGGTTCCCGTGTGAGACTTGTAGGTATACAATATATATACACAACAACAGTGAGTTAGGTTCCCGTGTGAGACTTGTAGGTATACAATAGATATGCACAACAACAGTGAGTTAATAGGTTCCCGTGTGAGACCTGTAGGTATACAATATATATACACAACAACAGTGAGTTAGGTTCCCGTGTGAGACTTGTAGGTATACAATAGATATGCACAACAACAGTGAGTTAGGTTCCCCGTCTTAGACTTGTAGGTATACAATAGATATGCACAACAACAGTGAGTTAGGTTCCCGTCTTAGACTTGTAGGTATACAATAGATATGCACAACAACAGTGAGTTAGGTTCCCGTCTTAGACTTGTAGGTATACAATATACATACACAACAACAGTGAGTTAGGTTCCCGTGTGAGACTTGTAGGTATACAATAGATATGCACAACAACAGTGAGTTAGGTTCCCGTGTGAGACTTGTAGGTATACAATAGATATGCACAACAACAGTGAGTTAGGTTCCCGTCTTAGACTTGTAGGTATACAATATATATACACAACAACAGTGAGTTAGGTTTCCGTGTGAGACTTGTAGGTATACAATAGATATGCACAACAACAGTGAGTTAGGTTCCCGTCTTAGACTTGTAGGTATACAATAGATATGCACAACAACAGTGAGTTAATAGGTTCCCGTCTTAGACTTGTAGGTATACAATAGATATGCACAACAACAGTGAGTTAGGTTCCCGTCTTAGACTTGTACTGGTATACAATAGATATGCACAACAACGGGTGAGTTAGGTTCCCGTGTGAGACTTGTAGGTATACAATATATATACACAACAACAGCGAGTAAGGTTCCCGTCTTAGACTTGTAGGTATACAATAGATATGCACAAGAACAGTGAGTTAGGTTCCCGTGTGAGACTTGTAGTTATACAATTGATATGCACAACAACAGTGAGTTAGGTTCCCGTCTTAGACTTGTAGGTATACAATAGATATGCACAACAACAGTGAGTTAGGTTCCCGTCTTAGACTTGTAGGTATACAATAAATATGCACAACAATATATATAGTGAGTTAGGTTCCCGTCTTAGACTTGTAGGTATACAATAGATATGCACAACAACAGTGAGTTAGGTTCCCGTCTTAGACTTGTAGGTATACAATAGATATGCACAACAACAGTGAGTTAATAGGTTCCCGTGTGAGACTTGTAGGTATACAATATATATACACAACAACAGTGAGTTAGGTTCCCGTGTGAGACTTGTAGGTATACAATAGATATGCACAACAACAGTGAGTTAGGTTCCCGTCTTAGACTTGTAGGTATACAATAGATATGCACAACAACAGTGAGTTAGGTTCCCGTCTTAGACTTGTAGGTATACAATAAATATGCACAACAATAGTGAGTTAGGTTCCCGTCTTAGACTTGTAGGTATACAATAGATATGCACAACAACAGTGAGTTAGGTTCCCGTCTTAGACTTGTAGGTATACAATAGATATGCACAACAACAGTGAGTTAATAGGTTCCCGTGTGAGACCTGTAGGTATACAATATATATACACAACAACAGTGAGTTAGGTTCCCGTGTGAGACTTGTAGGTATACAATAGATATGCACAACAACAGTGAGTAAGGTTCCCGTCTTAGACTTGTAGGTATACAATAGATATGCACAACAACAGTGAGTTAGGTTCCCGTCTTAGACTTGTAGGTATACAATAAATATGCACAACAATAGTGAGTTAGGTTCCCGTCTTAGACTTGTAGGTATACAATTAATATGCACAACAATAGTGAGTTAGGTTCCCGTCTTAGACTTGTAGGTATACAATAGATATGCACAACAACAGTGAGTTAGGTTCCCGTCTTAGACTTGTAGGTATACAATAGATATGCACAACAACAGTGAGTTAATAGGTTCCCGTGTGAGACCTGTAGGTATACAATATATATACACAACAACAGTGAGTTAGGTTCCCGTGTGAGACTTGTAGGTATACAATAGATATGCACAACAACAGTGAGTTAGCTTCCCGTCTTAGACTTGTAGGTATACAATAGATATGCACAACAACAGTGAGTTAGGTTCCCGTCTTAGACTTGTAGGTATACAATATACATGCACAACAAAAGTGAGTTAGGTTCCCGTGTGAGACTTGTAGGTATACAATATATATACACAACAACAGTGAGTTAGGTTCCCGTGTGAGACTTGTAGGTATACAATAGATATGCACAACAACAGTGAGTTAATAGGTTCCCGTGTGAGACCTGTAGGTATACAATATATATACACAACAACAGTGAGTTAGGTTCCCGTGTGAGACTTGTAGGTATACAATAGATATGCACAACAACAGTGAGTTAGGTTCCCCGTCTTAGACTTGTAGGTATACAATAGATATGCACAACAACAGTGAGTTAGGTTCCCGTCTTAGACTTGTAGGTATACAATAGATATGCACAACAACAGTGAGTTAGGTTCCCGTCTTAGACTTGTAGGTATACAATATACATACACAACAACAGTGAGTTAGGTTCCCGTGTGAGACTTGTAGGTATACAATAGATATGCACAACAACAGTGAGTTAGGTTCCCGTGTGAGACTTGTAGGTATACAATAGATATGCACAACAACAGTGAGTTAGGTTCCCGTCTTAGACTTGTAGGTATACAATATATATACACAACAACAGTGAGTTAGGTTCCCGTGTGAGACTTGTAGGTATACAATAGATATGCACAACAACAGTGAGTTAGGTTCCCGTCTTAGACTTGTAGGTATACAATAGATATGCACAACAACAGTGAGTTAATAGGTTCCCGTCTTAGACTTGTAGGTATACAATAGATATGCACAACAACAGTGAGTTAGGTTCCCGTCTTAGACTTGTACTGGTATACAATAGATATGCACAACAACGGGTGAGTTAGGTTCCCGTGTGAGACTTGTAGGTATACAATATATATACACAACAACAGCGAGTAAGGTTCCCGTCTTAGACTTGTAGGTATACAATAGATATGCACAACAACAGTGAGTTAGGTTCCCGTGTGAGACTTGTAGTTATACAATTGATATGCACAACAACAGTGAGTTAGGTTCCCGTCTTAGACTTGTAGGTATACAATAGATATGCACAACAACAGTGAGTTAGGTTCCCGTCTTAGACTTGTAGGTATACAATAAATATGCACAACAATATATATAGTGAGTTAGGTTCCCGTCTTAGACTTGTAGGTATACAATAGATATGCACAACAACAGTGAGTTAGGTTCCCGTCTTAGACTTGTAGGTATACAATAGATATGCACAACAACAGTGAGTTAATAGGTTCCCGTGTGAGACTTGTAGGTATACAATATATATACACAACAACAGTGAGTTAGGTTCCCGTGTGAGACTTGTAGGTATACAATAGATATGCACAACAACAGTGAGTTAGGTTCCCGTCTTAGACTTGTAGGTATACAATAGATATGCACAACAACAGTGAGTTAGGTTCCCGTCTTAGACTTGTAGGTATACAATAAATATGCACAACAATAGTGAGTTAGGTTCCCGTCTTAGACTTGTAGGTATACAATAGATATGCACAACAACAGTGAGTTAGGTTCCCGTCTTAGACTTGTAGGTATACAATAGATATGCACAACAACAGTGAGTTAATAGGTTCCCGTGTGAGACCTGTAGGTATACAATATATATACACAACAACAGTGAGTTAGGTTCCCGTGTGAGACTTGTAGGTATACAATAGATATGCACAACAACAGTGAGTTAGCTTCCCGTCTTAGACTTGTAGGTATACAATAGATATGCACAACAACAGTGAGTTAGGTTCCCGTCTTAGACTTGTAGGTATACAATATACATACACAACAAAAGTGAGTTAGGTTCCCGTGTGAGACTTGTAGGTATACAATATATATACACAACAACAGTGAGTTAGGTTCCCGTGTGAGACTTGTAGGTATACAATAGATATGCACAACAACAGTGAGTTAATAGGTTCCCGTGTGAGACCTGTAGGTATACAATATATATACACAACAACAGTGAGTTAGGTTCCCGTGTGAGACTTGTAGGTATACAATAGATATGCACAACAACAGTGAGTTAGGTTCCCCGTCTTAGACTTGTAGGTATACAATAGATATGCACAACAACAGTGAGTTAGGTTCCCGTCTTAGACTTGTACTGGTATACAATAGATATGCACAACAACGGGTGAGTTAGGTTCCCGTGTGAGACTTGTAGGTATACAATATATATACACAACAACAGCGAGTAAGGTTCCCGTCTTAGACTTGTAGGTATACAATAGATATGCACAAGAACAGTGAGTTAGGTTCCCGTGTGAGACTTGTAGTTATACAATTGATATGCACAACAACAGTGAGTTAGGTTCCCGTCTTAGACTTGTAGGTATACAATAGATATGCACAACAACAGTGAGTTAGGTTCCCGTCTTAGACTTGTAGGTATACAATAAATATGCACAACAATATATATAGTGAGTTAGGTTCCCGTCTTAGACTTGTAGGTATACAATAGATATGCACAACAACAGTGAGTTAGGTTCCCGTCTTAGACTTGTAGGTATACAATAGATATGCACAACAACAGTGAGTTAATAGGTTCCCGTGTGAGACTTGTAGGTATACAATATATATACACAACAACAGTGAGTTAGGTTCCCGTGTGAGACTTGTAGGTATACAATAGATATGCACAACAACAGTGAGTTAGGTTCCCGTCTTAGACTTGTAGGTATACAATAGATATGCACAACAACAGTAAGTTAGGTTCCCGTCTTAGACTTGTAGGTATACAATAAATATGCACAACAATAGTGAGTTAGGTTCCCGTCTTAGACTTGTAGGTATACAATAGATATGCACAACAACAGTGAGTTAGGTTCCCGTCTTAGACTTGTAGGTATACAATAGATATGCACAACAACAGTGAGTTAATAGGTTCCCGTGTGAGACCTGTAGGTATACAATATATATACACAACAACAGTGAGTTAGGTTCCCGTGTGAGACTTGTAGGTATACAATAGATATGCACAACAACAGTGAGTTAGCTTCCCGTCTTAGACTTGTAGGTATACAATAGATATGCACAACAACAGTGAGTTAGGTTCCCGTCTTAGACTTGTAGGTATACAATATACATACACAACAAAAGTGAGTTAGGTTCCCGTGTGAGACTTGTAGGTATACAATATATATACACAACAACAGTGAGTTAGGTTCCCGTGTGAGACTTGTAGGTATACAATAGATATGCACAACAACAGTGAGTTAATAGGTTCCCGTGTGAGACCTGTAGGTATACAATATATATACACAACAACAGTGAGTTAGGTTCCCGTGTGAGACTTGTAGGTATACAATAGATATGCACAACAACAGTGAGTTAGGTTCCCCGTCTTAGACTTGTAGGTATACAATAGATATGCACAACAACAGTGAGTTAGGTTCCCGTCTTAGACTTGTAGGTATACAATAGATATGCACAACAACAGTGAGTTAGGTTCCCGTCTTAGACTTGTAGGTATACAATATATATACACAACAACAGTGAGTTAGGTTCCCGTGTGAGACTTGTAGGTATACAATAGATATGCACAACAACAGTGAGTTAGGTTCCCGTGTGAGACTTGTAGGTATACAATAGATATGCACAACAACAGTGAGTTAGGTACCCGTGTGAGACTTGTAGGTATACAATTGATATGCACAACAACAGTGAGTTAGGTTCCCGTCTTTGACTTGTAGGTATACAATAGATATGCACAACAACAGTGAGTCAGGTTCCCGTCTTAGACTTGTAGGTATACAATAGATATACACAACAACAGTGAGTAAGGTTCCCGTGTGAGACTTGTAGGTATACAATATATATACACAACAACAGTGAGTAAGGTTCCCGTCTTAGACTTGTAGGTATACAATAGATATGCACAACAACAGTGAGTTAGGTTCCCGTCTTAGACTTGTAGGTACACAATATATATGCACAACAACAGTGAGTTAATAGGTTCCCGTGTGAGACTTGTAGGTATACAATATATATACACAACAACAGTGAGTTAGGTTCCCGTGTGAGACTTGTAGGTATACAATAGATATGCAAAACAACAGTGAGTTAGGTTCCCGTCTTAGATTTGTAGGTATACAATAGATATGCACAACAACAGTGAGTTAGGTTCCCGTCTTAGACTTGTAGGTATACAATAGATATGCACAACAACAGTGAGTTAGGTTCCCGTGTGAGACTTGTAGTTATACAATAGATATGCACAACAACAGTGAGTTAGGTTCCCGTGTGAGACTTGTAGGTATACAATATATATACACAACAACAGTGAGTAAGGTTCCCGTCTTAGACTTGTAGGTATACAATAGATATGCACAACAACAGTGAGTTAGGTTCCCGTCTTAGACTTGTAGGTATACAATAGATGTGCACAACAACAGTGAGCTAGGTTCCCGTCTTAGACTTGTAGGTATACAATAGATATGCACAACAACAGTGAGTTAGGTTCCCGTGTGAGACTTGTAGGTATACAATAGATATGCACAACAACAGTGAGTTAGGTTCCCGTCTTAGACTTGTAGGTATACAATAGATATGCACAACAACAGTGAGTTAGGTTCCCGTGTGAGACTTGTAGGTATACAATAGATATGCACAACAACAGTGAGTTAGGTTCCCGTCTTAGACTTGTACTGGTATACAATAGATATGCACAACAACAGTGAGTAAGGTTCCCGTGTGAGACTTGTAGGTATACAATATATATGCACAACAACAGTGAGTAAGGTTCCCGTCTTAGACTTGTAGGTATACAATAGATATGCACAACAACAGTGAGTTAATAGGTTCCCGTGAGAGACTTGTAGGTATACAATAGATATGCACAACAACAGTGAGTTAGGTTCCCGTGTGAGACTTGTAGGTATACAATATATATACACAACAACAGTGAGTAAGGTTCCCGTCTTAGACTTGTAGGTATACAATAGATATGCACAACAACAGTGAGTTAGGTTCCCGTCTTAGACTTGTAGGTATACAATAGATGTGCACAACAACAGTGAGCTAGGTTCCCGTCTTAGACTTGTAGGTATACAATAGATATGCACAACAACAGTGAGTTAGGTTCCCGTGTGAGACTTGTAGTTTACAATAGATATGCACAACAACAGTGAGTTAGGTTCCCGTCTTAGACTTGTAGGTATACAATAGATATGCACAACAACAGTGAGTTAGGTTCCCGTGTGAGACTTGTAGGTATACAATAGATATGCACAACAACAGTGAGTTAGGTTCCCGTCTTAGACTTGTACTGGTATACAATAGATATGCACAACAACAGTGAGTTAATAGGTTCCCGTGTGAGACTTGTAGGTATACAATAGATATGCACAACAACAGTGAGTTAGGTTCCCGTCTTAGACTTGTACTGGTATACAATAGATATGCACAACAACAGTGAGTTAATAGGTTCCCGTCTTAGACTTGTAGGTATACACTAGATATGCACAACAACAGTGAGTTAGGTTCCCGTCTTAGACTTGTACTGGTATACAATATATATGCACAACAACAGTGAGTTAGGTTCCCGTGTGAGACTTGTAGGTATACAATACATATACACAACAACAGCGAGTAAGATTCCCGTCTTAGACTTGTAGGTATACAATAGATATGCACAACAACAGTGAGTTAGGTTCCCGTGTGAGACTTGTAGTTATACAATTGATATGCACAACAACAGTGAGTTAGGTTCCCGTGTTAGACTTGTAGGTATACAATAGATATGCACAACAACAGTGAGTTAGGTTCCCGTGTGAGACTTGTAGGTATACAATAGATATGCACAACAACAGTGAGTTAGGTTCCCGTCTTAGACTTGTAGGTATACAATAGATATACACAACAACAACAGTGAGTTAGGTTCCCGTGTTAGACTTGTAGGTATACAATAGATATACACAACAACAACAGTGAGTTAGGTTCCCGTGTTAGACTTGTAGGTAACTAAGAGATATGCACAACAACAGTGAGTTAGGTTCCCGTCTTAGACTTGTAGGTATACAATAGATATGCACAACAACAGTGAGTTAGGTTCCCGTCTTAGACTTGTAGGTATACAATAGATATGCACAACAACAGTGAGTTAGGTTCCCGTCTTAGACTTGTAGGTATACAATAGATATGCACAACAACAGTGAGTTAGGTTCCCGTGTGAGACTTGTAGGTATACATTAGATATGCACAACAACAGTGAGTTAGGTTCCCGTGTTAGACTTGTAGGTATACAATAGATATGCACAACAACAGTGAGTTAGGTTCCCGTCTTAGACTTGTAGGTATACAATAGATATGCACAACAACAGTGAGTTAGGTTCCCGTGTGAGACTTGTAGGTATACAATAGATATGCACAACAACAGTGAGTTAGGTTCCCGTCTTAGACTTGTACTGGTATACAATAGATATGCACAACAACAGTGAGTTAGGTTCCCGTCTTAGACTTGTAGGTATACAATAGATATGCACAACAACAGTGAGTTAGGTTCCCGTGTTAGACTTGTAGGTATACAATAGATATGCAAACAACAGTGAGTTAGGTTCCCGTCTTAGACTTGTAGGTATACAATAGATATGCACAACAACAGTGAGTTAGGTTCCCGTCTTAGACTTGTAGGTATACAATAGATATGCACAACAACAGTGAGTTAGGTTCCCGTGTGAGACTTGTAGGTATACAATAGATATGCACAACAACAGTGAGTTAGGTTCCCGTCTTAGACTTGTAGGTATACAATAGATATGCACAACAACAGTGAGTTAGGTTCCCGTGTGAGACTTGTAGGTATACAATAGATATGCACAACAACAGTGAGTTAGGTTCCCGTCTTAAACTTGTACTGGTATACAATAGATATGCACAACAACAGTGAGTTAGGTTCCCGTGTGAGACTTGTAGGTATACAATATATATGCACAACAACAGTGAGTAAGGTTCCCGTCTTAGACTTGTAGGTATACAATAGATATGCACAACAACAGTGACTTAATAGGTTCCCGTGTGAGACTTGTAGGTATACAATAGATATACACAACAACAACAGTGAGTTAGGTTCCCGTGTGAGACTTGTAGGTATACAATATATATGCACAACAACAGTGAGTTAGGTTCCCGTCTTAGACTTGTACTGGTATACAATAGATATGCACAACAACAGTGAGTTAATAGGTTCCCGTGTAAGACTTGTAGGTATACAATAGATATGCACAACAACATTGAGTTAGGTTCCCGTCTTAGACTTGTACTGGTATACAATAGATATGCACAACAACAGTGAGTTAATAGGTTCCCGTCTTAGACTTGTAGGTATACAATAGATATGCACAACAACAGTGAGTTAGGTTCCCGTCTTAGACTTGTACTGGTATACAATAGATATGCACAACAACGGGTGAGTTAGGTTCCCGTGTGAGACTTGTAGGTATACAATATATATATAAACAACAACAGCGAGTAAGGTTCCCGTCTTAGACTTGTAGGTATACAATAGATATGCACAACAACAGTGAGTTAGGTTCCCGTGTGAGACTTGTAGTTATACAATTGATATGCACAACAACAGTGAGTTAGGTTCCCGTGTTAGACTTGTAGGTATACAATAGATATGCACAACAACAGTGAGTTAGGTTCCCGTCTTAGACTTGTAGGTATACAATAGATATGCACAACAACAGTGAGTAAGGTTCCCGTGTGAGACTTGTAGGTATACATTAGATATGCACAACAACAGTGAGTTAGGTTCCCGTCTTTGACTTGTAGGTATACAATAGATATACACAACAACAACAGTGAGTTAGGTTCCCGTGTTAGACTTGTAGGTATACAATTGATATGCAAACAACAGTGAGTTAGGTTCCCGTGTGAGACTTGTAGGTATACAATAGATATGCACAACAACAGTGAGTTAGGTTCCCGTGTTAGACTTGTAGGTATACAATAGATATACACAACAACAACAGTGAGTTAGGTTCCCGTGTTAGACTTGTAGGTATACAATAGATATACACAACAACAACAACAGTGAGTTAGGTTCCCGTGTTAGACTTGTAGGTATACAATAGATATGCACAACAACAGTGAGTTAGGTTCCCGTCTTAGACTTGTAGGTATACAATAGATATGCACAACAACAGTGAGTTAGGTTCCCGTGTGAGACTTGTAGGTATACAATAGATATGCACAACAACAGTGAGTTAGGTTCCCGTGTTAGACTTGTAGGTATACAATAGATATGCACAACAACAGTGAGTTAGGTTCCCGTGTTAGACTTGTAGGTATACAATAGATATGCACAACAACAGTGAGTTAGGTTCCCGTCTTAGACTTGTAGGTATACATTAGATATGCACAACAACAGTGAGTTAGGTTCCCGTGTGAGACTTGTAGGTATACAAGAGATATGCACAACAACAGTGAGTTAGGTTCCCGTCTTAGACTTGTAGTTATACAAGAGATATGCACAACAACAGTGAGTTAGGTTCCCGTCTTAGACTTGTAGTTATACAATTGATATGCACAACAACAGTGAGTTAGGTTCCCGTGTGAGACTTGTAGGTATACAATATATATGCAGAACAACAGTGAGTTAGGTTCCCGTCTTAGACTTGTAGGTATACAATAGATATGCACAACAACAGTGAGTTAATAGGTTCCCGTGTGAGACTTGTAGGTATACAATAGATATACACAACAACAACAGTGAGTTAGGTTCCCGTGTGAGACTTGTAGGTATACAATATATATACACAACAACAGCGAGTAAGGTTCCCGTCTTAGACTTGTAGGTATACAATAGATATGCACAACAACAGTGAGTTAATAGGTTCCCGTGTGAGACTTGTAGTTATACAATTGATATGCACAACAACAGTGAGTTAGGTTCCCGTGTTAGACTTGTAGGTATACAATAGATATGCACAACAACAGTGAGTTAATAGGTTCCCGTCTTAGACTTGTAGGTATACAATAGATATGCACAACAACAGTGAGTTAGGTTCCCGTGTTAGACTTGTAGGTATACAATAGATATGCACAACAACAGTGAGTTAGGTTCCCGTGTTAGACTTGTAGGTATACAATAGATATGCACAACAACAGTGAGTTAGGTTCCCGTCTTAGACTTGTAGGTATACATTAGATATGCACAACAACAGTGAGTTAGGTTCCCGTGTGAGACTTGTAGGTATACAAGAGATATGCACAACAACAGTGAGTTAGGTTCCCGTCTTAGACTTGTAGTTATACAATTGATATGCACAACAACAGTGAGTTAGGTTCCCGTCTTAGACTTGTAGGTATACAATAGATATGCACAACAACAGTGAGTTAGGTTCCCGTGTGAGACTTGTAGGTATACAATAGATATGCACAACAACAGTGAGTTAGGTTCCCGTCTTAGACTTGTACTGGTATACAATAGATATGCACAACAACAGTGAGTTAGGTTCCCGTGTGAGACTTGTAGGTATACAATATATATATAAACAACAACAGTGAGTAAGGTTCCCGTCTTAGACTTGTAGGTATACAATAGATATGCACAACAACAGTGAGTTAATAGGTTCCCGTGTGAGACTTGTAGGTATACAATAGATATACACAACAACAACAGTGAGTTAGGTTCCCGTGTGAGACTTGTAGGTATACAATATATATACACAACAACAGCGAGTAAGGTTCCCGTCTTAGACTTGTAGGTATACAATAGATATGCACAACAACAGTGAGTTAATAGGTTCCCGTGTGAGACTTGTAGTTATACAATTGATATGCACAACAACAGTGAGTTAGGTTCCCGTGTTAGACTTGTAGGTATACAATAGATATGCACAACAACAGTGAGTTAATAGGTTCCCGTCTTAGACTTGTAGGTATACAATAGATATGCACAACAACAGTGAGTTAGGTTCCCGTCTTAGACTTGTACTGGTATACAATAGATATGCACAACAACAGTGACTTAATAGGTTCCCGTGTGAGACTTGTAGGTATACAATAGATATACACAACAACAACAGTGAGTTAGGTTCCCGTGTGAGACTTGTAGGTATACAATATATATGCACAACAACAGTGAGTTAGGTTCCCGTCTTAGACTTGTACTGGTATACAATAGATATGCACAACAACAGTGAGTTAATAGGTTCCCGTGTAAGACTTGTAGGTATACAATAGATATGCACAACAACATTGAGTTAGGTTCCCGTCTTAGACTTGTACTGGTATACAATAGATATGCACAACAACAGTGAGTTAATAGGTTCCCGTCTTAGACTTGTAGGTATACAATAGATATGCACAACAACAGTGAGTTAGGTTCCCGTCTTAGACTTGTACTGGTATACAATAGATATGCACAACAACGGGTGAGTTAGGTTCCCGTGTGAGACTTGTAGGTATACAATATATATATAAACAACAACAGCGAGTAAGGTTCCCGTCTTAGACTTGTAGGTATACAATAGATATGCACAACAACAGTGAGTTAGGTTCCCGTGTGAGACTTGTAGTTATACAATTGATATGCACAACAACAGTGAGTTAGGTTCCCGTGTTAGACTTGTAGGTATACAATAGATATGCACAACAACAGTGAGTTAGGTTCCCGTCTTAGACTTGTAGGTATACAATAGATATGCACAACAACAGTGAGTTAGGTTCCCGTGTGAGACTTGTAGGTATACATTAGATATGCACAACAACAGTGAGTTAGGTTCCCGTCTTTGACTTGTAGGTATACAATAGATATACACAACAACAACAGTGAGTTAGGTTCCCGTGTTAGACTTGTAGGTATACAATTGATATGCAAACAACAGTGAGTTAGGTTCCCGTGTGAGACTTGTAGGTATACAATAGATATGCACAACAACAGTGAGTTAGGTTCCCGTGTTAGACTTGTAGGTATACAATAGATATACACAACAACAACAGTGAGTTAGGTTCCCGTGTTAGACTTGTAGGTATACAATAGATATACACAACAACAACAACAGTGAGTTAGGTTCCCGTGTTAGACTTGTAGGTATACAATAGATATGCACAACAACAGTGAGTTAGGTTCCCGTCTTAGACTTGTAGGTATACAATAGATATGCACAACAACAGTGAGTTAGGTTCCCGTGTGAGACTTGTAGGTATACAATAGATATGCACAACAACAGTGAGTTAGGTTCCCGTGTTAGACTTGTAGGTATACAATAGATATGCACAACAACAGTGAGTTAGGTTCCCGTGTTAGACTTGTAGGTATACAATAGATATGCACAACAACAGTGAGTTAGGTTCCCGTCTTAGACTTGTAGGTATACATTAGATATGCACAACAACAGTGAGTTAGGTTCCCGTGTGAGACTTGTAGGTATACAAGAGATATGCACAACAACAGTGAGTTAGGTTCCCGTCTTAGACTTGTAGTTATACAATTGATATGCACAACAACAGTGAGTTAGGTTCCCGTCTTAGACTTGTAGGTATACAATAGATATGCACAACAACAGTGAGTTAGGTTCCCGTGTGAGACTTGTAGGTATACAATATATATGCACAACAACAGTGAGTTAGGTTCCCGTCTTAGACTTGTAGGTATACAATAGATATGCACAACAACAGTGAGTTAATAGGTTCCCGTGTGAGACCTCTAGGTATACAATAGATATACACAACAACAACAGTGAGTTAGGTTCCCGTGTGAGACTTGTAGGTATACAATATATATACACAACAACAGCGAGTAAGGTTCCCGTCTTAGACTTGTAGGTATACAATAGATATGCACAACAACAGTGAGTTAATAGGTTCCCGTGTGAGACTTGTAGTTATACAATTGATATGCACAACAACAGTGAGTTAGGTTCCCGTGTTAGACTTGTAGGTATACAATAGATATGCACAACAACAGTGAGTTAATAGGTTCCCGTCTTAGACTTGTAGGTATACAATAGATATGCACAACAACAGTGAGTTAGGTTCCCGTGTTAGACTTGTAGGTATACAATAGATATGCACAACAACAGTGAGTTAGGTTCCCGTGTTAGACTTGTAGGTATACAATAGATATGCACAACAACAGTGAGTTAGGTTCCCGTCTTAGACATGTAGGTATACATTAGATATGCACAACAACAGTGAGTTAGGTTCCCGTGTGAGACTTGTAGGTATACAAGAGATATGCACAACAACAGTGAGTTAGGTTCCCGTCTTAGACTTGTAGTTATACAATTGATATGCACAACAACAGTGAGTTAGGTTCCCGTCTTAGACTTGTAGGTATACAATAGATATGCACAACAACAGTGAGTTAGGTTCCCGTGTGAGACTTGTAGGTATACAATAGATATGCACAACAACAGTGAGTTAGGTTCCCGTCTTAGACTTGTACTGGTATACAATAGATATGCACAACAACAGTGAGTTAGGTTCCCGTGTGAGACTTGTAGGTATACAATATATATGCACAACAACAGTGAGTAAGGTTCCCGTCTTAGACTTGTAGGTATACAATAGATATGCACAACAACAGTGAGTTAATAGGTTCCCGTGTGAGACTTGTAGGTATACAATAGATATACACAACAACAACAGTGAGTTAGGTTCCCGTGTGAGACTTGTAGGTATACAATATATATACACAACAACAGCGAGTAAGGTTCCCGTCTTAGACTTGTAGGTATACAATAGATATGCACAACAACAGTGAGTTAATAGGTTCCCGTGTGAGACTTGTAGTTATACAATTGATATGCACAACAACAGTGAGTTAGGTTCCCGTGTTAGACTTGTAGGTATACAATAGATATGCACAACAACAGTGAGTTAATAGGTTCCCGTCTTAGACTTGTAGGTATACAATAGATATGCACAACAACAGTGAGTTAGGTTCCCGTCTTAGACTTGTACTGGTATACAATAGATATGCACAACAACAGTGAGTAAGGTTCCCGTGTGAGACTTGTAGGTATACAATAGATATGCACAACAACAGTGAGTTAGGTTCCCGTCTTAGACTTGTAGGTATACAATAGATATACACAACAACAACAGTGAGTTAGGTTCCCGTGTTAGACTTGTAGGTTTACAATTGATATGCAAACAACAGTGAGTTAGGTTCCCGTGTTAGACTTGTAGGTATACAATAGATATGCACAACAACAGTGAGTTAGGTTCCCGTATTAGACTTGTAGGTATACAATAGATATACACAACAACAACAGTGAGTTAGGTTCCCGTCTTTGACTTGTAGGTATACAATAGATATACACAACAACAACAGTGAGTTAGGTTCCCGTGTTAGACTTGTAGGTATACAATAGATATGCACAACAACAGTGAGTTAGGTTCCCGTCTTAGACTTGTAGGTATACAATAGATATGCACAACAACAGTGAGTTAGGTTCCCGTCTTAGACTTGTAGGTATACAATAGATATGCACAACAACAGTGAGTTAGGTTCCCGTCTTAGACTTGTAGGTATACAATAGATATGCACAACAACAGTGAGTTAGGTTCCCGTGTGAGACTTGTAGGTATACAATAGATATGCACAACAACAGTGAGTTAGGTTCCCGTGTTAGACTTGTAGGTATACAATAGATATGCACAACAACAGTGAGTTAGGTTCCCGTCTTAGACTTGTAGGTATACAATAGATATGCACAACAACAGTGAGTTAGGTTCCCGTGTGAGACTTGTAGGTATACATTAGATATGCACAACAACAGTGAGTTAGGTTCCCGTGTTAGACTTGTAGGTATACAATAGATATGCACAACAACAGTGAGTTAGGTTCCCGTGTGAGACTTGTAGGTATACAAGAGATATGCACAACAACAGTGAGTTAGGTTCCCGTGTTAGACTTGTAGGTATACAATAGATATGCACAACAACAGTGAGTTAGGTTCCCGTGTTAGACTTGTAGGTATACAATAGATATGCACAACAACAGTGAGTTAGGTTCCCGTCTTAGACTTGTAGGTATACTTTAGATATGCACAACAACAGTGAGTTAGGTTCCCGTGTGAGACTTGTAGGTATACAAGAGATATGCACAACAACAGTGAGTTAGGTTCCCGTCTTAGACTTGTAGTTATACAATTGATATGCACAACAACAGTGAGTTAGGTTCCCGTCTTAGACTTGTAGGTATACAATAGATATGCACAACAACAGTGAGTTAGGTTCCCGTGTGAGACTTGTAGTTATACAATTGATATGCACAACAACAGTGAGTTAGGTTCCCGTGTTAGACTTGTAGGTATACAATAGATATGCACAACAACAGTGAGTTAGGTTCCCGTGTGAGACTTGTAGGTATACAATAGATATGCACAACAACAGTGAGTAAGGTTCCCTAGTGAGACTTGTAGGTATACATTAGATATGCACAACAACAGTGAGTTAGGTTCCCGTCTTAGACTTGTAGGTATACAATAGATATACACAACAACAACAGTGAGTTAGGTTCCCGTGTTAGACTTGTAGGTATACTTTAGATATGCACAACAACAGTAAGTTAGGTTCCCGTGTGAGACTTGTAGGTATACAAGAGATATGCACAACAACAGTGAGTTAGGTTCCCGTCTTAGACTTGTAGGTATACAATAGATATGCACAACAACAGTGAGTTAGGTTCCCGTGTTAGACTTGTAGGTATACAATAGATATGCACAACAACAGTGAGTTAGGTTCCCGTGTTAGACTTGTAGGTATACAATAGATATGCACAACAACAGTGAGTTAGGTTCCTGTGTTAGACTTGTAGGTATACAATAGATATGCACAACAACAGTGAGTTAGGTTCCCGTCTTAGACTTGTAGGTATACTTTAGATATGCACAACAACAGTGAGTTAGGTTCCCGTCTTAGACTTGTAGGTATACACGAGATATGCACAACAACAGTGAGTTAGGTTCCCGTCTCAGACTTGTAGGTATACAATAGATATGCACAACAACAGTGAGTTAGGTTCCCGTGTGAGACTTGTAGGTATACAATAGATATGCACAACAACAGTGAGTTAGGTTCCCGTCTTAGACTTGTAGGTATACAATAGATATGCACAACAACAGTGAGTTAGGTTCCCGTGTGAGACTTGTAGGTATACAATAGATATGCACAACAACAGTGAGTTAGGTTCCCGTCTTAGACTTGTACTGGTATACAATAGATATGCACAACAACAGTGAGTTAGGTTCCCGTGTGAGACTTGTAGGTATACAATATATATGCACAACAACAGTGAGTAAGGTTCCCGTCTTAGACTTGTAGGTATACAATAGATATGCACAACAACAGTGAGTTAATAGGTTCCCGTGTGAGACTTGTAGGTATACAATAGATATACACAACAACAACAGTGAGTTAGGTTCCCGTGTGAGACTTGTAGGTATACAATATATATACACAACAACAGCGAGTAAGGTTCCCGTCTTAGACTTGTAGGTATACAATAGATATGCACAACAACAGTGAGTTAATAGGTTCCCGTGTGAGACTTGTAGTTATACAATTGATATGCACAACAACAGTGAGTTAGGTTCCCGTGTTAGACTTGTAGGTATACAATATATATGCACAACAACAGTGAGTTAATAGGTTCCCGTCTTAGACTTGTAGGTATACAATAGATATGCACAACAACAGTGAGTTAGGTTCCCGTCTTAGACTTGTACTGGTATACAATAGATATGCACAACAACAGTGAGTAAGGTTCCCGTGTGAGACTTGTAGGTATACATTAGATATGCACAACAACAGTGAGTTAGGTTCCCGTCTTAGACTTGTAGGTATACAATTGATATGCAAACAACAGTGAGTTAGGTTCCCGTGTTAGACTTGTAGGTATACAATTGATATGCAAACAACAGTGAGTTAGGTTCCCGTGTTAGACTTGTAGGTATACAATAGATATGCACAACAACAGTGAGTTAGGTTCCCATGTTAGACTTGTAGGTATACAATAGATATGCACAACAACAGTGAGTTAGGTTCCCGTCTTAGACTTGTAGGTATACAATAGATATGCACAACAACAGTGAGTTAGGTTCCCGTGTTAGACTTGTAGGTATACACTAGATATGCACAACAACAGTGAGTTAGGTTCCCGTCTTAGACTTGTAGGTATACTTTAGATATGCACAACAACAGTGAGTTAGGTTCCCGTGTGAGACTTGTAGGTATACACGAGATATGCACAACAACAGTGAGTTAGGTTCCCGTCTTAGACTTGTAGTTATACAATTGATATGCACAACAACAGTGAGTTAGGTTCCCGTCTTAGACTTGTAGGTATACAATAGATATGCACAACAACAGTGAGTTAGGTTCCCGTCTTAGACTTGTAGGTATACAATAGATATACACAACAACAACAGTGAGTTAGGTTCCCGTGTTAGACTTGTAGGTATACAATTGGTATGCAAACAACAGTGAGTTAGGTTCCCGTGTGAGACTTGTAGGTATACATTAGATATGCACAACAACAGTGAGTTAGGTTCCCGTGTTAGACTTGTAGGTATACAATAGATATACACAACAACAACAGTGAGTTAGGTTCCCGTGTAAGACTTGTAGGTATACAATAGATATACACAACAACAACAGTGAGTTAGGTTCCCGTGTTAGACTTGTAGGTATACAATAGATATGCACAACAACAGTGAGTTAGGTTCCCGTGTAAGACTTGTAGGTATATAAGAGATATGCACAACAACAGTGAGTTAGGTTCCCGTCTTAGACTTGTAGGTATACAATATATATGCACAACAACAGTGAGTTAGGTTCCCGTCTTAGACTTGTAGGTATACAATAGATATGCACAACAACAGTGAGTTAGGTTCCCGTCTTAGACTTGTAGGTATACAATAGATATGCACAACAACAGTGAGTTAGGTTCCCGTGTGATACTTGTAGGTATACAATAGATATGCACAACAACAGTGAGTAGGTTCCCGTGTTAGACTTTTAGGTATACAATAGATATGCACAACAACAGTGAGTTAGGTTCCCGTGTAAGACTTGTAGGTATATAAGAGATATGCACAACAACAGTGAGTTAGGTTCCCGTCTTAGACTTGTAGGTATACAATAGATATGCACAACAACAGTGAGTTAGGTTCCCGTGTGAGACTTGTAGGTATACAATAGATATGCACAACAACAGTGAGTTAGGTTCCCGTCTTAGACTTGTACTGGTATACAATAGATATGCACAACAACAGTGAGTTAGGTTCCCGTGTGAGACTTGTAGGTATACAATATATATGCACAACAACAGTGAGTAAGGTTCCCGTCTTAGACTTGTAGGTATACAATAGATATGCACAACAACAGTGAGTTAATAGGTTCCCGTGTGAGACTTGTAGGTATACAATAGATATACACAACAACAACAGTGAGTTAGGTTCCCGTGTGAGACTTGTAGGTATACAATATATATACACAACAACAGCGAGTAAGGTTCCCGTCTTAGACTTGTAGGTATACAATAGATATGCACAACAACAGTGAGTTAATAGGTTCCCGTGTGAGACTTGTAGTTATACAATTGATATGCACAACAACAGTGAGTTAGGTTCCCGTGTTAGACTTGTAGGTATACAATATATATGCACAACAACAGTGAGTTAATAGGTTCCCGTCTTAGACTTGTAGGTATACAATAGATATGCACAACAACAGTGAGTTAGGTTCCCGTCTCAGACTTGTACTGGTATACAATAGATATGCACAACAACAGTGAGTAAGGTTCCCGTGTGAGACTTGTAGGTATACATTAGATATGCACAACAACAGTGAGTTAGGTTCCCGTCTTAGACTTGTAGGTATACAATAGATATACACAACAACAACAATGAGTTAGGTTCCCGTGTTAGACTTGTAGGTATACAATTGATATGCAAACAACAGTGAGTTAGGTTCCCGTGTTAGACTTGTAGGTATACAATAGATATGCACAACAACAGTGAGTTAGGTTCCCGTGTTAGACTTGTAGGTATACAATAGATATACACAACAACAACAGTGAGTTAGGTTCCCGTGTTATACTTGTAGGTATACAATAGATATACACAACAACAACAGTGAGTTAGGTTCCCGTGTTAGACTTGTAGGTATACAATAGATATGCACAGCAACAGTGAGTTAGGTTCCCGTCTTAGACTTGTAGGTATACAATAGATATGCACAACAACAGTGAGTTAGGTTCCCGTCTTAGACTTGTAGGTATACAATAGATATACACAACAACAACAGTGAGTTAGGTTCCCGTCTTAGACTTGTAGGTATACAATAGATATGCACAACAACAGTGAGTTAGGTTCCCGTCTTAGACTTGTAGGTATACAATAGATATGCACAACAACAGTGAGTTAGGTTCCCGTCTTAGACTTGTAGGTATACAATAGATATGCACAACAACAGTGAGTTAGGTTCCCGTGTGAGACTTGTAGGTATACAATAGATATGCACAACAACAGTGAGTTAGGTTCCCGTCTTAGACTTGTTGGTATACAATAGATATGCACAACAACAGTGAGTTAGGTTCCCGTCTTAGACTTGTAGGTATACAATAGATATGCACAACAACAGTGAGTTAGGTTCCCGTGTGAGACTTGTAGGTATACATTAGATATGCACAACAACAGTGAGTTAGGTTCCCGTGTTAGACTTGTAGGTATACAATAGATATGCACAACAACAGTGAGTTAGGTTCCCGTGTGAGACTTGTAGGTATACAAGAGATATGCACAACAACAGTGAGTTAGGTTCCCGTCTTAGACTTGTAGGTATACAATAGATATGCACAACAACAGTGAGTTAGGTTCCCGTGTTAGACTTGTAGGTATACAATAGATATGCACAACAACAGTGAGTTAGGTTCCCGTCTTAGACTTGTAGGTATACTTTAGATATGCACAACAACAGTGAGTTAGGTTCCCGTGTGAGACTTGTAGGTATACAAGAGATATGCACAACAACAGTGAGTTAGGTTCCCGTCTTAGACTTGTAGTTATACAATTGATATGCACAACAACAGTGAGTTAGGTTCCCGTCTTAGACTTGTAGGTATACAATAGATATGCACAACAACAGTGAGTTAGGTTCCCGTGTGAGACTTGTAGGTATACAATAGATATGCACAACAACAGTGAGTTAGGTTCCCGTCTTAGACTTGTAGTTATACAATTGATATGCACAACAACAGTGAGTTAGGTTCCCGTCTTAGACTTGTAGGTATACAATAGATATGCACAACAACAGTGAGTTAGGTTCCCGTGTGAGACTTGTAGGTATACATTAGATATGCACAACCACAGTGAGTTAGGTTCCCGTCTTAGACTTGTACTGGTATACAATAGATATGCACAACAACAGTGAGTTAGGTTCCCGTGTGAGACTTGTAGGTATACAATAGATATGCACAACAACAGTGAGTTAGGTTCCCGTCTTAGACTTGTAGGTATACAATAGATATGCACAACAACAGTGAGTTAATAGGTTCCCGTGTTAGACTTGTAGGTATACATTAGATATGCACAACAACAGTGAGTTAGGTTCCCGTGTGAGACTTGTAGTTATACAATTGATATGCACAACAACAGTGAGTTAGGTTCCCGTGTTAGACTTGTAGGTATACAATAGATACACACAACAACAACAACAGTGAGTTAGGTTCCCGTGTAAGACTTGTAGGTATACAATAGATATACACAACAACAACAGTCAGTTAGGTTCCCGTGTTAGACTTGTAGGTATACAATAGATATGCACAACAACAGTGAGTTAGGTTCCCGTGTTAGACTTGTAGGTATACAATATATATGCACAACAACAGTGAGTTAGGTTCCCGTCTTAGACTTGTAGGTATACAATAGATATGCACAACAACAGTGAGTTAGGTTCCCGTGTGAGACTTGTAGGTATACATTAGATATGCACAACAACAGTGAGTTAGGTTCCCGTGTTAGACTTGTAGGTATACAATAGATATGCACAACAACAGTGAGTTAGGTTCCCGTGTGAGACTTGTAGGTATACAAGAGATATGCACAACAACAGTGAGTTAGGTTCCCGTCTTAGACTTGTAGGTATACAATAGATATGCACAACAACAGTGAGTTAGGTTCCCGTGTTAGACTTGTAGGTATACAATAGATATGCACAACAACAGTGAGTTAGGTTCCCGTCTTAGACTTGTAGGTATACTTTAGATATGCACAACAACAGTAAGTTAGGTTCCCGTGTGAGACTTGTAGGTATACAAGAGATATGCACAACAACAGTGAGTTAGGTTCCCGTCTTAGACTTGTAGTTATACAATTGATATGCACAACAACAGTGAGTTAGGTTCCCGTCTTAGACTTGTAGGTATACAATAGATATGCACAACAACAGTGAGTTAGGTTCCCGTGTGAGACTTGTAGGTATACAATAGATATGCACAACAACAGTGAGTTAGGTTCCCGTCTTAGACTTGTACTGGTATACAATAGATATGCACAACAACAGTGAGTAAGGTTCCCGTGTGAGACTTGTAGGTATACAATAGATATGCACAACAACAGTGAGTTAATAGGTTCCCGTGTGAGACTTGTAGGTATACAATATATATACACAACAACAGCGAGTTAGGTTCCCGTGTGAGACTTGTAGTTATACAATAGATATGCACAACAACAGTGAGTTAGGTTCCCGTGTGAGACTTGTAGGTATACAATAGATATGCACAACAACAGTGAGTTAGGTTCCCGTCGTAGACTTGTAGGTATACAATAGATATGCACAACAACAGTGAGTAAGGTTCCCGTGTGAGACTTGTAGGTATACAATTGATATGCAAACAACAGTGAGTTAGGTTCCCGTGTGAGACTTGTAGGTATACAATAGATATGCACAACAACAGTGAGTTAGGTTCCCGTGTTAGACTTGTAGGTATACAATAGATAACAACAGTGAGTTAGGTTCCCGTCTTAGACTTGTAGGTATACAATAGATATGCACAACAACAGTGAGTTAGGTTCCCGTCTTAGACTTGTAGTTATACAATTGATATGCACAACAACAGTGAGTTAGGTTCCCGTCTTAGACTTGTAGGTATACAATAGATATGCACAACAACAGTGAGTTAGGTTCCCGTGTGAGACTTGTAGGTATACAATAGATATGCACAACAACAGTGAGTTAGGTTCCCGTCTTAGACTTGTACTGGTATACAATAGATATGCACAACAACAGTGAGTTAGGTTCCCGTGTGAGACTTGTAGGTATACATTAGATATGCACAACAACAGTGAGTTAGGTTCCCGTGTTAGACTTGTAGGTATACAATAGATATGCACAACAACAGTGAGTTAGGTTCCCGTGTGAGACTTGTAGGTATACAAGAGATATGCACAACAACAGTGAGTTAGGTTCCCGTCTTAGACTTGTAGGTATACAATAGATATGCACAACAACAGTGAGTTAGGTTCCCGTGTTAGACTTGTAGGTATACAATAGATATGCACAACAACAGTGAGTTAGGTTCCCGTCTTAGACTTGTAGGTATACTTTAGATATGCACAACAACAGTAAGTTAGGTTCCCGTGTGAGACTTGTAGGTATACAAGAGATATGCACAACAACAGTGAGTTAGGTTCCCGTCTTAGACTTGTAGTTATACAATTGATATGCACAACAACAGTGAGTTAGGTTCCCGTCTTAGACTTGTAGGTATACAATAGATATGCACAACAACAGTGAGTTAGGTTCCCGTGTGAGACTTGTAGGTATACAATAGATATGCACAACAACAGTGAGTTAGGTTCCCGTCTTAGACTTGTACTGGTATACAATAGATATGCACAACAACAGTGAGTAAGGTTCCCGTGTGAGACTTGTAGGTATACAATAGATATGCACAACAACAGTGAGTTAGGTTCCCGTCTTAGACTTTTAGGTATACAATAGATATGCACAACAACAGTGAGTTAATAGGTTCCCGTGTGAGACTTGTAGGTATACAATATATATACACAACAACAGCGAGTTAGGTTCCCGTGTGAGACTTGTAGTTATACAATTGATATGCACAACAACAGTGAGTTAGGTTCCCGTGTTAGACTTGTAGGTATACAATAGATATGCACAACAACAGTGAGTTAGGTTCCCGTGTGAGACTTGTAGGTATACAATAGATATGCACAACAACAGTGAGTTAGGTTCCCGTCTTAGACTTGTAGGTATACAATAGATATGCACAACAACAGTGAGTAAGGTTCCCGTGTGAGACTTGTAGGTATACAATTGATATGCAAACAACAGTGAGTTAGGTTCCCGTGTGAGACTTGTAGGTATACAATAGATATGCACAACAACAGTGAGTTAGGTTCCCGTGTTAGACTTGTAGGTATACAATAGATAACAACAGTGAGTTAGGTTCCCGTCTTAGACTTGTAGGTATACAATAGATATGCACAACAACAGTGAGTTAGGTTCCCGTCTTAGACTTGTAGTTATACAATTGATATGCACAACAACAGTGAGTTAGGTTCCCGTCTTAGACTTGTAGGTATACAATAGATATGCACAACAACAGTGAGTTAGGTTCCCGTGTGAGACTTGTAGGTATACAATAGATATGCACAACAACAGTGAGTTAGGTTCCCGTCTTAGACTTGTACTGGTATACAATAGATATGCACAACAACAGTGAGTTAGGTTCCCGTGTGAGACTTGTAGGTATACAATTGATATGCAAACAACAGTGAGTTAGGTTCCCGTGTGAGACTTGTAGGTATACAATGTAGTTATACAATAGATATACAAAACAACAACAGTGAGTTAGGTTCCCGAGTTAGACTTGTAGGTATACAATAGATATGCACAACAACAGTGAGTAAGGTTCCCGTGTGAGACTTGTAGGTATACATTAGATATGCACAACAACAGTGAGTTAGGTTCCCGTCTTAGACTTGTAGGTATACAATAGATATACACAACAACAACAGTGAGTTAGGTTCCCGTGTTAGACTTGTAGGTATACAATTGATATGCAAACAACAGTGAG
Source organism: Gibbula magus (assembly GCA_936450465.1). Lineage (NCBI taxonomy): Eukaryota > Metazoa > Mollusca > Gastropoda > Trochida > Trochidae > Gibbula > Gibbula magus. The sequence continues at coordinate 62,048,918 of OW388297.1, forward strand.
TTAGGTTCCCGTGTGAGACTTGTAGGTATACAATGTAGTTATACAATAGATATACAAAACAACAACAGTGAGTTAGGTTCCCGTGTTAGACTTGTAGGTATACAATAGATATACACAACAACAACTGTGAGTTAGGTTCCCGTGTTAGACTTGTAGGTATACAATAGATATGCACAACAACAGTGAGTTAGGTTCCCGTGTAAGACTTGTAGGTATATAAGAGATATGCACAACAACAGTGAGTTAGGTTCCCGTCTTAGACTTGTAGGTATACAATATATATGCACAACAACAGTGAGTTAGGTTCCCGTCTTAGACTTGTAGGTATACAATAGATATGCACAACAACAGTGAGTTAGGTTCCCGTCTTAGACTTGTAGGTATACAATAGATATGCACAACAACAGTGAGTTAGGTTCCCGTGTGAGACTTGTAGGTATACAATAGATATGCACAACAACAGTGAGTTAGGTTCCCGTGTTAGACTTGTAGGTATACAATAGATATACACAACAACAACAGTGAGTTAGGTTCCCGTGTTAGACTTGTAGGTATACAATTGATATGCAAACAACAGTGAGTTAGGTTCCCGTGTGAGACTTGTAGGTATACAATGTAGTTATACAATAGATATACAAAACAACAACAGTGAGTTAGGTTCCCGAGTTAGACTTGTAGGTATACAATAGATATGCACAACAACAGTGAGTAAGGTTCCCGTGTGAGACTTGTAGGTATACATTAGATATGCACAACAACAGTGAGTTAGGTTCCCGTCTTAGACTTGTAGGTATACAATAGATATACACAACAACAACAGTGAGTTAGGTTCCCGTGTTAGACTTGTAGGTATACAATTGATATGCAAACAACAGTGAGTTAGGTTCCCGTGTGAGACTTGTAGGTATACAATGTAGTTATACAATAGATATACAAAACAACAACAGTGAGTTAGGTTCCCGTGTTAGACTTGTAGGTATACAATAGATATACACAACAACAACTGTGAGTTAGGTTCCCGTGTTAGACTTGTAGGTATACAATAGATATGCACAACAACAGTGAGTTAGGTTCCCGTGTAAGACTTGTAGGTATATAAGAGATATGCACAACAACAGTGAGTTAGGTTCCCGTCTTAGACTTCTAGGTATACAATATATATGCACAACAACAGTGAGTTAGGTTCCCGTCTTAGACTTGTAGGTATACAATAGATATGCACAACAACAGTGAGTTAGGTTCCCGTCTTAGACTTATAGGTATACAATAGATATGCACAACAACAGTGAGTTAGGTTCCCGTGTGAGACTTGTAGGTATACAATAGATATGCACAACAACAGTGAGTTAGGTTCCCGTGTTAGACTTGTAGGTATACAATAGATATGCACAACAACAGTGAGTTAGGTTCCCGTGTGAGACTTGTAGGTATACAAGAGATATGCACAACAACAGTGAGTTAGGTTCCCGTGTGAGACTTGTAGGTATACATTAGATATGCACAACAACAGTGAGTTAGGTTCCCGTGTTAGACTTGTAGGTATACAATAGATATGCACAACAACAGTGAGTTAGGTTCCCGTGTGAGACTTGTAGGTATACAAGAGATATGCACAACAACAGTGAGTTAGGTTCCCGTGTTAGACTTGTAGGTATACAATTGATATGCACAACAACAGTGAGTTAGGTTCCCGTCTTAGACTTGTAGGTATACAATAGATATGCACAACAACAGTGAGTTAGGTTCCCGTGTGAGACTTGTAGGTATACAATATATATGCACAACAACAGTGAGTAAGGTTCCCGTCTTAGACTTGTAGGTATACAATAGATATGCACAACAACAGTGAGTTAGGTTCCCGTGTAAGACTTGTAGGTATATCAGAGATATGCACAACAACAGTGAGTTAGGTTCCCGTGTGAGACTTGTAGGTATACAAGAGATATGCACAACAACAGTGAGTTAGGTTCCCGTCTTAGACTTGTAGTTATACAATTGATATGCACAACAACAGTGAGTTAGGTTCCCGTCTTAGACTTGTAGGTATACAATAGATATGCACAACAACAGTGAGTTAGGTTCCCGTGTGAGACTTGTAGGTATACAATAGATATGCACAACAACAGTGAGTTAGGTTCCCGTCTTAGATTTGTACTGGTATACAATAGATATGCACAGCAACAGTGAGTTAGGTTCCCGTGTGAGACTTGTAGGTATACAATTGATATGCAAACAACAGTGAGTAAGGTTCCCGTGTGAGACTTGTGGGTATACAATGTAGTTATACAATAGATATACAAAACAACAACAGTGAGTTAGGTTCCCGTGTTAGACTTGTAGGTATACAATAGATATGCACAACAACAGTGAGTAAGGTTCCCGTGTGAGACTTGTAGGTATACATTAGATATGCACAACAACAGTGAGTTAGGTTCCCGTCTTAGACTTGTAGGTATACAATAGATATACACAACAACAACAGTGAGTTAGGTTCCCGTGTTAGACTTGTAGGTATACAATTGATATGCAAACAACAGTGAGTTAGGTTCCCGTCTTAGACTTGTAGTTATACAATTGATATGCACAACAACAGTGAGTTAGGTTCCCGTCTTAGACTTGTAGGTATACAATAGATATGCACAACAACAGTGAGTTAGGTTCCCGTGTGAGACTTGTAGGTATACAATAGATATGCACAACAACAGTGAGTTAGGTTCCCGTCTTAGACTTGTACTGGTATACAATAGATATGCACAACAACAGTGAGTTAGGTTCCCGTGTGAGACTTGTAGGTATACAATTGATATGCAAACAACAGTGAGTTAGGTTCCCGTGTGAGACTTGTAGGTATACAATGTAGTTATACAATAGATATACAAAACAACAACAGTGAGTTAGGTTCCCGAGTTAGACTTGTAGGTATACAATAGATATGCACAACAACAGTGAGTAAGGTTCCCGTGTGAGACTTGTAGGTATACATTAGATATGCACAACAACAGTGAGTTAGGTTCCCGTCTTAGACTTGTAGGTATACAATAGATATACACAACAACAACAGTGAGTTAGGTTCCCGTGTTAGACTTGTAGGTATACAATTGATATGCAAACAACAGTGAGTTAGGTTCCCGTGTGAGACTTGTAGGTATACAATGTAGTTATACAATAGATATACAAAACAACAACAGTGAGTTAGGTTCCCGTGTTAGACTTGTAGGTATACAATAGATATACACAACAACAACAGTGAGTTAGGTTCCCGTGTTAGACTTGTAGGTATACAATAGATATGCACAACAACAGTGAGTTAGGTTCCCGTGTAAGACTTGTAGGTATATAAGAGATATGCACAACAACAGTGAGTTAGGTTCCCGTCTTAGACTTGTAGGTATACAATATATATGCACAACAACAGTGAGTTAGGTTCCCGTCTTAGACTTGTAGGTATACAATAGATATGCACAACAACAGTGAGTTAGGTTCCCGTCTTAGACTTGTAGGTATACAATAGATATGCACAACAACAGTGAGTTAGGTTCCCGTGTGAGACTTGTAGGTATACAATAGATATGCACAACAACAGTGAGTTAGGTTCCCGCGTTAGACTTGTAGGTATACAATAGATATGCACAACAACAGTGAGTTAGGTTCCCGTGTGAGACTTGTAGGTATACAAGAGATATGCACAACAACAGTGAGTTAGGTTTGCGTGTGAGACTTGTAGGTATACATTAGATATGCACAACAACAGTGAGTTAGGTTCCCGTCTTAGACTTGTAGGTATACAATAGATATGCACAACAACAGTGAGTTAGGTTCCCGTGTGAGACTTGTAGGTATACAAGAGATATGCACAACAACAGTGAGTTAGGTTCCCGTGTTAGACTTGTAGGTATACAATTGATATGCACAACAACAGTGAGTTAGGTTCCCGTGTGAGACTTGTAGGTATACAAGAGATATGCACAACAACAGTGAGTTAGGTTCCCGTCTTAGACTTGTAGGTATACAATAGATATGCACAACAACAGTGAGTTAGGTTCCCGTGTAAGACTTGTAGGTATATAAGAGATATGCACAACAACAGTGAGTTAGGTTCCCGTCTTAGACTTGTAGGTATACAATATATATGCACAACAACAGTGAGTTAGGTTCCCGTGTTAGACTTGTAGGTATACAATAGATATGCACAACAACAGTGAGTTAGGTTCCCGTCTTAGACTTGTAGGTATACAATAGATATGCACAACAACAGTGAGTTAGGTTCCCGTGTGAGACTTGTAGGTATACAATAGATATGCACAACAACAGTGAGTTAGGTTCCCGTGTTAGACTTGTAGGTATACAATAGATATGCACAACAACAGTGAGTTAGGTTCCCGTCTTTGACTTGTAGGTATACAATAGATATGCACAACAACAGTGAGTTAGGTTCCCGTGTGAGACTTGTAGGTATACATTAGATATGCACAACAACAGTGAGTTAGGTTCCCGTGTTAGACTTGTAGGTATACAATAGATATGCACAACAACAGTGAGTTAGGTTCCCGTGTGAGACTTGTAGGTATACAAGAGATATGCACAACAACAGTGAGTTAGGGTCCCGTGTTAGACTTGTAGGTATACAATAGATATGCACAACAACAGTGAGTTAGGTTCCCGTGTAAGACTTGTAGGTATATAAGAGATATGCACAACAACAGTGAGTTAGGGTCCCGTGTTAGACTTGTAGGTATACAATAGATATGCACAACAACAGTGAGTTAGGTTCCCGTGTGAGACTTGTAGGTATACAATAGATATGCACAACAACAGTGAGTTAGGTTCCCGTATTAGATTTGTAGGTATACAATAGATATGCACAACAACAGTGAGTTAGGTTCCCGTCTTTGACTTGTAGGTATACAATAGATATGCACAACAACAGTGAGTTAGGTTCCCGTGTGAGACTTGTAGGTATACATTAGATATGCACAACAACAGTGAGTTAGGTTCCCGTGTTAGACTTGTAGGTATACAATAGATATGCACAACAACAGTGAGTTAGGTTCCCGTGTGAGACTTGTAGGTATACAAGAGATATGCACAACAACAGTGAGTTAGGGTCCCGTGTTAGACTTGTAGGTATACAATAGATATGCACAACAACAGTGAGTTAGGTTCCCGTGTGAGACTTGTAGGTATACAAGAGATATGCACAACAACAGTGAGTTAGGGTCCCGTGTTAGACTTGTAGGTATACAATAGATATGCACAACAACAGTGAGTTAGGTTCCCGTGTTAGACTTGTAGGTATACAATAGATATGCACAACAACAGTGAGTTAGGTTCCCGTCTTAGACTTGTAGGTATACAAGAGATATGCACAACAACAGTGAGTTAGGTTCCCGTGTTAGACTTGTAGGTATACAATAGATATGCACAACAACATTTAGTTAGGTTCCCGTCTTAGACTTGTAGGTATACATTAGATATGCACAACAACAGTGAGTTAGGTTCCCGTGTGAGACTTATAGGTATACAAGAGATATGCACAACAACAGTGAGTTAGGTTCCCGTGTGAGACTTGTAGGTATACAATAGATATACACAACGACAACAGTGAGTTAGGTTCTCGTGATAGACTTGTAGTTATACAATTGATATGCAAACAACAGTGAGTTAGGTTCCCGTGTGAGACTTGTAGGTATACAATAGATATGCACAACAACAGTGAGTTAGGTTCCCGTCTTAGACTTGTAGGTATATAAGAGATATGCACAACAACAGTGAGTTAGGTTCCCGTCTTAGACTTGTAGGTATACAATATATATGCACAACAACAGTGAGTTAGGTTCCCGTCTTAGACTTGTAGGTATACAATAGATATGCACAACAACAGTGAGTTAGGTTCCCGTCTTAGACTTGTAGGTATACAATAGATATGCACAACAACAGTGAGTTAGGTTCCCGTGTGAGACTTGTAGGTATACAATAGATATGCACAACAACAGTGAGTTAGGTTCCCGTATTAGATTTGTAGGTATACAATAGATATGCACAACAACAGTGAGTTAGGTTCCCGTCTTTGACTTGTAGGTATACAATAGATATGCACAACAACAGTGAGTTAGGTTCCCGTGTGAGACTTGTAGGTATACATTAGATATGCACAACAACAGTGAGTTAGGTTCCCGTGTTAGACTTGTAGGTATACAATAGATATGCACAACAACAGTGAGTTAGGTTCCCGTGTGAGACTTGTAGGTATACAAGAGATATGCACAACAACAGTGAGTTAGGGTCCCGTGTTAGACTTGTAGGTATACAATAGATATGCACAACAACAGTGAGTTAGGTTCCCGTGTTAGACTTGTAGGTATACAATAGATATGCACAACAACAGTGAGTTAGGTTCCCGTCTTAGACTTGTAGGTATACAAGAGATATGCACAACAACAGTGAGTTAGGTTCCCGTGTTTGACTTGTAGGTATACAATAGATATGCACAACAACATTGAGTTAGGTTCCCGTCTTAGACTTGTAGGTATACATTAGATATGCACAACAACAGTGAGTTAGGTTCCCGTGTGAGACTTGTAGGTATACAAGAGATATGCACAACAACAGTGAGTTAGGTTCCCGTGTGAGACTTGTAGGTATACAATAGATATACACAACGACAACAGTGAGTTAGGTTCTCGTGATAGACTTGTAGTTATACAATTGATATGCAAACAACAGTGAGTTAGGTTCCCGTGTGAGACTTGTAGTCATACAATTGATATGCACAACAACAGTGAGTTAGGTTCCCGTGTGAGACTTGTAGTTATACAATTGATATGCACAACAACAGTGAGTTAGGTTCCCGTGTGAGACTTGTAGTTATACAATTGATATGCACAACAACAGTGAGTTAGGTTCCCGTGTGAGACTTGTAGATATACAATATATATACACAACAACAGTGAGTAAGGTTCCCGTCTTAGACTTGTAGGTATACAATAGATATGCACAACAACAGTGAGTTAGGTTCCCGTCTTAGACTTGTAGGTATACAATAGATATACACAACAACAACAGTGAGTTAGGTTCCCGTGTTAGACTTGTAGGTATACAATAGATATGCACAACAACAGTGAGTTAGGTTCCCGTGTGAGACTTGTAGTCATACAATTGATATGCACAACAACAGTGAGTTAGGTTCCCGTGTGAGACTTGTAGTTATACAATTGATATGCACAACAACAGTGAGTTAGGTTCCCGTGTGAGACTTGTAGGTATACAAGAGATATGCACAACAACAGTGAGTTAGGTTCCCGTGTGAGACTTGTAGGTATACAAGAGATATGCAAAACAACAGTGAGTTAGGTTCCCGTCTTAGACGTGTAGTTATACAATTGATTTGCACAACAACAGTGAGTTAGGTTCCCGTCTTAGACTTGTAGGTATACAATAGATATGCACAACAACAGTGAGTTAGGTTCCCGAGTGAGACTTGTAGGTATACAATAGATATGCACAACAACAGTGAGTTAGGTTCCCGTGTGAGCCTTGTAGGTATACAATATATATGCACAACATCAGTGAGTAAGGTTCCCGTCTTAGACTTGTAGGTATACAATAGATATGCACAACAACATTGAGTTAGGTTCCCGTCTTAGACTTGTAGGTATACAATAGATATGCACAACAACAGTGAGTTAGGTTCCCGTGTGAGACTTGTAGGTATACAATAGATATGCACAACAACAGTGAGTTAGGTTCCCGTCTTAGACTTGTAGGTATACAATAGATATGCACAACAACAGTGAGTTAGGTGTCCGTGTGAGACTTGTAGGTATACAATATATATGCACAACAACAGTGAGTTAGGTTCCCGTCTTAGACTTGTAGGTATATAAGAGATATGCACAACAACTGTGAGTTAGGTTCCCGTCTTAGACTTGTAGGTATACAATATATATGCACAACAACAGTGAGTTAGGTTCCCGTCTTAGACTTGTAGGTATACAATAGATATGCACAACAACAGTGAGTTAGGTTCCCGTCTTAGACTTGTAGGTATACAATAGATATGCACAACAACAGTGAGTTAGGTTCCCGTCTTAGACTTGTAGGTATACAATAGATATGCACAACAACAGTGAGTTAGGTTCCCGTGTGAGACTTGTAGGTATACAATAGATATGCACAACAACAGTGAGTTAGGTTCCCGTGTTAGACTTGTAGGTATACAATAGATATGCACAACAACAGTGAGTTAGGTTCCCGTCTTAGACTTGTAGGTATACAATAGATATGCACAACAACAGTGAGTTAGGTTCCCGTGTGAGACTTGTAGTCATACAATTGATATGCACAACAACAGTGAGTTAGGTTCCCGTGTGAGACTTGTAGTTATACAATTGATATGCACAACAACAGTGAGTTAGGTTCCCGTGTGAGACTTGTAGGTATACAAGAGATATGCACAACAACAGTGAGTTAGGTTCCCGTGTGAGACTTGTAGGTATACAAGAGATATGCACAACAACAGTGAGTTAGGTTCCCGTCTTAGACGTGTAGTTATACACTTGATTTGCACAACAACAGTGAGTTAGGTTCCCGTCTTAGACTTGTAGGTATACAATAGATATGCACAACAACAGTGAGTTAGGTTCCCGAGTGAGACTTGTAGGTATACAATAGATATGCACAACAACAGTGAGTTAGGTTCCCGTCTTAGACTTGTACTGGTATACAATAGATATGCACAACAACAGTGAGTTAGGTTCCCGTGTGAGACTTGTAGGTATACAATATATATGCACAACATCAGTGAGTAAGGTTCCCGTCTTAGACTTGTAGGTATACAATAGATATGCACAACAACATTGAGTTAGGTTCCCGTCTTAGACTTGTAGGTATACAATAGATATGCACAACAACAGTGAGTTAGGTTCCCGTGTGAGACTTGTAGGTATACAATAGATATGCACAACAACAGTGAGTTAGCTTCCCGTCTTAGACTTGTAGGTATACAATAGATATGCACAACAACAGTGAGTTAGGTGTCCGTGTGAGACTTGTAGGTATACAATATATATGCACAACAACAGTGAGTTAGGTTCCCGTCTTAGACTTGTAGGTATATAAGAGATATGCACAACAACAGTGAGTTAGGTTCCCGTCTTAGACTTGTAGGTATACAATATATATGCACAACAACAGTGAGTTAGGTTCCCGTCTTAGACTTGTAGGTATACAATAGATATGCACAACAACAGTGAGTTAGGTTCCCGTCTTAGACTTGTAGGTATACAATAGATATGCACAACAACAGTGAGTTAGGTTCCCGTCTTAGACTTGTAGGTATACAATAGATATGCACAACAACAGTGAGTTAGGTTCCCGTGTGAGACTTGTAGGTATACAATAGATATGCACAACAACAGTGAGTTAGGTTCCCGTGTTAGACTTGTAGGTATACAATAGATATGCACAACAACAGTGAGTTAGGTTCCCGTCTTAGACTTGTAGGTATACAATAGATATGCACAACAACAGTGAGTTAGGTTCCCGTCTTAGACTTGTAGGTATACATTAGATATGCACAACAACAGTGAGTTAGGTTCCCGTGTGAGACTTGTAGGTATACAAGAGATATGCACAACAACAGGGAGTTAGGTTCCCGTCTTAGACTTGTAGTTATACAATTGATATGCACAACAACAGTGAGTTAGGTTCCCGTCTTAGACTTGTAGGTATACAATAGATATGCACAACAACAGTGAGTTAGGTTCCCGTGTGAGACTTGTAGGTATACAATAGATATGCACAACAACAGTGAGTTAGGTTCCCGTCTTAGACTTGGACTGGTATACAATAGATATGCACAACAACAGTGAGTTAGGTTCCCGTGTGAGACTTGTAGGTATACAATATATATGCACAACAACAGTGAGTAAGGTTCCCGTCTTAGACTTGTAGGTATACAATAGATATGCACAACAACATTGAGTTAGGTTCCCGTCTTAGACTTGTAGGTATACAATAGATATGCACAACAACAGTGAGTTAGGTTCCCGTATGAGACTTGTAGGTATACAATAGATATGCACAACAACAGTGAGTTAGGTTCCCGTGTTAGACTTGTAGGTATACAATAGATATGCACAACAACAGTGAGTTAGGTTCCCGTCTTAGACTTATAGGTATACAATAGATATGCACAACAACAGTGAGTTAGGTGTCCGTGTGAGACTTGTAGGTATACATTAGATATGCACAACAACAGTGAGTTAGGTTCCCGTGTTAGACTTGTAGGTATACAATAGATATGCACAACAACAGTGAGTTAGGTTCCCGTGTGAGACTTGTAGGTATACAAGAGATATGCACAACAACAGTGAGTTAGGTTCTCGTGTTAGACTTGTAGGTATACAATAGATATGCACAACAACATTGAGTTAGGTTCCCGTGTTAGACTTGTAGGTATACAATAGATATGCACAACAACATTGAGTTAGGTTCCCGTCTTAGACTTGTAGGTATACATTAGATATGCACAACAACAGTGAGTTAGGTTCCCGTGTGAGACTTGTAGGTATACAAGAGATATGCACAACAACAGTGAGTTAGGTTCCCGTGTGAGACTTGTAGGTATACAATAGATATACACAACAACAACAGTGAGTTAGGTTCTCGTGATAGACTTGTAGTTATACAATTGATATGCAAACAACAGTGAGTTAGGTTCCCGTGTGAGACTTGTAGTCATACAATTGATATGCACAACAACAGTGAGTTAGGTTCCCGTTTGAGACTTGTAGTTATACAATTGATATGCACAACAACAGTGAGTTAGGTTCCCGTGTGAGACTTGTAGTTATACAATTGATATGCACAACAACAGTGAGTTAGGTTCCCGTGTGAGACTTGTAGATATACAATATATATACACAACAACAGTGAGTAAGTTCCCGTCTTAGACTTGTAGGTATACAATAGATATGCACAACAACAGTGAGTTAGGTTCCCGTCTTAGACTTGTAGGTATACAATAGATATACACAACAACAACAGTGAGTTAGGTTCCCGTCTTAGACTTGTAGGTATACAATTAGATATGCACAACAACAGTGAGTTAGGTTCCCGTGTGAGACTTGTAGGTATACATTAGATATACACAACAACAGTGAGTTAGGTTCCCGTGTGAGACTTGTAGGTATACAATAGATATACACAACAACAACAGTGAGTTAGGTTCCCGTCTTAGACTTGTAGGTATACAATAGATATGCACAACAACAGTGAGTTAGGTTCCCGTGTGAGACTTGTAGGTATACAATAGATATACACAACAACAACAGTGAGTTAGGTTCCCGTCTTAGACTTGTAGGTATACAATAGATATGCACAACAACAGTGAGTTAGGTTCCCGTGTGAGACTTGTAGGTATACAATAGATATACACAACAACAACAGTGAGTTAGGTTCCCGTCTTAGACGTGTAGGTATACAATATATATACACAACAACAGTGAGTTAGGTTCCCGTGTGAGACTTGTAGGTATACAATAGATATACACAACAACAGTGAGTTAGGTTCCCGTGTTAGACTTGTAGGTATACAATAGATATGCACAACAACAGTGAGTTAATAGGTTCCTGTGTGAGACTTGTAGGTATACAATAAATATGCACAACAACAGTGAGTTAGGTTCCCATGTTAGACTTGTAGGTATACAATAGATATACACAACAACAACAACAGTGAGTTAGGTTCCCGTGATAGACTTGTAGTTATACAATTGATATGCAAACAACAGTGAGTTAGGTTCCCGTGTGAGACTTGTAGTCATACAATTGATATGCACAACAACAGTGAGTTAGGTTCCCGTTTGAGACTTGTAGTTATACAATTGATATACACAACAACAGTGAGTTAGGTTCCCGTGTGAGACTTGTAGATATACAATATATATACACAACAACAGTGAGTAAGGTTCCCGTCTTAGACTTGTAGGTATACAATAGATATGCACAACAACAGTGAGTTAGGTTCCCGTCTTAGACTTGTAGGTATACAATAGATATACACAACAACAACAGTGAGTTAGGTTCCCGTCTTAGACTTGTAGGTATACAATAGATATGCACAACAACAGTGAGTTAGGTTCCCGTCTTAGACTTGTAGGTATACAATAGATATACACAACAACAACAGTGAGTAAGGTTCCCGTCTTAGACTTGTAGGTATACAATAGATATGCACAACAACAGTGAGTTAGGTTCCCGTGTTAGACTTACAGGTATACAAGATGTGAGGTACAACAGTGAGTTAGCAAGTATACAAGAGGGGTGAGTTTCAACTTTGAGACATACTCTCTCCAATGTGAAAATGATAATCTCAAATATTTGTTCATATTATACACAATCGAGTACAATCACTACATCCTCTTATGAAATGTATATTAAACCTCCATGCAGCGTGTCTGTGGCGTGCACCCGAACTCCTGCGCACAAAAGACATGCGTGGAAGTCGACAAGGGGACGTGTACAGTTTGGGTATCATCTTACAAGAGGTCTTCTCCAGGGACTTTCCATTCGCCAGCCATATCGAAGCAATCGGCATTGACGGTAATTATCTTTTTCTTAAACAATTATTCATCATCGGTATTCTTCTAGATATTCTTGTCACTGGTCCACTATGCAGATTAAAGTTTGAAATCGGTGTCGCTTTGACATACAATCTAAAAAAACACGATCATCTGAAAGATGAGGTTCTCGTGATTGCCGTGAACAGGGGAGACTTCAATCAGATTCACATGAATATCTTAGTAATAAGGTTCCCTCACTAGGCCACAGGCGACAGTTAGGGCGTAGATGAGATGGCCAGAAGTTTCCTACAGGACTTCATGGTGTGGAATGTTCTCACTTTTTGTAATTCATTTGATATAGTTTGGTTGACTGACGTATGGAGTAGTTTTTTGAAAGAAACAAAATTTTTAAAATCCCGAATTTTTCAGTTTGAATTTATCGAAAGGAATATAACAACAGAGTACATGTTCTACTGTTCGTCGGGAACAGATAGAAGACTGGTGTTAAAAGGTGGGTTCTATCGAGGTATTTTTTGTGGAAACGAAATTCGAGAGGATATTCCCGTTTACAAAATATATGCAATAAGTATTTGACTAAAAGATATTAATGAAATTAATATTTTGATGACTTTACAACTGAATTTCACAACTTGATACAGAAAAGCGCAAATTTGTTGAAAAATCAAAACAATGAGAACAATGAACAATGCTTGTGTGACTGTTTTACGTTAAAGAAACTTACACCCCAGATAGATGTTGGAAATTGTATGACTGCATGTTTAGCTTCCGTTTCTTTATCTTTTCAATAGCACTGCCTCGTCTTCGACTGCTGTGCTAGAAAGGTGACCTTGAACATATAAACCCCTTATGGCATATAATAAACTATAACATTATAGCTATGTTCAATATGTGGAATAGTAAGTGAAGGTTGGCCTGTATGGTTCGAGGTTGCTGCTGTTTACAGAGGTGGTCCGCCTGGTTAAGCAAGGAGGTGAAGACCCACTCCGGCCCGAGTTCGACGTTCCCCGGTCCCTGGCGGCCATCTACGAGCTCATGCAGCAGTGCTGGGCGGAGGACCCCCGGGACAGACCCGCTCTCGTGGACGTCAAGAGAAACTACAAACAGATCGCAGCGTATGTGTCCTACCCTCTACCACAGGGACTTGATATACTAGATATCTTACTGTATGCATTGTATATAACGGTTTCCCCACCCCTCTATAGTCAATAATCAGTATAGGCATATGGAGTACGGATACTTTCATATACATTGCATATTATAATAAATTGGGTATTTTCAATTTCATGTCCAAGATGACAGTCTGTAGCGAACTGATGGTGGACTATCATCTTGAGAAGAAGTTGTTGAAACATTTTAGGGTGGATCCCCGCCACGCCTATCATGCCAGTATTGAAGACATAATTTTACCAGTTACGAATTAAACTTCCTTAATTTACCTTTTGATAAGAGTTATGTTTTCAAATTCGTTACAGAAAAAGTGGTAGTTGAGCATCTGACATTTAGCAGGTATTATTCACTTATAGGTTTGGTCATGTGTAGATACAGAAGGGAGGAGGGGGTATATAGATATATTTCTGAAAAATTAAGGATATGTTCATTGACTTTGCATGCAGAAAAGCGGACTTACAATTTGTGTCCACTGTTCAACCATCATGTACCTCAGAATCATATACATTAATGATCTAATGATATAAAAATTCTATTTTGAGAAGCTTTTATAACCGTATAGGAATACAATGTATAGAAAGGTTGTGTTCACGAAAGTTCTGATTCTAAATGTCCTCAGTTTTACGTAAGGTAGTCAAGGAAGAAGTCCATATTATATGTTATACATCGTGAAGGTTGATGTCCAACCAGCAGAATTATTAATGGTTTGATATATCGAACGAATTCTAATGATAATATTTCAAGTTAGGAAAACTCGAGCGAGTTTCGTTTCAGTTGAGAATGTGTCAATTGGCCTTGAAAAATAAAACATTGAATTAACGTGATTAGATTTACTGTGTCCATTGATTCTTTTAAAATTGAGTGTATAACTTGCAGTCGGTTTGGCGCATCTGGCAACATGTTCGACAACCTCCTGAGGCGGATGGAGCAGTACGCCAACAATCTTGAGAAGCTGGTGGACGAGAAGACCCACCGGGTCCGAGAGGAGAAGAAACGCAGCGAGGAACTGCTGCACCAAATCATACCAAGGTATATAACCCATCCAACCACTAGAGGCATAGAGTGTATATATGTTATAAGTTGTATGCTTCTCTCGAGGGTAATATCGTCTGATGTACCATCTTTGTACCAGTGTCTCCCGGGCGGTCAGACGAGGGTTGACACTGGTACAAAGATGGTACATCAGATTGTATCACCCGAGGGGGAAGTATACAAGTATTTATCTTATCGTCATGTCAATAAAAGATGGATGCACCACGACAGGTTCAATCTTTGAGTTTGCTGCTGCGTTTTGGAGACCGTTTCCTTATTTGTGTCATCCGGTGGACGAAATGGTTTTGTTCGGGGATGCTTTCAGAAGGAATGAACAAGAGGCTTTTAAAAGTAGCATTAAGTGTTCAATGGATAGGTTACATGAGAAACGTTTCGAAAGTGACCTTTCCTATGCAGTTCAGTGAAGCTATAATAATCAATACCGAAATGTCGATATTGACATATATACATAAAAAAAATTCTATCCCTAAAATGAAGTGTGTTCTATCTTCGAAATTGTCTAATTTTCTTTAACAGTTATGGCTGCCATTTTCATTGTCGTTGACAACATAACGAAGCTTGACTTAATAGAGTACATTTGTAACAATCAAAGGTCCGTGGCAAATCAGATTAAGATGGGGAAGAGAGTACAACCGGATGTGTTTGAGTCTGTGACTGTCTGCTTCACTGACATCTGCGGCTTCACCCACCTGTCCGCTCAATCCACGCCCATGCAGGTAAATGTATGAATTATTTCACAAACCTGTCCGCTCAATCCACGCCCATGCAGGTAAATGTATGAATTATTTCACAAACCTGTCCGCTCTATCCACGCCCATGCAGGTAAATGTATGAATTATTTCACAAACCTGTCCGCTCAATCCACGCCCATGCAGGTAAATGTATGAATTATTTCACAAACCTGTCCGCTCAATCCACGCCCATGCAGGTAAATGTATGAATTATTTCACAAACCTGTCCGCTCAATCCACGCCCATGCAGGTAAATGTATCCGCTCAATCCACGCCCATGCAGGTAAATGTATCAATTATTTCACACACCAGTATGCTCAATCCACGCCCATGCAGGTAAATGTATCAATTATTTCACACACCAGTATGCTCAATCTACGCCCGAAAAGGGAAATGTATCAATTATTTCACACACCAATATGCTCAATCCACACCCATGCAGGTAAATGTACCAATTATTTCACACACCAGTAAGCTCAATCCACACCCATGCAGGTAAATGTATCAATTATTTCACACACCAGTATGCTCAATCCACGCCCATGCAGGTAAATGTATCAATTATTTCACTAACCAGTATGCTCAATCCACGCCCATGCAGGTAAATGTATCAATTATTTCACACACCTGTCCGCTCAATCCACGCCCATGCAGGTAAATGTATCAATTATTTCACACACCAGTATGCTCAATCCACGCCCATGCAGGTAAATGTATCAATTATTTCACACACCAGAATGCTCAATCCACGCCCATGCAGGTAAATGTATGAATTATTTCCCACACCTGTCCGCTCAATCCACGCCCATGCAGGTTTATGTATCAATTATTTCCCACACCTGTCCGCTCAATCCACACCCATGCAGGTAAATGTATCAATTATTTCACACACCAGTATGCTCAAACCACGCCCATGCAGGTAAATGTATAAATTATTTCACACACCTGTCCGCCCAATCCACACCCATGCAGGTAAATGTATCAATTATTTCCCACACCTGTCCGCTCAATCCACGCCCATGCAGGTAAATGTATCAATTATTTCCCACACCAGTATGCTCTATCCACACCCATGTAGGTAGATGTATAAATTATTTCACACACCTGTCCGCTCAATCCAAACCCATGCAGGTAAATGTATGCATTATTCCACCCATCTGTATGTTCATTTCAAAACCGTGGTTTGTGGCGGCCAAAGTGTAGAATATGCCGAGTAAAGAGAGAGGAGAGAGTAGAGTACATAAAGGCACCTGACTATCTCATACCAAGCTAACCTAAATAATAGAAACTGGTCAAGGTACAAACCTCTGACCACCAAGCCACCCCTGTTAAACCGTAACAAAAAGAGGTAAGTGTTACCAACCGAGTTTGAGGTGTGCATGACTTTGAGCACCTTAGCACGTGGGAATTGTGATGGATTACATTGGCAGGTGCCAGGTGTTGCAATGCATGCACGCTGTCAGCGAGGTAGGTTACTCGCTTACCATAAACCACGTGCAGCACGCTGAAATGTAACGATTCAACGATTTTATTACTCAAAAAACCACCTTAGTGGTACAAGAGCATACATAGATACATATTTTCATAATAAAGGCATGCGTCTTATGGCAGACGATTATTGATTACATATATAATTAATTAATTAACCGATCACATACAGTTGGTTACATAACTTAAGTGTACATGTAAACACGAACATCGCAAATTCAAACTACTTATGGGTATTTTATTTCATATACCTTCACTCAATTTGCATATTCATCCCAAATTGCCATATATGATGATTACGTATTTCCAATGAAAATCGAACAACAGCACGCTCCATTTATTTGCACAGTAGAGATATGGCGTCTTAAACACGACCAACCCAAATTGTTTTTTGTTTATTGTAGTTTCCAAAATTACGTTTGATTTCCTGGTTTTAGATCAGTCGTCACTAATTTCAAAGTCGCCACTGTACAGACTCTACGGCAAGTTTCGCCAACAGTCAGTATTTCTCGATTGAACAACACATATGAACTGGTTTAAAATATGATTAATCACTGGAATTCGTATATACAATCGTCTTTTGTGTATATTTTGACAGCTAATACAAGATGGAGTTGATTACTTTTGAATATTTAGAATATCAAATGACTTTGACACACTGGATATTTATAACTATCACACAAAATGAGAAATTTCAATATATTACAGGCACAAACTACTGACACACAATGTAAAACATTACAATTTATTAAAATCACAAACTACTGACACGCTCAACTCCCGTGTCAATCCACTGTTATTGAAGTTTACCGATCCAATCAGTGTGATGATCGCTTGTCACCGGATTAATGAAGCAGAACTATTCGTAATTAACTATTCCGTTACGGTTAATTGACGTTCGGATTCAGAAACGGAATCAACGGATTAATGAATCAACATTTAATGAGTTTATGTAGAGATTAGTTTGGTTACAGTTTGCTACTGTTCGGACACTGCGATATTCGGATTATCGGTGGCCGGACTATCGCGGTTTGACTTTACATGCTAATGTCTGAAGATATGTTCTATATGTATCTATAATGACGTTAAACGTGTTCATCTATAACCAAGTTCATGGTGTGTAACTATAACCAGGTTCATGGTGTTTAATTGTAATCAAACATAGTGTTAAACTGTAACCAACCATAGTGTTTAACTGTAATCAACCACAGTGTTTAACTGTAATCAACCACAGTGTTTAACTGTAATCAACCACAGTGTTTAACTACAATGTTGTTCGATGACGTATATATGCTGTGTTGCAGGTCGTGGACCTACTGAACGACTTGTATTCATGCTTCGACGACATCATCGACGGTTATGATGTATACAAAGTAAGTAAATGAACAATGCAGATTTCCTGAATATTATATGCTGCTCACCCTAAGATGAGAATTGTTGGTAAGGCGTATTCAGCGGCGTATGTCCGCCCCGTTTCGTGTTAATATTACATCATATACACCGTTCCACCCATTGCCATCAAGTCTGGTGCCAGTCCACATTAGGTACGCAGACATCCGTGGACTATAGTAACCGTGACCTAATTGTCAAGGTTATTACGACACTTTCACCAATTTTGTTCTTGTAGACACGATATTTTATAAATCGTTTCACTTCATGTTAATACACCAAATTTTGAGGAAACACACACGGGCTGCACTTTAAGAGTCTTAGTTGTGCGATAACTCCTAGACCGATAGGATCAATTTCCTTTCTTCACATATGTGAGAGCACACGTTTTGAAGGTCACTACAAATCTTTTTTTTGCAATAATGCAACCTTTGAATTAAGGACTAGCTTCTTACAAAACAAGAACCCTGGACACTGCCACGTTAGCGATTTCTAAACCATGTATACTCTCCCCCTATATAACGTGTTTGTACTTGTCAGGTTGAAACTATCGGAGACGCATATATGGTCGTATCAGGACTTCCTGTCAGGAATGGAGATGCACATGCGCCAGAAATATCCCGGATGTCACTAACTTTACTTCGAGCTACAGAAACAATAAAAATCGCTCATCTGCCAAACAACAAACTGAAGTTGCGGGTTGGAATACACACAGGTGTGTTATGTTTAACAAAGAATGTTAAATGTCCTTGGGCTTTGGTAACGGCCAATATCATCATAAGTAGATCAAACATACTCCTACCTCCCTGCATTCTTGCTTCCAGTACAGGTAATACTAACCTAGCTTTACTAATTGTATATATGATATATTTTCTTTTGTTAAGTTTAAGGGATAATGCATGGAATGTTTAAAGGATCGTTATAACGGACTGGTATCGTAAACGTATAGACCGTTACAAAGGCATAGCTACCATTATGAAAAAAGCCTTGGTTTACACATGATGTCTTCGCTCAACATTTTTTTCTGTTGTTTTGAAAACAAATACGTTCTCAGAATTGTTTTCCTTAATTGCATGTTTCGGCAGTCGTACCTCTCTGAATAGTGTACTACACAGCAAAGCACATAACACATACACATAATGAATAATTTGAAAGCTTTGAATCGGCAGATTCGAACCGCAGAGTGAAACTACAGATGTAAAAAAAATATTACAATACCTACATATCATTTTCCAACTGTACTACGGCATTATGTCTCAAATCATCGCCAATGCAAAGCACTCGTCAGCCATTCATGACCTTGACATTCATTTGACATGAAGTAGCCCCACTGAGCCCTAATGCTCGTTCCCGGCCCAGATACGAAATATGACTTTGAATGAGCGTGGGGTGGTTTCGTCGGTACGTCCCTTTCCTTTTATTTAGTAATTGGGTAGTGTCTGTGTAGGTATATGTCTTTAAACGCTGTTTATAATCGATACACGCCCCTGTGCCCGATAACAAATGCGCGAAAGTAATGAAATGCACGTGAAAAATGCGATACGCGGCGTCTATATATGCGGCGTCGCCTGTGATGACACATTTGTATTAACCGTCAACTTCTTCGATATAGTATTAAATGAAAATATTTTCGCGATATTGCTCAATAGAGCTCATTATTGCTGAAGATTAAGATCTTTTTAAACGAACTCAACTTAGTTGAAATGATGTTGCTTTATTATGAAATTTTGTTCGGGTCATTTATATAGAGGGCTGGGTGTATTTTAAATGTGAATATTGCAGGTTTCTCCTAAAAAGTATATATTCCCTCAGATTTTAAGCCGGTTAAGGTCCTCAAACTCTGTCTTGGTGCAAGTAGAAAGACCTCAGTCAGGGTGGGTCAGGTAGAGCAGATAGACCGTTGGCGAAGCCCAAGGTTTATCGGTTCTACCCACCCTGCGGTTTATATACGGTCTTCTATCTATCTGCGGTCATCGTACCTTAACCTCCTACGTAATGGGTAGCTAACAGGGCCAGAATAAAAACAAATACACGATCTTAATATTCCTCTACATTCTTCTGTAAATATATTTCTTAAACTTTACTAGTTTGTCCATATTCTACTGCTGTCCAAGTATATTATAAATTCATAAAATCTCCCAAGAGGAGGAAATAAAGAATATGATGATGATGAGCAAGTCACGGGTTCGATCCCACGTATAGACCAGTAAAACATTTGAGACCTTTTTGTGTTGAAATTGTTATTTTACAAATCATCTTCACTAGAAATTGAAATAAACTGGACGCCAAAAGAAATATTACATCTCTTTGAATTTAAATATCACAAAAAGAGGAATTTGCTTTGTTGTGTTGTAATACTCCATCAGTTGAGTGTTTTTTGCTAAAATGGCAGACCTGTAACTTTAATGGTAAATAAGTTATCGCCAGTTCTTCATGGGTGGGGTCAATTGTCCTTGAATCCGAAGTTGAACTTAGTACCAAAATCGCTGTGATGCTCAATGGGGACACGTTTTCTCGGAAACTATTACATCTAGCTGAATGAAATTTAACATGTAGATAGTCCAGATGATACTCTTCATCGAGTTCAAAGTCCAGTTCCGAAATAATATTTTTTACGGAGTTATTGCCCATGAATCTGTAATTGAAATTGATACAAATGACCGCTGTGATGCTCAAATGGGAACAATTAAGTTACCTGAAAAATATTACATCTGGGTGAATGAAATGTTGTAATAACAAAGCCAATTCCCAAAAATATTTTAGACAATATAATGATGCTTGAATCTGTTTTTCAAACATTGTACCCTTGGCATATATGATGCTTAATGGACGGATAGCGGATGGCGGGGGTATGTGAGCCATGCTCACTTTTTACCTCATCAGGCCTGAAAGGCCCGATGAGCTTATGGCATGGGATGGCGTCCGTCCATCCGTAAACTTTTCGCTTTTTCGACTTCTTCTCCACAACCAATGACTCAAGAGAGCTGAAATTTTATGTACAGACTCCTTGGCTGAAGGGGATTCTAAATTGTAGATTTGGTGACCCTGTGACTCCAAATGTGGCTCACAGGGGCCATTACCTAAAAAGCTATTTTCATCATCTTCTCTAGTCCCAATGAACGTAGAGAGTTGAAATTTTATGTAGATACTCCTTGGCTGAAGGGGATTCTAAATTGTAGATTTGGTGACCATGAGACCCCAAATATGGGTCACAGAGGCAATGACCTAAAATGCTATTTTCATCTACTTCTCCAGTCCCAATGACTCTAGAGAGCTGACATTTTATGTACATACTCCTTGGCTGTAAGGGATTCTAAATTGTAGATTTGGTGAGCCTGTGACCCC
Organism: Gibbula magus; assembly: GCA_936450465.1. Classification (NCBI taxonomy): domain Eukaryota; kingdom Metazoa; phylum Mollusca; class Gastropoda; order Trochida; family Trochidae; genus Gibbula; species Gibbula magus. Next base: position 62,070,675 of record OW388297.1, read on the forward strand.
AAATATGGGTCACAGGGATCATAACCTAAAAGCCTATTTCAGTTTACACTATCATTCTGAGATTGTATGTGTACTTCAGCCAGTAGGTAGGTAAGGGAGGTAATCTCAAAGAAAAGAGAGAAAGGCATTTCATCTTTCTGATGTGAGAGTTCTTACATGTGCTTTGAGGATATAATATGTTTGATGAAAAAGTGATGTTGAGAATTAAAAACTTAGAAATGGCGGTCTAACAAAAATTCATATTTCATCTTTGTCTCACATTTCACATATAAGTTATTATTTGTATTTTGCAAGTGAATTGCTGATAAAGGTACACAAGTCTAAAATATCCCAAAGACTTAATACAGAATGTTTTGTTAAATCTAATAATGTTCTTTGAATTTTAAGAGTAAATAATCTATTTGAAATGAATTGAACTATTGAATACCCTTTGAAAGAATAACTTGAAGAAGAATTAAAAATGTGTGATTTTACATGAGATATGTGAACTGAATATGACTGGTGATGAAACGATAACATAGGACTATAAAAGAAGTAGCTACATGAGATTGTGACACCACACCTATTTTCATCTTCTTCTCCAGTACAGAAAAAATAATTAATTGTAGGAAAAACAACATCTATAACATATAAATTTTACTGGCTGTGAGTCCAGTGTCTGCATGTTATGTAATTGCATTGTGTTGACCTTGGGGTGACCACTCCCTGGCAGAAGGATGAAAACTGAGGTTACTTCAAACTACTGTGCAGCGCTGTGTTATATATAGACTGTGTGTGAGACTACTTTAGTCTTCCACTGACTCTAAAAAAGAATGTATTCATAGAATATCACCATTTTATCAAATATTGAAAAGGAGCCTATAAGAAATGGTGAAAAACAATTTATTCAAAAAATTTCACCATTTCATTAAGTATTGAAATGGAGCCTAAGAGAAATGGGATTTTCAAAAACTGAGGCTCCTATTCATTATGTAATAAATGTTGATATTTCCAGAATGCAATTAAGAGTTAAAACAATAGAATGCAAAGGTCTATGATATGTATGAATGTGGATTAATGTGTTACCAATTTTGATAATAATAAAAATTTGATGACTTTGAGATGTCTAATAATTAGCAGGGGTCGTTTTTTTCTACAGCTCCAGGCCATTATTGCAATAGCTGGTGAATTGTATGCAAAGAATGTTATATTCATTATCATTTAACGTTTGTACGATATTAAAACATAGTATTATCTCTCCAACACATAATTATATGTTTGATACCAGCAATTTATTTCCAAGCTACAAAACAAACATTTTTTTGCACATATATTAGACGAAAAACATCTTTGGCATTTATCATCTATGCATACATTGTCATACTAACATTTTATAACAACTAACATATTTCTGTACAACTTTGTGTTGCTCTTTCAACACATATATATAGCAGATTGGCAAAGTTATGGTAACAAAATTGCTTTAAAGATCCACAGACCCCGAACATATGACTTTTCGGTTTTTATTCAAGCATATTTCAAGATAACGAGGATTCCACTTGATATTTGTCAATTCAACCAATAAACACCTTTTATAACGCCTTTTTAGAACGCCGCTCAATTACGCCTCATAAAACTTTAGCCGAGAGCGAATTCCGCGTGCTTGGCCTTGTGACGTAATACACAGGAGTCGCTTGGCGTCTAATGACAGAATCCACTAGATTTAGCCTTACATAACTGCCTAAATAACATATTTACTTGTGTCCTTATACCACAAAATTACATATATTCACGCCCCGTAAAACGTACTACAACTGGCAGCAGATGTCAACACTGTTTAGTACTGGATGTGACCATTGCGGGACCCGTAATTCTGCAATGTGTTTTAGAACAATTCTTATCGTTGCCCAATATGGCGGCGGCACGCATGTCAGATGATGAAGATGTTCAAACGTCACAGAGATCTATTACACATTTCATACGGATTATAACGGTGTTAACACGCCTCATTCATGTTGAATAATTTTTGTTTTCACATTCGTCCTTATGCAAAATAACAAAATATATTTATCAATGTAGCGATATGTAATAAGTGATGTAGTTGTGTTATTGACACTCTAACTTAGATAAATATTAAGTAAGAGGGGAAATCTACACGACTGAACTATAGCCGAGGTAATATGTTTTAAATTGAGAACCAAACAACACATGTACACACGGCCATGGTGAGTTGATCAAAGATCTATAGTTCCAATACTTTCATTTGAAATTGGGAAAGATACGTTTTCCATATTTTTATCCGAAGTGATTTAAACATTATTTTATTTCCACAAACATATGAATTGACCATCAAAAACTACATGTAATATAAAATGCAAGGGCTTTTATATAACATGCTAGTAAAATGGTAGTGGTATTACACTGAATCTAAGTAATTGTAAATGTACACGACTATAGATTTAAAGATAGCCCGAATATGTTCTTCTAAAAAGTGTAAACCAGTAACATCGATGAAAATTATAGGATTTTCTTAGTTGTAATGAAACTATTCTATTAGCACCATGAGAAATATTGACGCAGTAGATTTCAAGCTATAGACACTCTTCAAACACAAAATCAAGCACAAAAAAACAAATTAACAAATAATGGCGTTTATAATATAAAAAAATTGCATGATCTTTTTTTCTTTTTGAATTGTCAGTTATTCATTTCAAAACATATTGTAGCTTATAAGATAACATAACACTCCACTCGATTGGGAAAATAACAAATTTAAAATCAGCGGTTGAATATCGAAACATGCTCCTAAAACTCCGAAATTACTCCCTACGGACGCACAAATACCCATTCTATCGGAAACTTGTAATGTCAAAACGTTCTTATCATGTTTTAAACGAATTATCGACGAAAATCGACAAATCGCCTAAGGATTTCATTGAGCAACTCCTGTGTATGACGTCACATCGCTAACGAAGGTTATGCTACACTGAGGGGCCGCGGCAAACTGCATGTTTCAAGAATGAGATAATGAGCAGGCTAAATTTACTCACTTTGAAGGGCTATATCTTGATGAGTAGGTGACGCTTCGAAATAATCGTTTGTGTTTTGCTTACTTGAAAGTATGATCTATATGAATAAACGAATTAACATCGGAAAAAAACAGAGAGATGATATTATCTTTAATCGTTTCACTACCTCGATTCTTTTTACTACATTCCATTATCTGACCATTGCTATAAAGCCCACTCCATAACATATTCCACTTATTATCTCCTGATGAGCTACAGAGGCCATGGCTCTATTTCTAAGTGTAAAGCAGCAGCACAGGGCAGGAGATAGAATCAATATTTGAGGGGTATTTTCACGACATTATAGAGTTTATGGTTAAAATGGTCAAAAGGTTATTCAAACCTATTGAGTAAGTATGATATTGAAATGTTAAAAATAGGTAAATATGATAGATTAAAATCACAGAGGTTCAAATCAAAATCTCGATTTGTGCAATCATATCATTTTCCAAATTTGAGCGAAGTCGGTGAAAAAGTAAATATCCCCACTATTGATATAAAGACACAAGCCCTGATATTAAAACGATATATTTACACGCAGTTACATAATCCTGAGAGCAGAGCGCTCTAGCTACCCTGTTCAGTTTCGACAAGGCATTTAACATTGGAACACAACAGGAGGACTACATTTGTACTGCATTGAAGATCATTACATAGTTATGACTCATGATCAGTCGCAATGTGGTGCTGCTGCAGGTCCCGTGTGTGCCGGTGTTGTTGGACAGAAGATGCCTCGCTACTGCCTTTTCGGAGAGACGGTCATCACAGCATCTCGCATGGAGTCAAGTGGCGAAGGTTTGTATTTAAACAAATATCAGAGGGGTTCTGAATCTAAAAATATCGATATTTGGACCTCGATTCTTATCGAGGCCCCGTAGTCGTGTGGTAGGCTGTACGTCAATGCTGGCGAGAGTTGACTGACTCTGAGGCTGTGGGTTCGAATCCCGCAAGCGACTCGGTCCTAAAAAGTACAAGAATTTGATAAAAAGTACAAGAATTTGTACTTTTGAAGGAAGTGTTATCCAAAGTGTAACAATGTTAGATCATTCAATAGTTGTGATGATGTTTTTCTCTTGTAATCGCCATGGAAACATTAACTTAAAAATTACGAAAATTTAGATTTTCATATGTTTACCCCTTCCATCTATTTCATTATGCCAAAGTTCGAAAACTTGCATAACGGACGTGATGACCACATGGTAAGAATGATTATTTTACATGTCTGATATTGCGATGTTTTCTGGACACGTTGAATCTTTGGTCTCTCTTTATAAGGAACCAATAATCAATTTGACTTTAGTGCTTAACTTACCAACGTTTTCTTTCAATAGCCTGCCGAATCCACATAAGTGTGGATACCAAGACAGTTTTAGACCGTTGTGGAATCTTTATCATGGGATCTCGTGGGACAATCACAGTAAAGGTGAGTACAAGAGTGAATCTGTTCTATATATGGGGACCAAATAATAGTGGCAACATCCTCTTTGTCAGGCACGCTCCAGTTTGAGACATAACTTATATAATGTTGTTGGGGTTTTTTTTATTACTACGAACAGAAGTTTCTACATTTCTAGTTGTGTGCTCTATTATATGACGAATTAGATATAAAATAATTATTCCATGTTTTACTGATTGCTGTTAAGATGAGAACATTTCATCATAATTTAGTTTCACTTTCATAAATGCATATTGATGTTGACCACAGTTAGTAATATTAACAATTGAACAGGAATAAAAAATATATAGTATCGACATTTTAACAGAAAAGTAAGTTTATTTATTAATTACTCACTTAAAATTAATAATGTCAGGACAGGAGACAGATATTGAACGATATAAAAGTAAGTCGTTAGTCGTTTCAGACTTGTCATATTATCATTTATCATTTATTATTTAGCAGCTGAATTTCATAATGAAAAATTAAAATAGACAGCTGCAAATGATAATGATTAAATAAAATAAGCAGCTGTATTGCATAATGATGAAGTAAAACAAGCAGTTTTATTTTATAATGAATAACAAAAAAAGCAACTGTATAGCATAATGATTAAATAAAATAAGCAGATATATTTCATAATAAATAACAAAAAAAGCAGCTGTATTTCATAGTGAGTAACTAAAACAAGCAGCTGTATTTCATAATGAATAATAAAAACAAGCAGCTGTAATTCATAATGAATAATAAAAACAAGCAGCTGTATTTCATGATGATTAAATAAAACAAGCAGCTGTATTACATAATGATTAAATACAACAAGCAGCTGTATTTCATAATGATTAACACAAACAAGCAGCTGTATTTCATGATGATTAAATACAACAAGCAGTTGTATTTCATAATGATTAACAAAAACAAGCAGCTGTATTTCATGATGATTAAATACAACAAGCAGCTGTATTACATAATGATTAAATACAACAAGCAGCTGTATTTCATGATGATTAAATACAACAAGCAGCTGTATTACATAATGATTAAATACAACAAGCAGCTGTATTTCATGATGATTAAATACAACAAGCAGCTGTATTTCATAATGATTAAATACAACAAGCAGCTGTATTTCATGATGATTAAATACAACAAGCAGCTGTATTTCATAATGATTAAATACAACAAGCAGCTGTATTTCATAATGATTAACACAAACAAGCAGCTGTATTTCATGATGATTAAATACAACAAGCAGCTGTATTTCATGATGATTAAATACAACAAGCAGCTGTATTTCATAATGATTAAATACAACAAGCAGCTGTATTTCATGATGATTAAATACAACAAGCAGCTGTATTTCATAATGATTAAATACAACAAGCAGCTGTATTTCATGATGATTAAATACAACAAGCAGCTGTATTTCATAATGATTAAATACAACAAGCAGCTGTATTACATAATGATTAAATACAACAAGCAGCTGTCTTAATACAGCTAAAACTTGCAAAATATACTTAAATCCCGGATTTTTATTCCTTTCTCTTGCTGATTTATTTGTCGAACATAGCTGACAACATAAAATACATATGTTTATCAAAATGCAATATGAAAAGAACAATCTCCCCACTGATGAGCTAATCCATTCAATCCAATAGGAAACATTTATGAGTCATGACATTTTTCATTTTCTGACAAACACATCTGACTTTGTTTTCAGAACAGACCTGAGAAAGTGTCTACTTTGACAACTTATTGCATGTTTTAAGTTTCAGATATTTTCATTATGAACGTAATTTATGACTTCATAAATATACATTATGATAGTTAGGGCACCTGTGGGTTATGTCATCTTTTGAGAACTCTTGTTATCTTTTCTTACAAATAAAAAAAATGTTTGCTTAAAAGCGCAACATTTTACGTAAATATCTTTAACAATTCATGTTTCGAATGTAATAATGCATCTCATTACCAGATTTGATCAAATGCGGATGATTGGCTTAAACATTATGAGCCTTACAGATAATGGGAATTTGTGTTGCGTGTTGCAGGGTATCGGTCAGCTGACAACGTACTGGTTGCTTGGAGAGAAGATCTGGAACCGGTGAACGCAGTGTCTACTTGCTCAACACTTCCTCTACCAGTATCAGCACATACTGGTGGCCAACATATATCAGTTAGAGTAAATCTCCATTTTCCATCCCCATTTCACTAAACTCTAACCATTTATACATATCATTCAAACAACCAGAGCAGATCGCTAATACAGTGCAACAGTGCAACTTGACTCAAACAGTTGTTATTTATATATGTAACGTATCAAACTACAAACATTAGCTCATGAGGTTTTTTATGATTTTCCTTAAGAAAACATTTGAAAACTGTTGTCAAAGTAACTTAAATCGCATTAACAATAGCAATGCCCACTGCTATGCACGATGTCGCATTAAGGGCAGCTTTGGTTATGCAATGATAGCTTGACTGAGGGATCATGCCTAGCCCTTACTTTGTGGGGTAGGGTAATGCAATTTACAAATCTTAGTCTCGAACCAACAAAGATCGTATTTCTAAAATTTAAACTTTCTAGCATTTACTGGTTCTTGAGGAGAAGTCACGTAAAGGCTTTAGGATGGACACCTTGCCACGCCTATATTTGAGGAGGGAACAGGACCAAATAAACAACTTTAGTCTTCAAGTAACAAATGTTATTCTGAAAATGGCAGCATCCTTTGTCAACTGGTTTACGGTTTTAGGGAAAATGCCATATGTCTATGCCATTAGCTTTAGCCGTTTAGCTACAAAATCAAATGTATCAATGTCGGTCTTTACTGCGAAAGGCGCTACGTCATGCGTAATACTAACGACGATGTTTAAATTGGAAATGGAAAACACAAAGATGAATGAATCAATTTATGTATGACATTTACAAAGAGTAAAATACCATAGCAGTTATAAAAATAAATGCATTTTTTCGAAATCTATCCGTTGTTTTATTTTCATTTAATGCTGTTCACAATAGCATCAGTTTCCAAACCTTTGGTACCATTAATTCACAATCGCTTTATCTTGGGAGGTTGTCAAAACGGTCGGAGGCCAAATACACTCGCGGGCGAAAGTAATTTAGTATATAATATTTTCAACAGATTCAGCCTGATATAGCCGATTTTGAATGTCTGTGGTGAAGATCGATTTCGTAAAGAGATATACACAATTTTATTTACGGGAGTATGAAACTTAATATTTCACATTTCTTCAAGCACACATGAAACAGATAATGTTTCAAACAAATGAAGTTTATTTGGCATTTAGAGAAACGATGAAACTATGTTTCAGTCGTGTTCACCAATCTTGCGTTGTTGTACCTATACATTATTTTGCTCGCGAGTGTAGGTCGAGAACCATGGAGTCAAAAACACCGTGGTTGTTCCAAGTGAAAAGGGCCTATACGTTGTTTGTCATGTTTTCGGGTTTTACAAGTTATATATGTAGTTATACCCTTGTGATGTCCAAATAAAACATTAAACCATTTTCATATAATGTTTAAAATTTCTTAGAAGTATAAATATTTTGAAAAATAATACGATTATATCATGACATTGATTGTAACGTGAACATGCATCGCTGTATAAAGTCACGTCACGTATAAAGTATAAACGTCATTATATCGTAATGATTTATAACAACCATGTGTATGTTGATCTATGAGTTTTATTCATCCATAGTTTGAGCATTTTTGCATGATTTGATTATTTTAAAATACCTCGGCCAATCAAAATTTAAAACCTTAATCAAATAAAATGAAAATGAAAAATGAAACTAAATTGAATGTTCTAAAGAAAAAGCGTCAAAGTGAGGCAAACAGAAAGAGCTAAATGCCACCCCCCCCCCCCCCCCCCCCCCCCCCCCCCCCCCCTTCCTATTGTACCACTCCTCTCTCCAAAAGCTTGGCCTTTAACCTGCTGGACATATTTAGGCTAACTCCCACTTTCATCTGAATTAATCAGCAATGTTGCGAAAATTGAAGTAGAAAATGTTACGGTTTTATGTAATTCCAAACCAATAGCGAAAAATCTGTCAGAATTACCTCCCTTTGATTTGCAAGTAAAACAATTCTGGTTTCCATAGCCTGTACATCACGTGATATTGGCTTCAGTGAAGATATGTCAATACATTTAGATATAATGAATTTACACCGAAAATATTGTAGCCTAACTTTTGTTGAATTCGTATATTTGTGCTTGTAGGTGCTCTAATGTTTAGTGATTACCAACTGCAAAAGTGCGTTGACAAGCGAACTGCAAGTCGCAAATGTCAACGTTGGCTGACACACAAATAGAATCTAAACTATCCAAGGAAATCCAAATTATAAGACTTGGATCATAACGCGACAATTAACATGTTTAAACTAATATTGAACGATAATATGCTGACATGAATAATATAGTAAGGTATCAAAATTAAAAATTGAGCCATTGGCTCTGCAGCTCTTAAGGAAATATGTTATTCATTATCTCTAAGGACAAGATTAAGATATCACATAATAAGACATTAACCAGTCATCAAATTTGAAATTAATATTGTAGACCTTTGCATGTTATATATTTGTTAATATTTGTATTCTGGAAATATCAACAGTTATTACATATTGAAAAGAAGCCCCGATCTGTTTCTGAAAATTCTGTTTCTCATAGGCTGCTTTTCAATATGTAATAAAATGTTGATATTTTATGAATAAATTCTTTTAAGCATCCGAGTGTTAGGCTTATTTGACCCAGTATCACACACAACCTGCAACAGCACGGACATTTGAAGTACCCTGAAACCCCTGTATTAGCCCTAACGTGTTACGCTAACTCTCTACCAGGGAGTAGTACAGGTCAACACAATGCAAGTACACAACATGCAGACCCTGGATTTACAGCTAGTGAATTATGTATTTTAAATGTTGTTTTCCCCACACTTATTTATTTTTATGTACTGCAGAAGAAGATGTGGTGTCGCGATCTCATGAAGCTACTTGTTCATTTCATCACCCGTTATATTCAGTTCTCATGTAAAATAAAAATTGGAACCATTGGCTCGGTAGTTTATATTGTTTGATGTTGAAGACTGAAATAGATTGTTTTTTAGGCCTGGTGAGCTAAAAAGGCATTTTAAGTAGTCTTAAATACAATCTGTTTAAAGGCAGACTGTTTAACGCCATATGAACGAATGTAGATTGCCAAAACGTGACACACGGAAGATTTTACAGAAAGTAACAGTGAGGGCTATAACAGAAAACAGTTTTGCAAATTGCGAATTAACTATAAATCAACATAAAGCAAGGTATTTCTATACACAGTAAAAAAAGTTAAGCACCCCCAAATTAAAAGTTGTATACCATTTCGGATTTTATGATCATGTTATTCAATTCGATAGACAGGCTAAATATGGTATTCTGGATGGGAACTGGTGTGATTTCTGTTATGGAACGGTTCTCACGAACGGAGCTATTGGCATGCATATCATGCAACCCATGATTTCAGCAAAATGCAGTTTCACCCTTCGACTTACCATGGCTAAATAAACGCCTTTTACGGCTTCAATGTCAGTTCAATACACAAAATTCATGAACAATGCCACGAAGGAGATTGTCCGAGGCTACGAGATGGCAAATTATTGGATAGCATTTAGCAGGTTTCTCGTACAAGGAAATTGGGAGAAGAACTGGTTACCACTATTCGGTCATCAGTCGTTTAGTGAGGAAACATGCCCAAACTAACCATGTTCTCGATTGACCACGTTCCGGAAGGCCCCGAGCTACCACATTGCAAGAGGACAGGAACCTATTGCGTCATCAACGTCGTCAACCGTTTGCGTCAAGTACTGTCTTGAAACAAGCCTGTCTACCCTATAGACGTATCAGCAATCAGACGGTGAGGAACCGCCTCAAAGCAGCAGGTTTAAGGTCTCGACGTGTCATCAGACGTCAAACCTTACTAATCGTCATAAACGGGATCGTAGGATGTGGTGTGGTGACCGGTAGCGTTGGAACCTGAGGTCATGGAGACGAATCCACTGGTCAGACGAAAGTCGCTTCCTCCTCCATACCGTTGACGGGCGAATCAGAGTTTGGAGAGTCAAGAACAGTCGATACAAACCAAGGAACATTCTTCCTAGGGTTCCATATGGTAGAGGATCCGTTATGGTGTGGGGTTGCTTTTCTTTTGATTGCAAGTTGGATTTGGTGACACTACAAGGCACACTTACGGGCGCCCGCTACATTGCAGAAGTGCTGGATCCAGTTGTGATTGACCATTTTGATGATCACAGACTTGCAACTCGACCCCTGTTCATGGATGATAATGCTTGGCCTCACGGTTCACGAGCTGTGACTCAACATCTGGAGAACAATTCTGTTTCTCGTATCCCCTGGCCAGCATTGTCTCCAGATTTGAATCCCATCGAGCATGTCTGGGACATGATTGGTCGACGTCTACAGAGAAGGAACCCTGCTCCACACAATCTAAGACAACTGGAGGTCGCACTTCACGATGAGTGGCAGCAAATCCTCATGGAAGAATTAAAGAACCTTGTCAGGGGTATGCCCAGAAGACTTGCAGCAGTACTTCAGGCACGCGGTGGCAGCACACGATATTGACACTAAATCGTTCCTAAGACAATGGCACGGGTTATTCAGTATGATTTCTTCATCATGTTCAGCTGTCAAACTTGAAATGACAATACATTTACGAGTCTGTGTTTTTCACCATTTTCCAGTCAATTTTTGTTTCCTGTTTTTGGTCATTTGAAATCTCTGAAGATGACACAAAAATGTCAACGAATAAAACAATTAATTACACTTGCTCCTGAAATTCGTTTTTCCCCTGTGGGATGTTTAGTTTTGCTGTAATGGGTCTCTGAAACATACCCCTATCAAAAAAAAGAAGGGGGTGCTTAACTTTTTTTCCTGTGTTTAGATTGCCAAAACAGGAATATGACGGATCCCTGCAGTTCTCTGATCAACCCTACACAGTTATAGAACAAAGTACGTGATCTACAACGACGTAGACGACCATCACATGGCATTAGAGAAACTAAATGGTTCTCTCTTTTTAAAGAACTGTTCTCGTCCAATGAAACTCAAAATCTCTGTGAGTGATCACGTAGACAACGTGGACGCTTACCTTCCCGAAAGATGACATCATTATGAATGGCACATCTTGTTCTGACGTCATAGTTTGGGACAACTAAAAACATTTTTAAGTAATTTTAAACACAACTTCAACCTGTTTAAAGCCATTGAAACGAATGTTAACGACGGAATGGATTCGTTTGTACATATACTGATAGAGGCATCGGACTGTATGCAGAGACGACGAAGCAACAGTCCGACGTGAGAAACCATAAGTCGCGAGTGTAACAAAACGTGGACTTGGACGATATTCTACTGTAGTTATCTATAACAGAAAGCGAAATTCGTGAGACGAGTACTAACTACAAAAGGCGGAAAATCGTGTGTGGGTGGATTTTTCTCGGAGGTGGTCAAATGCTCACTACCAGAATCGCTGCCGTTTTGTACCAGATTTTCAACAAAATAAATCAATCAGGTGCCTTCCAAAGAACGGAAGTGTGCACAAACTGGATAATAACGGAGGAATATAGCTTAAGTTATTAACATCTTAGAAAAATTCTTTGCAAGCATTATCAATAAGCAGCTCACACACGTGCTAAGTGTTGAACATGTTGCGCTGATAGCTTGCTGATTTAATAGCTCAATTTGATTCAGGACACTTATTCTTGAAATTTTGGTAATTGATATGCCATTATGTACCTGTTAAGAATAAATCTCATAAGCACCACAATGTCGAGTTAGTCTAGATAGTAATATTTCACGATGTGAGAATGAAAAATGGCACGGTCATAAAAATAAGTTGTAGTAAAGACATACTTTAAAATTGAAAAATAATGTCAAAATCGGTAAAATCGACTGGGCCCTGAATTTTCCCTAAAAGAACTACTGGTGTAAGATAATGATGAGAATCCATTGAACAGTTCTTGTGGTATCGATTCCCCTGACAAGCTTAACATGTCGACATACTCAAAGTTCTACTGTGACCTTTAAAGTAATGTCAAGGTCACAAATATCTAATCAGCCCTTTGTCTTCACTTGGAAGTGCTTTGCCGTGTAAGATATGATGAAATTCCGGTGAATGGTACTTGAGATATCCCGCTGACAAGCTTTACGTGTACATTAACATGTCGAACATTAAGAAGTTCCGCTGTGACTTAGAGAATAATGTCAAGGTCAACAAAATATAATCAGCCCTTTGTCTTCCCTAGGAGGTGTTTTGTGTAAGATATGATGAAATCTCGGTTAATAGTTCTTGATATATCCCGCTGACAAACTTTACATGTACATCAACATGTCGAAAAATTCAAAGTTCAGCTGTGACCTGAGAATAATGTCAAGGTCACCAAAATCTAATCAGCCCTTTGTCTATGAAGAGAATCCAGTGAGTGCATGGATCTTGAGACATACTGCTGAAATGGGTAAAATGACAAAGTCTCGTTGTGACCTTGAAATAAAGGTCAAGGTCACAAAACTCTGTATGAACATTACTCTCCCTATAATGAAACCATATGCAAAATATGAAAAAAATCCAGTGATTAATATTTGAGTATTTTAGGAAACAGTAGCGAAAACCCAATACACGTGGTACCTTATGTAATATGAACTCCTACTAAGTGGATAAAGAGGTATCAATTGTGCAAAATCATATTCAGAAACTCGAGTTTATCACTCCCGATACCCCGAAGTTTGTGCTTGGCGATTTCAATGGTTCAAAGTTAAAATCTGTTTTACCAAACTAGGAACAGTATGTCAAGTGTGCCACTCGAAAAATAAAAAGACAATTGATTTATGTTACGGGAACATCAAACAGGCGTACAAACCTTTGCTTAACCTCCGTTGTTTATGCCATCTTACAGGCAGGTACTGTAGACTCAGAAGGCGCAGACTAAAAGCGTGAAGTCATGGGATCCCGAGTCCATACAGCGACTTCAAGGCTGCTTTGATTGTTCAGACTGGGAAATGTTTTTCAACAAATCCGACGACCCGTGTACCATTACAGATACTTTCACCAGCTACATCAACGTCAGTGTAGACAGTATCATCCCGGAAAAGTCATCAATGTTTTCCCCAACAACAAGCCGTGGGTAACGAAAGATTTGAAACTGCTATCAAATGAGAAGAAGCGATTGTTTTGTGCGAAGGACAAAGTGAAACTGCAATATAAACAGAAGGAATCAGAAGGAATCAGGATCTTCAGATCAAGAGATGCAAGGACAACTATAAAGAGAAAGTAGAAGTAGATATGAAATGTTTTGAACGAATCATTCTAACCTCCTTTTTGTGAGACGTTAGTCATTTACCTGATCCTTATCAGTTTGCATATAAAGCAAGAAGGGTTATTGAAGATGAAAAACTGTGTATTTTAAACAGCTTGTATAAGCATTTAGAGCTTCCAAGATCCTATGTGAGATTTGTATTTGTGGACTTTTTCAATACAGCTTTTAATACAATTCAGCATATATTGTTAGAAAAACTTCAAACATGGGAATAAATTGTAATTTATTATTGTGGATTGAAAATCTTCTCAGTTGTAGACTTAAATTTGTAAATGTTAATTTCGCCTACTCGTCTATAATAATAATAATAATGTACTTCTATAGCACCTAATATCCAACCGGCGGCTGCTCAGTGGTGCTTCACAAGATTAAAATGATTAAGAGAGATAAAGCAAAAAGTTATTGGTTGAAGAGATACGTCTTCAAGGCACGGCGGAATGATATAGCAGAGTCTGCAGACTTAAGGGTTGTTGGGAGGCTGTTCCACAGAGTTGGAGCTGCAACAGAGAAAGCCTGGATGGCTAACTTTGTCCTAGTAAAGGGGACACAGAGCTGAAGTTGGTCAGATGAGCGTAGACTACGGGTGGGGAGATAGGGCGTGAGCAGGTCCTTTAGGTAGCTTGGAGCAGTGTCACAGTGAAGGGCAGAGAATGTAAGGGTCAAGATCTTGAAAGATATCCGCTGTTTGATTGGAAGCAAATGTAGTTCTTTGAGGACTGGGGTGATATGATCACGTTGCCGAGTTCTGGTTATGAGGCGGGCTGCTTTATTTTGAGTTCTTTGAAGGTGTGAGATGATGCCAGATCTGGACAGGGGAGAGTTACAATAGTCTAGCTGTGACGTGACGTGAGAATGAACTAATGTTTTGCAGGTATCTGAATCCAAGTATTTTCGGATTCTGCCGATAGTGTGGAGCTTGAAATTGGCGATCCTGGCGCATTTGAGTGCCTGAGCCTTGCCTGATATGTATTTGTCAATTTGCACTCCAAGATTCATAACCGAGGATGACGGAATAACAGAAGATGTTCCAACAAGTAGTTCAGTACTCCCAACTTTGTTCAACTGGTGGGGTGTTCCTATGATCAGGAACTCTGTTTTACCGCTGTTGAGCTTCAGGAAGTTAGCTGACATCCAATCTTGGATTGACTTGATACATAGCTGTAGTTGGTTGATACCTTCTTGAACTCTGTTGTGCTTTATTCCGATGTACAGCTGCTGATCGTCTGCATAACTGTGGAAGTTGAGTGATTACTGTCGAATAGAGGCTGAATGTACATAGAAAAGAGCACAGGACCAAGGACAGATCCCTGTGGAACTCCACGCTTCAGCTCCCTCGGGTCAGAACAGACCCCGTCAATCTGCACACGCATAGATCTCTCTCCTAGGTATGATTCTAACCAAGCTAGAACTGGGCCTTCCACGCCAAACGTGTGCTTGAGGCGACAGAGCAGAATGTGATGGTCAACGGAGTCAAATGCTGCAGAGAGACCAGCAATACAACTTCCTGTTTATCCAAGGATAGGAGGACATCGTTGTACACCCTCGTACACCCTATATTGTATACAAATACTGGTGTCCCTCAATGGTGTGTTCTTTCGCCGGAGTTGTTTACTCTATACACAAATGATTTTGTAAGTAATATCCCCAATAAGCTAACTGTGAAGTTTGCTGGTGACGCTGCTTTATAATGAACTTTCTTACAGAGATAATATCAACCACTTTGTGACCTGCTGAATATGCTAATGCTAATGAATGCTAATATTGATGCTGTTATCAAAAACTGTCAACAAAGATTACACTTCCTACGCAAGATATGATATTTTGAGCTTGTATTATCATTATTTTATCATTGTTTCGTTGAAAGCATTTTAACTTTCTCTTTCCAATGTTGGTATGGTTCCTTGTCTCAAATAAATAAATCTCGCTTAGAAAAAAGTTGTTCCAAATGCTGGTAAAATAGCAGGGGTTACGTTTGCAAATCTACCATATCTATATGAAAATAGTGTTGAAATTATCCCTGAAGATCTTTCATGATCAAGATCATGTTTTACATGGTGAATATGTCAAGCTTCCTTCTGGCAGTCTGGAAGGAGATATTTACTACCCCGCTTATGCTGTCGATGCATTCATGTATGACTGGTCGAAACTGGTCGAGATTTTATGCTTTCCCTCCTTTCAGTCTCATAGAGAGAGTATTACAGAAGATTCGGGAGGACAGAGCCGAGGGTATGTTGGTAGTACCCATATGGACAACTCAAAGCTGGTACCCAATGTTATTACGAATGATGACGTCGCCACCACGACTCATTCCCCGAGGACGCCATTCATTAGTGCTGCCTTACAAGCCACAGGAGATGCATCCTCTTCACAAGAAGCTGCAACTGATGGCGTGCCACTTGTCAGGTCGTGTCAGGAGGACAGGGCTTGTCTTATGAAACTATCAATATTATAATGAAATCTTGGCGAGGAAGCACACAAAAACAGCTTAAGTCCTATGTGTTAAAGTATATGAAATATTGCCATGAACATAATCTAGATTCTTCCTTACCTAGTGGGTGTACTGTGCTTGATTTCCTTCGCGATCTGTATGAAAATGGATGTGGTTACAGTGCAATTAACACAGCCCGGAGTGCATTGTCGTCTGTGTTACATCTACCCTCAGGCCTACCGGTAGGTCAACATCCACTTGTGAGACGGTTTCTAAAGGGTATATTCAATTTGAGACCTTCCCTGCCAAAATATCATGTGACATGGAGTGTGAAAGTAGTGTTAGATCATTTAGAATCCTTAGGAGAAAATGCAGATCTCTCTTTGAGAATGTTGACTTTGAAGTTAACGATGTTGTTAGCTTTAGTTAGCGGGCAGAGAGTGCAATCCCTGCAGAACCTAGGTTTAGACCATACAAGTAAAGTTGATGACAAATTCATCCTGTCTGTAGCTGGTTTAATTAAGCAGTCGAGACCAGAGGTGCATGTCCACCCAATAGACCTTGAAACATTTGACAATGAGAAGTTGTGTGTTGTCAAATGCCTAGATGCCTAAAAGCCAGCAGTTTTTCATTAGCTTTAATGAACCATATAAAGCTGTAACAAGGGAAACTATTTCCAGATGGTTGAGATTAGTTCAAAGCAATGCTGGTATTGACTCTACTATGTACTCGGGGCATAGTGCGAGGGCTGCGTCCATGAGTGCAGCACATAACAAGGGGGTACAGATCCAGTGCATTATGTCACCCGCTGGTTGGGCGTCTGCAGATGTGTTTGCACGTTTTTATCATAGATCAGTAGAGCAGATTCAGACCTTTAGTCGAGCAGTATTGTCCTTATCCAAGCATAATGAGAAAGAATAATAAATGTGACCTAAAGGATATGCTGTTACTACATTGTATGTTTTGTTAAGATTAAACAATAATTTCCTGATATTCACTTGTGTTTGCTCTTCGAAAAAGCTTTGAAGTCACACGGGGACTCACGTGACCTGATGACGAAGCAGAATTGCATAATTAAACGAGACTTACCTGTAAGTTGAAGTTTGATTGAGATTCTCCGAGGCATCAGGGAACAAGTGAGGTCACGTGTCTCAACCACCCTCCCAGCTTGCCAGCTAAGGTTGTTATTGAAGAATTTCTATTTAAAATGCTTCACATTTTCTTGAGGTGAGGTGAGTTGGGGTTTAACGCCGCTTTCAAGAGTATTTCACTTATATCAAGGCTGCTAGTATTACGACAGGGAGAAAGCCTGCAACGCCATGTGGCTATGCATTGCGGTGAAACCTGCGAGCAACGGCTGGAACTAGCGAATCATGGGTGGTACTATTTCCTTGAGCAAACGCTTTAAAGACTGACCTGATTCCTCACATGACCTCACTTGTTCCCTGATGCCTCGGAGAATCAAACTTCAAACATTCAAAGTTACGGCCAATGTTTTAAGATAATGCGTTCGGTCTTCTGGAACCTCCGTTACAAGCAGAGGAGTTTATCGGCTAGACAGAGAATGATTTATTACAATTAAAAGTTTGAGGAGCAATCGGCAATGATGTTTCAAAATGAGTTTTGTTCCCATAGTCTTCGATATGACTGCAATTCCTTCACCGGTGCTGCGTGCACATGGTTCCCACAAGAGAGAAGTCCGAGACGTTTTCTTAATATGATAGAAATGGGAAAGTATCAGCAAATTTGTATCGCTTGGAGACTTGCCGAGAAATATTGCCAATTTGTAACAAGTTGTGAAGACAATTTGAGTTACCTGGAAAAGTTATCGTTGAAAAGTTCCCAATGCATAATAGCTAATGTTATTGGATTGTTTTCAGACTTTTTATCTGTAGTGTTCATTAGTTAAAATGGTATGGCTGGAAATAATGGGCGTTTGACGAAACTTTCTCTTAGATTCGTGTTTCTTTTCGATTGTACAGAATATGGAGGTTTAATTGAACTCATGATCAATAGGCGAGGCTAGTACCAAGATGGCGGACGAGACAAGTCGTGCTTAAGATCGCTCCCGCTTGTGTGGAAATTATCTTTTCATAAGAGAGGCTAAATGCAGTGGTGTATAGCTTGAACATATAGTCCGACATCACGTAAACACTGTAAACCAAGAAAATCAAGAAATGTCTACCAGAGAAAGAAATCACAAAAGAGGAGGGAAAGCAGTGAGAAGTGCGAGGAGTACGAGTGAGAAGAGGAAACCATCCGGCTCACCTACTGATTCCCAACCCACCAAGTCCTCACGGCCTCTCTTACAACAGACGATGTCGGACGTGTTCACCTTCACAAGTACGCCGATAACCAGAAGTGAGAAAGTTGATCCGCCACTACGACTTGACGATACAGATCAAGCACAGACTGCAGCAGAGAGTCCGAGTGTATCCCACCCGTCAACACTCTCCAGCTTGATAGACGAGGTATCAGTTGATGTCCTAACTTCGAAGCTCGCCTCAGCGTTGATGTTACCACAGCTCCAGCAGAAGTTTCAACAGGCGTTTATGCAAGTAGCCAAGTACATCATAACAACTACGCTAGATGAGGTGATAGAACCGATGAAGAAGGAAATTTCTACACTCAGAGACGAACTGAAGAAAACTACAGACGAGCTCCACAGGAAAACAGACGAATTGGAACAATTCAGTAGGAGAAATTCGTTAAGGATAAGTGGAGTACCAGAAACTGACGAGGAAGATATACAGAAGGTGACCATGAGTGTGCTACACAAGATCAGCAAGGATATCTCTCTCGCGGACATCGACAGGTGCCACCGGGTAGGACGACGTATACAGGGACAGAAGAGGCAAATCATCGTCAAGTTCGTGAGTTATCTGGACAAAGAGGGGATGTACACAAACAGGAGAAAGCTACGAAGCAAGATGGAGAACGTCTTCATCAACGAGGATTTGACCCAGACCAGGAGCAAGCTATTCAAGATGGCCAGGGACTTCAAGTAATCGCACTGGATTGAGAACACTTGGACAAGAGATGGACGTATTTTCGTTTTAGAGCAGCCGGAAGGCGCAGTTCGACATGTCCAGTGCAAAGAGGACCTAACCGATATGTGCATGCCTAGTGTGTTAGTTGTGATAGTTGTGTGTTCTGGGATTCAAACAAAATGTAAGTAGCCATATTCATGTACCGGTATGTGTTTAAATTATTGGTAGCAACTTGCATTTTATCGCCATAATACTCCATTTTGATCAGATTGCCCTCAATCAATTGTATATAATAGCTAAATGCCTCTTGTATATATATATGTTTTATCCACACAAGCCCTTTATTTCTACTATGTTATGTTTTCCCACTATTGTTACTATTTCCCTATTTCTCTTATTTCCCACTGCTTTTTCCATAGCTCTACTATTGGCAAATAAGGAAGTTATTGAATTTTATCCCACTGGGTCTGCACTTCTATTCCAGTATTATTTGAACAAAAATGTATTGTCTTACAACGAACTATCCCGATTTCTCTGTCACACATGGCTTTTTCAGTTTTCAATGATATTAGATAATGGGTAATGACATTGTTCAATATCGTGTGACAATCGGGTTATTTCATTGTAAAATATGTAATTACACGCGCTTTAGCAAAACATTTCCACGTTTCAAAGTATGTAACTATTCTCTATTATGGATCATTCTATCTGAATTATACAACATGTGCATTCTTTTGTCAGTATCATGTAATACAAGCATTGTAATAGCATTCCTGTGTACATTACAGAGTCAGTTTCGTAACACTAACGCAATAATCTTACTACTATTATTACTCCAGCTTGCTGGTGATATTGAGTCCAATCAAGGTCCACAAACGCATGATTTTCATGACAGGACCCTAAGTTTATTTCATCTGAATAAGAGAAGCGTAAGAAATAAACTTGAATATCTAAGCGAGTATCTTTATTGTTGGATTCACGGAAACACATTTAGATGAAAGTATTGATAACGATGCGCTATGGTGGACTGGTTACCATGATCCCATACGTAAAGATAGAAACTCTTTTGGCGGGGGTGTTATTATTTATATAAAAAGGAACCTAGCATTTAAGAGAATAGAACACTTAGAAAATAATTATGATGAAACAATCTGGATCAAAATATACCTACCAGTAAAACCTCTTATTATCTGTTTAGCTTATAGACCAGAGAATAATTACTTGGGATTTTGGGAACGTTTAGATTTTAGCATTGAAAATGCCCTAGATATAACTGATCAAATCACTATAACTGGAGATTTAAATGCAGACATGCTGTCTCGTAAGGGTAAATATATAAGAGATATTATGTTAACAAAGAATTTGAAAAATATTATTTCAGAACCTACCAGAATAACTAAAAATTCTAGTACTTTGCTTGATCCAATCATAATTAGTGAAGATGTCCAAACATTAGTCGATTGTGGAGTTGTTGAATTTGATAGCTCAATAAGCGATCACAAAGGCACTTTTGTGACACTTACTACTTCAGTAAACACTCATATGGCATATACAAGAGAGATATTATGCTATAAGCAAGGTGATTATGAATCTCTTAATTCACTTATCAATGAAACACAATGGGCTGACTTGTTCTTAAATTCTCAGGACGTTAACCAAGCATGTGAAATATTTAACCATAAATTGAATGCATATCTGAAATCATGTATCCCTACAAAGAAAGTAACTAAAAGACCAAATGACAAACCATGGTTTGATTCAAGTTTAAGAAGAGAATGTAGGAAAAGAGATAGGTTACGCAGAAAAGCAAGAAGAACTAAAGTATTGGGTGATATTACGAAGTTCAAAAAGCAACGTCAAAAGGTTAACAATATGAAGTATTATGCAAAGGAAAAAAACTTTTATGCCAATGTTGATAATTTCCTACTTGACTCTTATGTCGAAAATAAAACTTCATATTGGAAACTTCTAAGGTATTTAGTAAAACAATCCGGCTCGAGTACATGCATACCTCCTCTTAAATCTGATAATGATACAGAAAGCCCATCTTGTTTTTCTGATTATGAAAAAGCTGAAAGATTAAATGAATATTTCCAATCAATTTCAACATTACATGACAATAACGCTTGTTTACCATATTTCAACAAACGAACGGGTGCCATTTTTGACACACTTACTATTTCTAAATTTGAGATTGAAGACATCATTAAATGTTTACACGTGAAGAAAGCGTCTGGTCCTGACAAAATAAGTCACCAACTCTTGAAAAATGTTGTATACTCAATTAGCGATGTGTTATGTCTATTGTTCAATATGTCATTACAATCATGTGTGTATCCATCTGAGTGGAAGATTGCCAATGTCATGCCTCTTTTTAAGAAAGGTGATCCATCTATTGCTTCAAACTATAGACCTATATCTCTTATAAGTTGTGTTGGTAAAGTATTTGAAAGAGTTGTATTTAAGCATTTGTTCAACTATTTTCATGTCATTAACCTCTTGTATAATTATCAATCTGGTTTTCAACCAGGACATTCCACTGTTCATCAGTTAATTGAAATTTATCACAAGATTTGTGAATCATTGGACAAAAAAGAAAACCTATGTATGGATTTTGTATGTGTCTTAGGCATTTGATCGTGTTTGGCACAGGGGATTGCTTTTAAAACTTGAAAGTTATGGAATAAGTGGACATTTGTTGAGATGGCTTGGTAGTTACATAACTGGTCGAAATCAAAGTGTATTTGTTAATGAATCATTCTCCAAGCTGAGAGCTCTAAACGCTGATGTCCCTCAGGGGTCAGTGCTTGGTCCCTTTCTATTCATTGTATATATTAATGACATAGCAGACGAATTAGATTGTTTAACACGCTTGTTTGCTGATGATTCCTCTCTTGGTTACGCTTCACCAGAAACTAGACTAATTGAAATGAAGCTTAATGCCAATTTATGCAAGCTAAATCTATGGGGCAAAAAGTGGTTAATAAAGTACAACCCTGATAAAACTGAAGCTATCTTATTCACGATGAAAAACGAAACCGAAATGCCCAAACTATATTTTGATGGTGTTGAAGTTAAAATTGTTGACAAACATAAACATCTTGGAGTAATCCTTGCCAGTAATGGAAAATGGGCTGAACATATCGAAACAATAATAATAAAAGTTTCAAAAATAGTTGCATCCATGAGACTTTTGAAATATGTATTGTGCAAGGATACTCTCAATAAGATATATATCATGTTCATTCGGTCACATCTTGAATATGCAAGTGAAGTTTGGGACGAGTGCACTCAAGAACAGATTGGTAAATTAGAACATGTTCAGTTACAAGCAGCAAGAGTAGTTACTGGTTTACCAAAATATACATCACATAGATTTCTATAATATGAAACTGGTTGGGAAACGTTACAAGAACGTAGAAGAAGACGAAAATTATGTTTGATGTTTAAGATTCAAAATGAAATTACCCCTTTATATCTTAATGATTTGCTTCCAAATAGTGTTGGTTCTAAATCAAATTACAATTTACGGACCTCACAAAATATATCAATTCCTATCACAAGACTTACACATTCCACTAAGTCCTTTTTCCCATCTACTATAAGTTCTTGGAACAATTTACCAATCACTGCTCGTAATGCAATAAGTATTTCAGAATTCAAACCACATATCAATGTCAATAACTTACAGGCGCCACGGTACTACTCGTTCGGTAAAAGAAATTTAAAAATAATTCATACCAAGTTGCGCTATTCAGTCAGTAGTTTAAACTTTGACTTATATAAAGTTGGAATTAAAAGTCATCCCGGCTGTGCATGTGGTTATCCTGTTGAGAATTCTTATCCCTACTTGTTTGAATGTCCTTTGTACAAAAAACAAAGAGTGAATCTTATGTTGGCTTTAGAGCGCATTTGTACATCAGCGCGTATTCCAGTTAACCTTACACTTATGCTAGAAGGAAGTGCAGACCTATCACCATGTCAAAATACAAATGTGTTTAAATCAGTGCAATTATTTATCAGTGAAACTAAACGATTTGTATAGCATATTATATTAGTAATGATCTATGTCAGCCTTTTTGGCTTTCTCTCCTTTCTTAAATTATCTATGTACATACCAAGGAGAAGGTGTTCTAATTTGGAGAACTTGTTCATGATCCTTTTCTTATTGAATAAAATATGTTTAAACTAAACTAAAAAATAGGCGAGGCTTGCCTGGAAAGTTAAACGTTCCACCTACGAGGTGCGTTCAATAAGTGTTGCAAGCGGCGCATTGGTGTTTACATGTCAGCTTAAAGCAGGTGTTACTATAGTCAAAACATAACATTGACACATGTCAAAACAATTTCTAGACATAACAATTATTTAGATATAATAGCTTCGCTGACCTAGGGGTCTCCATAATCATGGATTCTCTCAAACATGAACAACGCGCTGTGATCAAGTTCCTTACTAAAGAGGGATGCAAAGCTACAGAAATACATAATCCTATGTGTAATGTGATGGGTAAGGATGCTCCTAACTTTTCAACAGTTTGTCGCTGGTCTCTTCAGTTCAAGCGGGGCAGGGAGTCCTTAGACGATGACCCACGGTCAGGCAGGCCATCTGAAGTCACCCGACCGGAAGTTATTGCCGCTATCGAAAGACTAATTTTAGCTGACCGCCGTGTTAAAGTTTCTGAACTGTCTTTGGAATTCCAGATATCAGTTGGAAGTGTTGAAAAAATAATTCATGACCATCTTGGTATGTCCAAGGTATCTGCAAGATGGGTACCCAGAAACCTCACAGCACAAGATCGCCAGAAAAGAACCGAAAGTTGCATGGAGCTCCTGGATCGGATGAAGCCAGGTTTTTGTCTCGTCTGGTGACAGGTGACGAAACCTGGATCCACCACTGGGACCCGGAAACTAAACTGGAATCCAAGCAATGGAAGCACCCGAGTTCACCGCCTCCCCTGAAGTTTCGCACTCAACCATCAGCTGGCAAGGTTATGGCGACAATCTTTTGGGATGCAAAAGGCATATTATTAATTGATTACTAGCCAACCAAAACTACAATGAATGGTCAATATTATGCCAACCTAATGCAAGAATTGCGAAAGACAATTCGACAGAAACGCCGTGGAATGTTGACACGTGGTGTTCTGATTTTGCATGACAACGCTCCAGTCCACAAGTCAAGAGTTGCACAGGCCGCGATACGTGATTGTGGATTCGAACAGCTTAACCACCCATCCTACAGCCCAGACCTAGCCCCCAGTGACTACTTCCTGTTCAGAAACCTAAAATCCGCCCTACGTGGAAGGCACTTCCGGGATGAGGAAGACGTCAAAGCTGCCACAGAGGCGTGGTTTGGGGGGCAAACGGAAGACTTCTACAAAAGCGGCATCAAAAGTCTTAAAGAGAAATGGAATTAGTGAATGGAGGTGAAGGGTAACTATATTGAAAAATAAAAGTAAAAAATTGACTACGTGAGTTGGTTTTATATTGAAGTTGCAACACTTATTGAACGCCCCTCGTACACAAGGAGTAATGAGCATCACAGGTTGAAAGGCCCACAAGATATTTCAGATCGAGTAAAGATATCCACAGACGTTGAACGACCAGTTGGCACTAATTCTATGATTGACAATGACAAAACAAGACTAATTATTTGTTTCAAGTTTATTAAAAATAATTAAAGTTCATACATACAGTGACTATTACATAATGCAGTGTTCATTTGTCGAACCATCAGACAACACGGGTACGAGACGACATACAACCTCATTCGAATAGTTTTGGGAAAGATAATGGATCCGTTTATGGACATACATTGTGCTTTGGAAGAAGTTGACCATAAACAAGCCAGAATCACAAACAAGAACATGTCTAATGTTCTGCGACAGTTGCGTGTTGTGAGAAGGAACATCAGATCTGTTTTGGTAGAAGTATTTGCTCATAGGCGGGTCCTGGATCCGTCACTGTTGCTACTTACGTGACAATGTCCACTGTCGCACACATTGAGTCAAGTAAGACTCATTTACTAGTTTTTATCATTCGGTCTAAATGTGTGATCAGCAGATTTGAAGACATTTGGTGCCCACTGTTCATGAGATATAGCATTATCACAAGTTTGAAAAGTGGTCAAAGTGTCGTGTTGACCTTGAAATTACCGGTAAGTCAAGGTCAGCAAAATCCACTGTGTTTGCGTAATACCACAATGACGGCTGTCATCAAATTCCAAGTCATTGTGTTCAGGGGGTCGCATTAAACAAATTTTAAGAAGTGAACCATGAACATAAGATCAAGCTTATGAAAGTAAAGGAGTGTCTCCGTAATCACCCAATACGGACTGATAACAAATTTGAAGACATTTGGTGCTATGGTTCATGAGATATCGCATTGAAAAATCAAGACTTCGCTGAATACAGTCCCCAGTTTCGCATTGCTTAGGAGAACAAATAAACACAACGAGGATATCGTAAGGGATAACAGTTACACATGAATACGAGGGCGTGTAAGCAAAAAGACACCTTTGCCCAAAGGAAGCCTGGATTGTGCTACACTGCATGAGGGTTTTCCATGGATAAAGGACACTTTACTAGAACGCCTAAGGATGAGCGTGTTTACTATTTTTTTTAGTATTTCATACAACGAAAAACAAAGACAAATGTAAGCGTAAGTAATGTGTAAAACGTGATCCGGGTGCAAAGTGCACATAAAATATCAAAGGAGAGCAGATTAGATTTGAAAAGTCAATCACTCCATACCCATCAATCCTCTGTGCTCTAAAGGTAATCTTTGGCTTCAAAACGAAGGGTTGTGGGTGCGATTCCCGCACTTTCTGCTATGAAAGGCTTGGAATGCCTTATGTTGGATAATAACACCCTGCTCGGAGGGCCTTTTACCGTATAAGGCTCTCTCAATAGGCTTTGTAAGAACCCACTTTCTCAGGGATGTTGACCCGGAAAAAGAACTCCATTCAAAAAGTGTCAAAGAGTTGAAAATAATGAATATTTTTGAGAGTCGGCGAAGACATTGAGATTGAAAGATTCCAACAATTACCATTTCGTATCAATGCCCTCTAGCCATTTACCCTCTTGAATATACCTATATCGGTGTTTAGTCTTACTACACTTCTCAAATTGATCAGTTGTCTTAACCGGTTTAGTCGTGCAATTTCTTTCTTGACTTACCCTCATCTGAAATTAAATCCCGGCAACCTTCATTTTGATAAATGATTATGCGATGCCTATGTATGCCAATGCTCAGAATATAACGGTCTCTAATTAAAGACTTGGAATATTCATTCACAATCGACATGCTTCATAGCAGTATTTCAATGATTTATTATAAAAGGTTGAACTTAAAGATCTGAAAATAAAGATTTTCTCAACTAATACATTTAAACTAATGTGTCAAAATGCAAGAAATAGCAGTACAAATATCAAAGAATAAGCCGAACAAAAAGCAAAATAACAAAGCCATTTCCACTGTAGCTCATCAGTTACTCTATTATTGTAAGTCCAACATATAAATATTATTAAGCAATTGCCCAAATAGTATTACAGTCTGGACAGTCTGAATTTACAAATCATAATCCATATTGGTCATGGTATGACAACACAAAATATAATTCTGCTTGGCCTTTGCATTCTAAAGACAAAATATCAAGTATATTTTAAAGGCGTTGTAGCACGTTTATTTTACTGAAATAAAGTGACTCACAAAAAAAGAGCCACAGGCTCTGAAGCTTTTCAGGGTTTATATTGTTTAATGATAAAGACGGAATAGATCTTTTGGTCATGGCCCATGAGGCCAAATCTACAATTTAGAATTTCCATTGGTGCAAGTCTGTACAGAATATTACAGCATTCTTAGTCTTTCCTTTAAGGAGACAAAGACGAAAATAGGACTTTAGGTCATGACCTCTGAGGCCCTTATTTGGGGCCACAGGGTCATCATATCTACAATTTAGAATCTACATTGGCCGAGGAGTCTGTACACAGAATTTCAGCTCCCAAGACCAAGTGGTTCTGGAGAAGACGACCAAAAAGCGAAAAGGTTTACAGACGGACTGATGCCGGACACCATGCCATGCCCTAAGCTCACGAGGCCTAGTGTCCTAAAAAGGTAAATAAGTGTTACCAATGGCTAAACAATATTCCCAAATCAATAAAAAGAGTTCTAAAATGAATGTCCATTTCCCTTCGAGTGTTCACATTAAAATGGCCGCACAAAGGTAGTTCAATTGATCTGACTAATGTAACGTTATCTATACACTCAAAGTAGAGTTTTTAAAAAATCCTACCATGATAGAATGGTCCACCATCTTACTGTCAGAACTTTCAAATTCAAAGAATTTCAAAGTGAGGTAAGGTGAAGTGAGTTTAACACCCCTTTCAAGATCATTTCTTATACTTACATCACGGCTGCTAGCCTTTCGGCAGGAAGAAAGCCCCCAACGTCATGTGGCTATGCATTGCAGTGAAACCTGCAAGCAATGGCTGGAACTAGCGAACCATTGGTGGTACTACGCTGAAATTCAATGCAGCATGGCATCCAAAACTTACTGCATGTAGAACAGTTCTCTACAGCAAAGTTGTCGTGCCCCTGACAGGATTCGAACCCCGGACCTCTTGATCCGAAGCCTAACGCGCTAACCACTGTGCTATCCTGCCCCCTCCAAATAAATCAGAACAATAACTTTAGCACATAATTGTGCACTTCTCATTTTCATTCCATCATGGTATCTATAGCCAAAAGCCACTGAACTGATACCATCTTTAACAGTTTCTGAGAAAAGCTATGCCCATTGAAAACCTGGAAAACACAGAACAAGGGAAATAACTCTGTTAAAAATAACCACACGTAATGATATCCTTAAGCCACACATCAAATTTGGTTATCCTATCTTAAACAGTTTTCGAGAAAAGCTATCCCCTATCACACAGACGGACGGACGGACCTCAAAACCTATATCCCACTTCCACTTCGTGGCAGGGGATGATAAACAAACTGAATTCTCCATGTTACAAAGTTGCTATTTCAGCTTCCAATTTCAACCAGTTTTGGAGAAGTCGTTTAAATTTTTTAGCCATGATGCATGCCATGTTCATATTTGAGGGGGAATCAGGACCTAATTATGTAACTTTGATCCCCTCAGTGGCTGGCTATGGAGATGTGAAAATGTGAAATTTTACAGACGGCGCCAGCTGGACTGACTCAAGAGAACGACCTGTGCTTTAATTCCATATGGCCTTTCAGCCCTTATGAGTTTAGAAAACATTGACTATTCTAATTTCAAATCACAGCTACCACTGTACCCTTTTCGGGTCGGACGACTGCGTCACGACATGAACCTCCTTCCAGCCATGGCTTACCTGCAGGAGTTAGAATTGGGGAAACATCACAATTTTAATGCAATAAATCACAAGAACAGAAAAGGCAAATCCATATTTTTGAATAATCCTATTTCAAAATAAAGACATGATGACAATTCTGTTCATCCCAGTGTCAGTTGGTTCTCTCATCCACCAATCACTCGTCCACTCCTTCCTTCCTTCCTTTCACGCATCCATCCATTCATCCACGCTCCCTCCTTTCTCTCATGCGGCGCACTTAGTAATTGTACTGGTTGTAACCCCTGTTCCCCGAGTAGTCATGTCTTGGCCCAGTCAGAGCTGCAAATAGCACAAGCACTATCAGCCATCTTACAATCCTCTAACACCTTTTATTTTTATAAACACAAATCAAGACATTTCAGTTCTGAAAGAGAAGATTTAGAAGACTCATTGGTTATTATTTAAACATTCCAGTAATAATCGTACACAAAACGCATTTAAAAACATTACTTTTTCTCTACAGAAGAACGTAACAATTTAACTTAAGTGACAGCCTTTCACAAGAGCACATTCGTTCTATATAGCATTAAGGTTGAAGTATACTTCACTCAGAAACAGAAACTGCCAAGGAAGGGTTTTAGAGTTGTGCTCCCTATCCCCGAACAAACTCCAAATGCAAAACATTGGGAAACACAATTATTGGGGAACATCTGAAGATACCTCTTCAAAAGGCACCTCTTCAGTTAGTGGGTAATAGACATGCAAAGTTTTTGTATCATGGACAGTTTTCCAGTTGTCAGACAGATGGACTGGACGACGACTTTATCCAATGGTATTACATACCAGTGGGATAAACATTATTTGTATCATGGGAGTTTAAATGAGTTACAGGCACAATGCAATAACAAAGATAAGATCCATATCAAGTTAGAAGTTTAAAAGTCATACTTATTTAGTTATGCTCCGGAAATGAAAAAGTTTAATTATCTGACTTTTGTTTTTGCCAAAATTTCAAATATTAGTTGTACTTTGGCCCATTAAAGGCACAACACTGACAAATAGATGCAGAGACACACAGACAGACAAATTACACCCCTGCAACAAAGTTTAATATCATAAAATTTATAAGTCTTTGTACCTATCCAGTAAGGCTGTGCAATATTATTGCAATACCAATATATTGCAATACAGAGTTGTGCAATACGCGTATTGCAATACGATTTTCATATCGCAATATATTGCACCAACAAATATTAGGTCAATTTTATTTATTTTTCTTGTAAAAGGCACATTAACTGGCTTAACTTGTATTAAGAAAATTATTATAAGTGCTAGAATGTGTGTTGCGATGTATTACAAATGATCTTTTTAAAGATCCGATCATTTTATCAAATGTGTCTTGTTTAAACTGCAAAAAGAAGTATAAAAGTTGAATGTAGAGTTCATTTAGCATGTTGCAATATCATTGGCACTAGTTAAACTGGTTTCTAGAGAAATATCTCATTGTCAGAGGATCTTGCAATATATTGTGGTACGTATTGCAATACATTACAGTTCGGCAATACGTATCGCAATACAAAAATTCAGGCAATACACAGCCCTACTATCCAGATAGAACAGATATAATATTCTCCAAATGTCAGAATTCTAGCATTAACAGTTCCTGGAGGAAAGTTAAAAGAAGGTTTGAGTGTGTACACCCTCCCATGTTGCTGTTGTCCTCCTGTTTTTAAGTCCAAATTGCGTTTCCATGGAAATAGGGGGAAATATAAATAGAGCCATTGGCTCTGCAGCTCACAAGGTTGAAGATGTAAACAAATATTTCTCAAATAATTTGTTTTAAATAACTTGTCGAAATACCTTAAATGGCACTTAAAATAGTAAAATAAAAATAGAGCCATGGGCTCTGTAGCTCATCAGGGTTTATATTGTTTAATGATGAAGACTGAAATAGATTTTTAGGTCATGGCTTGAGGCCCTTATTAGGGGCACCACAGGGTCTCCAAATCTAAAATTTAGAGTCTGTACACAATATTAATGCCTTCTAGGTACATTTGTTCTGGAGTAGATGAAATTAGGTTTTTAAGGATGTGAACCCTGGGACCCCATTTGGGGTGACGGGGTCACGAAATCTACAATTTAGAATCCCCATTGGCCAAGGAGTCTGCATACAACTTTTCAGCTCTCTAGACCTTTTGGAACTGGAGAAGAAGATGAAAATAGGTTTTTAAGGATGTGACCCCTGTGACTCCATTTGGGGTTACGAGTCATGAGATCAACAATTTAGAATCCCCATTGGCCAAGGAGTCTGCATACAACTTTTCAGCTCTCTAGACCTTTTGGAACTGGAGAAGAAGATGAAAATAGGTTTTTAAGGATGTGACCCCTGTGACCCCATTTGAGGTGACGGGGTCACGAGATCTACAATTTAGAATCCCCATAAGCCAAAGAGACTGCACACAACTTTTCAGCTCTCTAGACCTTTTGGAACTGGAGAAGAAGATGAAAATAGGTTTTTAAGGATGTGACCCCTGTGACCCCATTTGGGGTCATGGGGTCACGAAATCTACAATTCAGAATCCCCATTGGCCAAGGAGTCTGCACACAACTTCTCAGCTCTCTAGACCTTTTGGAACTGGAGAAGAAGATGAAAATAGGTTTTTAAGGATGTGACCCTGTAACCCCATTTGGGGTCACAGGGTCACGAAATCTACAATTCAGAAAACCCCATTGGCCAAGGAGTCTGCACACAACTTTTCAGCTCTCTAGACCTTTTGGAACCGGAGAAGAAGATGAAAATAAGGTTTTTAAGGATGTGACCCCTGTGACCCCATTTGGGGTCATGGGGTCACGAAATCTACAATTTAGAATCCCCATTGGCCAAGGAGTCTGCACATAAAATTTCAGCTCTGTGAAGTCATTGGTTCTGGAGAAGGAGTCGAAAAAGCGAAAAGTTTACGGATGGACGGACGGACGCCGGACACCATGCCATGCCATGCCATAAGCCCATCGGGCCTTTCAGGCCTGATGAGCTAATAAAATTCATTTGTCAGCTCTTGTAAACACCATGACATAATTCTCCTTCCTAATGTACCACCCTTTTCAAAGCTCAATACACATCTTTACTTCACAATACCAAAGTCACAGTAAGGTCAGCTTATGTAAGGATAGTTATGCCTCATGCCCTGTAATGGGGAACAGCCTTTTTCGCACCTCCTGCCACAGCCTTAATTTTGGGAGAAGGGTAAGGGAATGTATAAATCTTAGTTTCCATCCAACAAACATCATATTCCTAAAATTTTAGCTATCCAGCATTAGCGGTTCTTGGTGAGGTTAAAGATTTAAGGGCAGAGCGTCTGCTATGTCCATAATTTGATTCCCTAGAGTGTCTCCCCACAAAAATTTCAGCTTTTGGGGTGTGGCACTTCTGGAAAAGTAAAAAATGTTGCCATTTGGCCTTGGAATGGGAACCGTTTCAAAATACCAAAAGTCACATCTTCACATGAGGATTGTTCCACACAAGTTTCATTAAGGCATGCCTTACTGTATTTGAGTTCGGCTCTTGACATTAAATTCCTAGTTACGTTTCCATAGAAAGGAGAAAAATAAAAATGCCAAGAAGTTGTACATACCATCTACACATGATGATTTTTCCCATATGGTTTTTGTGTTCTGTTCTGGAAACAATTTAGGGACAGAACGGACAGCGGACAGACAGATGGAGCCCATTTAAATATCAACGCAACTTTATTGGGTGAAGGATAATAAACAAGAAAAAAGTGAGCATGGCTCACATACCCCCGCCATCCGCTATCCGTCCATTGAGAATTATAGATGTGAAGGTAACTATGTTTAAATAACAGCTTCAAGCATCATAATATTGTCCAAAATAATTTTAGGAACTGACTGTTATTACAAAAACATTTTCACCTAGATGTAATATTTTTCAGGTAACTTAATTTTCCCCATTAGGGCATCACACCGGTAATTTGTACCAAGTTAAATTACAGATTCAAGGGCTTCATAACTCCGTAAAAAATAATATTTGAAAATATTGAGAAAACTTGTTCCCATTGCAGCATCACAGTTCTTTTGGTACTAAGTTCAATTTCGGATTCAAGGGCCATAACTTCGTAAAAAATAATATTTCGGAACTGGTTTTCGAACTCGATGAAGAGTATCATCTGGACTACCTCCATATCAAATTTCATTCACCTAGATGTAATAGTTTCCGAGAAAACTTATCCCCATTGGAGCATCACAGTTCTTTTGGTACTAAGTTCAATTTCGGATTCAAGGGCCATAACTCTGTAAAAATTAATATTTCGGAACTGGTTTTCGAACTCGATAAAGAGTATGGTCATGAGTACTCACAACCAAAATTTCATTCACCTAGGTTGAACAATATCCGAGAAAACTTGTCCCCATTGAACACAATAAAACTAAGTCCAAAAAGAGACGTTTCCATGGAAACGACAAAAAATGTAAATCTCAGAAAATTTTAAATTGTCTGTGCGCGATTGGAAGAACATGGTTAACATCTGTGCAAAGTTTGGTTGATGTACCTTTGACGCTTTTTGAGAAAATTGACCGGACGGACGGAATGACCGCTATATACCCCCGCTTACTTCGTAGCGGAGGTATAATTAGACCCTTACATATGCTGAAGCATTGATCTCGTTTAATATCACAGACCAACATTTTTCTTATTAATCTTGATTGATTACTTTTTGCATGGATGGTGTCTTTTCTGTGACCTTTCTCTTTCACTAAAATCAATCAATCACATAGGCTCACATGATGGAAGCATAACAATTTTCAGGTCAGGTCAAGTAACAGGTCATGTGGCATGACCCTTAATCCAATCAAACGCAGGGAGGTTGAGACTTACTTTCAATTCTATTTTAAAGAGATTTACAGCAAGGACAAGAATGCTCCATTGCTGTATTTTGGATCAAAATATCTGCAATAGTAAGAATTCTTGTAAATTTTTAGTTGAGTGGTCCCTCGCTTGGTCTTGCATCACACACCTCTCAGGGTGCACAATCAATCACGATGTTCGGCATTATATCTCTCACAAATGGTGCAGGGTGCACACTCAATCACATGGTCTAGCACTTCACCTCTCACAATAGATACAGTATGCACACCATATCAGATGGTCTTGCATTTCACCTCTCAAGATTATAGGTGCAGTGTGCACCTACCTCACATGATCTTGCACTGCACTTCTCACAATGGGTGCCATTCCTGCACACCCTATCACATGGTCTTGCATTTCACCTCTCAAGATAATAGGTGCAGTGTGCACCTACCTCACATGATCTTGCACTTATACTCTCACAATGGCTGCCATGTGCACCTCCCTCACATGATCTTGCACTGCACTTCTCACAATGGGTGCCATGTGTGCACACCCTATCACATGATCTTGCACTAAACATCTCACAATGGGTGCCATGCCTGCACACCTTATCACATAGTCTTGCATTTCACCTCTCACAATGGGTACAGTGTCCTTGTCCAATCACATGGTCTTACACTACAGTTACACCGTTACATCACAGCACTGCCTTTCTTCACTTCACTGCACACCCAGTTCATACATTCATAATTTCATACACATAACAACCAAGGGCAGCCAAATATTTATTCCGATGATCAGATTTTTTTTACATTGATAATGAATTGTTTCAGTTGCAGTTCTAAACCTGATCATGAAACAAAAATTGTCAACAATCGCGGTGACAAGAAATATCAAAATCAGTTAAAGATCTTTTATGTTAGATACAAAACTGCTCAAGTTAAAGTAAATCACTGCAAAGAAAACATACACCTAGCAAAAGAAAGAACAAAATGACAGCTGACACCCAATGAATGTGATAAAAGTTGTACCTATCCTTGATACTTGAATGTTCAACATGTGCATTTGAAGAAATTTATCAATTAATGTTTTTTAAGTACTCCTACAATACCTAAAAAGTGAAATCCATTTTAGTACAAGGCAAATGGCGAAATAGTACCAAAGACATAACAAAACTTCTTAATTTAACTTAATGATTTTAGTAACAATTCGATTTCTTCTGAGACATCTTTTTTCTTCTTTAATTTCCTTTGATTCATATATATTCCAAATAATCATATTAGACCAATATTTAGCACGAGCCACATTTAAAAAAAAGTTCAGGAATAAAATTCATACAAGAACATTCATGGCACCAGAAAAATAAGTGAATGTAGACTACACATAGAATTTCTGTCGCTACAGAAACTCTCACACAAAGCAGAGTCTTACAGCCACATCATACAAACAACAATGCATCGGACATTATACAAACCACCTTTTCACACAAGGTGGCACAATACATGCTCATATTAAACAGACTTTCGTCCGTCAGACCGTTCGTTCTTTCTAGCTTCCAGAGTCACTTCAGTGTTTCACTTTGTCCATCTCCACGCATCATCACACAGGCAGCAACTTGATGCATCCCAAGCATCTGAAGCAGTTTCTTTGCGTACACCCATCCCACCCTATCACAGCAGTATAGTCACAAGTCACCCATCCTTACAACGCTATACTCCTTTCTTTCTCATTACTACTCAAACCAGCATGTAAATTTGAAATTTTGATGAAAGGAATTTCAACAGAAACTTACCTGTATGTTTCTGAAAAGGGATAAGCTTCTACATGACAATGATGTACTGAAACATACTTTATCCTGAAAATCATGCCGACTTAATGTGCTCACTATCCTGACAATCACCAGCCTGGTTAATCAGTTGTTATGCCTTACGAACCAAAGAGTATTGTTTCCACTAAATGTAATTCTGTTACTTCATATAATAAATTAATGATTTCAATCGCAAGAAAGATCTTTCATAAAGTGCAATCTATCTGCTCCAAAACTTGTTCGTCCTTTACTTGAAACTATATTTAGCCTGGGAAACACCTTTACCAATTACAGAGACTATTGGCAGATAGTGCCCAAATATTTTCAGACAATGACACTGGTGATTTATTTGCTTTTTCAGCTAAAAGAACATTCAGCAAATATCAATTATATATCTTTAAATTACACTAATCTTTGGCAACAAATCAAATCAAATATGGACCAACCAATCCCATTTTTTGTAGGGCATTCTATGGGCACTCTTTTTTCATTGTACCATATGTACATGGTACCATCATTAGTAATCGCCAATCTCCTTTTCCCCACAATGAGGCAAAGAGCCCTTAATTTTGCAGGGTATCGCTTGACAGCGTAGAGAGCAAAAGTAGACTTGTTTCAGCATATCTTTTGATGATCAGAGCCAGATTAGAATAATGAACGAGTAGTTGAAAGATAAATGACCATGACCATACTTCTGTTGATTCACTCCCTTCAGCTCCACCCACCGGACCTGCCCCCACTTGCATGTGTCCCCCAGCCACCATACTGACCCTGAGCCGCTGGACTGTGACTCTGACCTTCATTGTGCTGACCACCCCACCCAAGGAAGTTGTTCCCACTGCCATGACCCCCACCACTTCCAATATTCCCAAAGGGCTGACTGTTGTTGTTTTGGTTCTGTTGGTTGTCCCCACTTCCTCCCCCTTGCCCAGCTAACCCTAACGGTCCCCACTGTGGACCTTGCCCAGTCAGCACTGCTTGAGCTGCAGCCAGCATAGCACTATTCAAGAGATTCATCCCCAAATTATTTGCTACCTGGTTGTCAACTCCCGGTCCCATACCAGGAGTATTTTGCTTACCAATATTATTATGATGGGAAGAGTTTCGAGGTGGGCCAGCATTCCAACCCCCTGGGTTGCCAAACCCCTGCCCAAAGCCTTGTGATCCCTGATTATATCCGCCACCACCACCCTTTCGGTCATTATGGCGGTCCATGTTCTTGGGGGCTGCACTGCTAACGTGGATACTGCTTCCTTCGATGAGATGATCCTCTCCACAAAGGGTTTGTGCTACCTCTGGGTCGGCAAATGTTACAAACGCAAAGGCACGGAAAGGTTTAGGAATGAATACATCAACAACTTCACCAAATTTGCTGAAATAATTTCTAAGGTTTTCAGCCGTCAGGTTTTCTGTACATCTTCCGATGAACACTTTGCGATTCATCAGCTGCATAGCACCTTCCTGAAAAGTAGAAAATCAAATCCGCTAACAACTGGCACTAAGCAACTGAACACTAATTAACGATAAGATCAGACCTTTCTTCTAGATCTACATTTTCTCTTAGATTTTTTATTGCTTGAAAATTATGACATCACCTGAACAATCTAGTGACAATGAATAAACAAACACCAACGACTTATCACTGATCAATCAGAAAATATGGCCATGGTTAAATTTTTCAGAAATTTTGGCATCTGTACACAAATTGTCAGATTTCTAAGACTCAAAATTATTAATTTATAATCCCCAATGGCTGTTGAAATAAATGTCCACCATTGTTTGCAATAAATTACAGTATTTTTATGAGGGGCAATTTGACAATAACTACTACGCATCCTCAACTGGACACCGATTACTTCTAAAATTTACCAAGATTATTAGATATATTAAATATAAACAAATATTGCAAAATAGTTTCTTTGTATTGACAATGTAAATTACCGGTATGTAAATAATAATGTCACAGTAACAATGTGGATGTCTACAGTATCTATTTATTGTTTAATTCCAGGAAATCTAAGTAATGATTTTTCAGTTCTTGAATGATTAACTGGCAATAACTGTAGCAGTACTATTGCGGACACTCATTATTCTGAAGTCTAATGGAACATGGAGGAAAATCTTACTTTGGAATTGGGAATGGTAACATCACACCACCTCCCATCGATCATGTGTCGTTGAGACATACATTTTACTTGAGATGAATGCTCAACAAAGCGGATGAATCCAAAGCCCTTGGACTGGCCAGTCTTGATGTCCCTCTTCACCTTTACATTTCAGACAGAAACAACATCTGAATGAATATCTATCAAAATAATCATTTATTGATAATAAAATGAGTGGAAATGTCCAATCAAATAGAATGACTGGCTCTGCAACACATCAGATCTAAATAATTATAATCAATTTTTGTCAAATGTTTAGGTCACGATACATATCTTGATACAGCTGCCACTATTAGATCTATACGTATTGCGATACACAAAGTTTTATTAAAACCGCGGCCTCAAAGTTCAAAGTTTGGATCATTCAGTTTGTTTCATCAGACAATTTATTTTCAAAATTACCAATGTTTTCATGTTGAAATACTATAATACTCTAATGAGAAAGCATTTACTGTATTTGACAAGATAAGAAATAACTTTCACTCTATATAATTTTTTATCGTATTGTTTCAGTGGCAAATCGCATTGTATGCCTATGAATGATCAATCGCCATGCACTGGTGTATCAGTGCACCCTAACAAGTTGGCCGCAATGAAATTCAATATGCATTTTGATGTTCTATCAATATGAAATGTTTCTATATAGAAACAATTGATTTTCCTTTACTTATGATGGAATTCTAACACCTTGAATTATCTCTTATCTGGCAATGGGTAATGATAAATTTATTTCAATTGCCAACCTAAAACTCTTAGCTTTGGCAAGGTGAAATATTTTTTTCCATGGTTGATAATTATGAGTATTTTGGCAGTGTAACAATATCGCTTATCACCAGATTATTACATAATTTTATGAAGACAGTTAAATAATAACTGTCTACATGTGTACATCACTGGTTTCCTGGTTGCTATGCTTAATTACCCTCACTCTCTTAGCAAATTGTATAATATTGACTCTACCTATAATATTGGTTACGTACATTGGTATCTGTACATATATATGCTCATCCCCATCATTTGTTCATCAGCTTGAAAATTAGAAGAATCTGTGTCAAAATGACATATATTGTGAATAATGGTTGTCCATTTAGAGCTCTTCATTCTCGAGGATTTCATCTTTGGGGGAGCCAGTGGTTATGGAAATGTTTTTGACAAGTTGACAGGCAAGGGTCCATGCCACAAGCCCATCTGGCCCAATGAGCGAAAAAGTTTCCATTTCTTAAGAATCTTTAACATTGCGTGTTGATTGTCCTGGAAAATGCACTTCACTAACCTGAACCAACATGAGGTCTCCAAACTGACTGAAGTATTTCTTCAAATCATCCTCTGTGCTCTTCCATGGCAAGCCTAACACTATCAGATCTGTGCTAGCAGGTTCCATGCGTTTGGTTTTTGCAGCTGGATTTTCTTGACCTTCTTCTCCCTTCCGTTTGTTTTCTGCAGGCAGAACTATGTCACATAAAATTATTAAAATAAATGACGCGGATTTACACAGTTTGCACAGGGTTTTTTAAGTTTATACCTCCACGAACTTAATAAATTTTGAAGTTAATTCTTAAGAAAAACTACCATATCAAACAAGCAGACAGTCTACTATATCCCCCGCCAAGTGGGAATAAAAAAATATATAATAAATTCAGACTTTGAAATTTAAGTGATTTGCTCTCTGCTGATTGGATTAAACAAGGTCACGTGACTAGTATACATTCTCATAAACGCAAAATTGGCAGCTGAAAAGGATAACCTTCATACTCTGAAGTTTACAAAAAATATCCTGTGGTACTACTTTATCACTGTATCATTCCGCAATTATGACACTGCTATCACATGCTCTTTACTTGATTAAACTTTTAAAAAACCTTACAACGTGAATTCTAATTGTAGTTTGATTGAAAGTGATTAAAACAGCATGTTAGAACCAAAAATTAAATACTTTAATCATATTTCCTGTGAACTACGTTTTGCACGTGGTGACACATAAGTGATAAGGTATTATTGTGGGTAGAGCTAAGCGCCTGATCTAAGACAATAATAAACATTTGTTTTATCATGCACTGCACATTTTTAGCAGAGATTTTTTATATTCAAAAGTTAATTTACTGATTAGAAAGCGCTTGAATTGCAAGGTTTGAATTTATTCATACATAAGGGACATATAACAAAATAATAATCACAGGAACTCGATAATAGTCATCGTAATTATAACGTAGGTAAAAAAAACCTACCCCCCAATATAACCGAGTAAAGGAGCACGGGCGGCCATGTTGCCAATCTAAGGGTCCATTCAACATTAGGTCAAAAGTTAATTACGCTAAGAATTACTGACATTTAAGAAATAGATTTCATAATGTGTTTGTTCACTGGCTCATAAACGGTTTGAAAGGTGCAAGTTAAACTGGTATAAATGCCGGAGCTTGTCGACTTTGTGTGTTGTCCATCTGTTCACCTGTTGATAGCCCTTCCACTTTAAACACCTGTTTGTCATGCTAATAATTAATGACCATTTATGTACCAGTTAAAATGTTATTGATTAATAAACAAACTTTAACATAAGCATATATTTCTTCAATGGAGATCAGTAGAGTCTATCAATAAATGCAATAATGCTATCACAAAACACAACATTCAAATATGTTTGATTGCAAATTTTTCATTTTGACTCCAAAAATAAATTTAAAGTCAACATAACCCGCAAATCTATATATGACATACGGGAACCCTGGGTCACTCTATAAAAGAAAAGAAAAAGTTATTGTTCCTACTGTATGAAGTTAATATTTTACATTTGCCATTCAATTTTATATCATTGATGTCTGTGCAGTGGAGTGATGAAATAAAAACAAAAGAAACAAATTGTAGTTCATTATACATAAATAAATATTAAATATATAAACTTTACATTTGTCTGGCTTACAACTTTTTTCTTTGGTTAGTAGATGAAAATATTTACTTGTCTTAGGTCAACCAAACCAAAAACTGAGCATAGAGTCCTGCCTTTACTCTATGTTATATAGGAGGGTAGGTTTTTTTATCTACGTTTTACCTACGTTATAATTAGTATGATATCGAGTTCCTGTGTATATAACAGTACATACTGTTTACACTAGTCTAATGTAAGCACAGTAAATATTTTCATTACAGATAAACAGGAGGAATAATTCTAGTTTCTACAACCTGATAATTCACGGAATAAATTTAATTAATTAATTAATTAATTAAACGAATACCTGCTGGTATGAAGGATTGTCTTGTTCTGTTTGTTTTTAAAGAGGGTAACTGAAAGCAGCATCCAGAAGGAGGTAGTTCGAAATGATGGGACAATATATATGGGAACTAGATTCTATCGGTTCTTACTTTGTTAGCTTTATTTACAATCTGGCGTTCAGATATATAAATGAAATAGTCATCTGATTACTTTCAGCGTCAATGCATTAACTTATTTCAATATTAATGTTAATACTAAAACCCTACACTTTCATTTTGAGATAGATTTTTAACATTTTACTGGTATAAATCATCCGTTAACGGCTATCGCCTAGGTGCGCAGCTTTACCCGACAGCACTGTATAATAGACTAAAACATGGCGATATTTTTTTGTTCTAAAAATAACAGGTTGATAAATTCAAATGACATGTATATCCTTAAAAGCTCAAAACGAATACAAGAAGCAACCGACCTTTGGGAAACACAGCGATGTATATGTGTGATTCCCACAGCCCGTCTGGTGGGTTGAGACGACCCTCTGAGAGGCGGATTCCGCGGAAAGCTCCGCTGTCTGGGTTGCGATACTTGAGGCCGCACGCACCTGGGAACTGGGCCGATAGGGTTGTAAGTAGCAGCGTTCCGTCATCCTCGCTGGGTATTTCAATAGGTTCCTCATTTTCTTCCTCCGTTACTTGAATATACTGACTCATTTTTTATCGTTTTGAAATCAGTAACTTAGATAAAATCACTTCAGCCTTCTTGTTGCAGAGAAATCAACATGGAGGACGCCACCGCTTCTTTCGGCAATATCCGGTGATATCCGTATATCTATCGTAAGTGGGAAGTCGGAATAAATGTTCTTAGTCAAATACGAGAGTGCATTTTATAAAATTCATATATGAAAAACAACTAAACTTTTGACAAAAGTCATTTATGTTGAAACTGCTTTACTTAAAATGTGACGTCATGATTCACGGAAAGTATCGAGTAGCTACGAATCTGACGGACTCTGTTGGCAATGCGGGGCTGCGTTCGTTTTGACTCACTCACTCGAGCGTAAATTTGCGCACGCTCAGTTGCCACTTAGCGCGAACGACAATCGAGTATCACACTATAGTCTGTTTGTCATGAAAACGTACCGATGAATTTCAAGTTTAACAGAAAAGTTAATTTAATACGATGTAATGTAAATTGCGAACCCTCATAGTTTTACCTCGCCAATTTGACATTCAATTTTCATAATTTTCCCTAACTTAGGAAAAACGTTGTTTAACAAACGATCATAGTTTGAAGTGGCTGTTATTGGTTTGTATGACAAGAGGTATATGTACTATATTTGGAAGAGTTCACAAATAGGCCTATATGTGAATTGCGTGATCAGCGTTAACAACATAGAATATCGTAGTCTCTTTATTAATTTGATGATCGCAATACTGGTTGAAGAGAGAAATTATAGGCATTAGTTTCCGAGTTCGTTAATACACATTCTACCATACAATAATGTATCTCTTATTGTATTTATTAAATCGTTTTAGCCTTAGAAACAAGTGAAAGTTTGTCATTAGCTCAAATGATAAACCAGTTTTATAGTAAATACGGCCAAATGAAAGTTTCACAAGAAAGTGATCGTCTCAAAACCAAGACAGTTTGGAATCTAGACGGATGTCAAAGTGGTTGTTTATGAAACCGTATTATAAATTACTTTCAATTAACATTTGCATCAGTTTATTTAGAAGACAAGTACATTTATGGATTAACAACTTCTTTTTCAACTAAATTATTTAATTGAGACTGCGATCATTTATGCAAACATGACATTCGTTGATGCTGATTTAAAATAAAAAAAAGATTAATTCATATTTTGTGGTCCAAGTAGAACATGTATGTCTAATGAGTTACAGCAAATACAAACCTCACACTATAAGGTTGAGACATGGTGCCGTAGTTGACAATATGGAATTTTCGATACAATTTACAAGCTCATTAAGCAACGTGAACACAAACAATTCAAACCAATTAAGTGTACTATGTAGACAAACTGTTACTTGTAGACTAAAACTCCCATGAAATGTGATAAGTGGATTCACAAATGAATTTCTTAGATGCAACAAGGCGTTTAAAGAGGAGTCATACATAAACCTCTAGATATTTTCATTAAAGGTTCAAATTATTGGTTAATATTTTGAAACCGTCCCTATATGTCTGGTGTTTAGAACACTGTGCATACAAATCAACAACAGCTGCTTCAAACTATGATCGTACCTTAAAAAAAAAATTCCTAAGTTTAAGAAAATTCTGAAAACTTAATGCCTATTTGGCGATGTAAAGCTATGAAAGTTGTAATTTATATTTTGCCGTAATTGATTTACTTTTGTGTTAAACTTGAAATTCATCGACAAACGGACTATATATAGGTTGCCCGGCGTCAAACACACAGGAACTCGATCATATCGTAATAAAGACGTATAGTTAAACGTATAGGGGAAAACAAGGTATATGCTTATACCAGGGACTTTCTATGCTCTATATGGAAAGTCCCTGCTTATATATATATATATATATATATATATATATATATATATATATATATATATATATATATATATATATATATATATATATATATATATATATATATATATATATATATATATATATATAAATGTATTAGAAAGTTTGAAATAAGTGGGTGAATTATGTTTTTCACAAGCATACAGTTAACTTCTATGATAACACAATGATAAACAAGAGCCAACAACACACATAACGTATCTCCGTAGCATTAACACTAACTAAAATAGTGTAGAAATGTCACCCAAGTGTCTTCTGATATCAAATATATCAACACGAGTTGATTAAAGTTACACATATCCGAGGCTTGCCGAGGAGATTCACAGGAGCTCTGTCCATGCTAAACCAGAAGTTGGCCGTCGTCAACAACCATTTTCTCGACAGACAGTAGTTTTTCAATCATATCAGACCCAAATCATTATTTACATTTGGAATATCACATCCTCCCTTCAGGCCGCCGCTACAAAGTTACAGTTTTGAAAACTAAGAGAGCCGGTACGTCATTTGTTCCAAACATAATATCTCTTTTAAATAAATCTGTAAATAAAGTTATAGGTCAATAGAATGATATGATGTTTTTGTATCCCTGTTTTTTTTTGCTCTGTTGATGTAAAGTCAATTCCTGAAAAGGCAATAAAGTATTATTAGATCTTCAAGACATAGTCTGGAAGACCTATTGTTTTTATACGAATCTTTATTAAGGATTCAGCCATTTGGCTGAATCCTTATTGTGATTGGCGTGTTTATTAAAATTATTTGCACCGATTTTGTCATCAAGATTCAGCCAAAACGGCTGAAGCAAATGCACCCAAAGTTTACAGGCTGATAGCCCTATATGTGAAATAGACATACTAAGCTTTTGGGCCCAATCGATTCTGCCATTAAAGGTCCAGTTCGAATCCAAATTTCGATTTTTAACATGCGAAAGATTTTCAAAATGCACCTACAGAATTGAAATCCGCAATGACCTTGCGAGCAATAAAGTAAATCATGGCGAAGTCGTCAGGTACCTGGTTTAGCTGCCATCTTGGATTTTTTAATTTTTTCAAATTTTCGGACCCCATGTACCTTTGCGGAAACACCACTCCGAAGATATTTGCACCTAAGAGCTGAAATTGTATTTGTATATAGCTGAAACATTAGGGAATAACAAGTTTGTTCCTGTTTGTGTGAATTCCTAATACTTTTTTCACAGTGACCTTTCAAAGTCAAGTAAATTTTGAAAACCGCTCGAAACTTTTTTTAAAAGATGGGCAATAACAATACGTGCAAAAAAGTAAATCACGACAAAGTTGTAATTTTTATTTCCTTTAGAATTCTTTGATTTGAGATGTTCATATTGGGTATCAATAATCCTAGGTAGATGCTAGAACTGTGCTACTTGTTTTAAAAGATGCACAATGACATTTTAAATATGTCTAAGAATCATTTAAGCGCTGAATCCTTATTGTTATTGGCAATTTTTTTGTTTTTTTAAAAATTATTAT
This sequence comes from Gibbula magus, assembly GCA_936450465.1. Taxonomy (NCBI): domain Eukaryota; kingdom Metazoa; phylum Mollusca; class Gastropoda; order Trochida; family Trochidae; genus Gibbula; species Gibbula magus. The sequence goes on from OW388297.1 coordinate 62,115,392, forward strand.
TTGCACCGATTTTGTCTCCACCACTTTGGCAAGAAGGAATGCAGCTAGTACAACCAAACTTTACAGGCTGATAGCCCTTACAATGTAGTTGTGCCGCGAAGCTTGTGGGCCCAATCAGTTCACCCATTAAAGGGCCAGTTCGAATACAAATTGATTATCCCGAAAGGAATTCATTTTGTATCATGACAGAGTCCGTGTACATTAAAAGACAAACAGTACAAGTTATACAAGTATATATACATGGAAGAATCAAACTGGAATAAATTAGATATAATTTAAAAGACGAATACTGAAAGGAATAAATGTGTTTTGACCTCTGTTGATTTTAAAGCGGGCCCGTACATATCTCCTTCCAGAAGTAAGCTTGACATATTCATCATGTAAAACATGATCTTGATCATGTAAAATCTTCAGGGATAATTTCAATAATCTTTTTTTTTCATACAAATATGATAGATTTCCAAACGAAATTACTGCTATATTACCAGCGATTAGAACAACTTTTTTCTAAGCGAGATTTATTTATTTGAGACAAGGAACCATACCAACATTGGAAAAAGAAAGTTAAAATGCTTTCAACGAAACAATGATAAACCGAGTGATATTACATGCTCATTTACAATATAAGATCGCAACTTGCGAAAGAAGTGTAATCTTTGTTGACAGTTTTTGATAACAGCATCAGTATTAGCATTCCAATTCAATTTATTATCAATTATTGTGCCAAGGTACTTCTATTCATTAACAATATACACATTGTCACCATTGATACACACCGAGGTATTAACGCTTTTGTTGTTCCAGAAGTTGATAAAAAAATTTAACATTTAACATAAGAAAATTTGCCTCACACCAGGTCACAAAGTGGTTGATATTATCTCTGTAAGAAAGTTCATTATCAAGTATTATTAATGAGTCCTACCAAAGCAGCGTCACCAGCAAACTTCACAGTTAGCTTATTGGGGATATTACTTACACAATCATTTGTGTATAGAGTAAACAACTCCGGCGAAAGAACACACCATTGAGGGACACCAGTATTTGTATACAATATAGACGAGTGGCGGAATCAACTTTGATAACTTTGATAAACTTAACTTGATAAAATAAAATAATGAATTACAATTTACTCACATGTTTTAAAGTTTTTTCTAACAATATGTGCGGCTGAATTGTATTGAAAGCTGAAGAAAAGTCCACAAATACAATTCTCACATAGGATTTTTGAAGCTCTAAATGCTTATACACGCTGTTTAAAATACATAGTTTTGCATCTTCAACACCCCTTCTTGCTTTATATACTTAAACGGATCAAGTAAAAGACTAACGTCACACAAGAAGGAGTTTAGAATGATTCGTTCAAAAAATTTCATAGCTATAGAAATAAGAGCGACTGGTCGAAAATCGTTCATTTCAGTAGAATTGATATTTTTAGGTACTGGTACAATCTTGGATGTTTTCCACATTTCTGGGATCACATGACAATCGATGGAGAACTGATACAGTGGACAGAATACAGCACACACTTGTTCACAACAACGTTTCAGGACTATGCCGCCTAAACCATCTGGCCCCGGCGCTTTCCTTATATTGTGTTTTGAGAAATGAATCTGAACCGTTTCTGGTGAAATAATGATGTTGTCTGCGTCTTTATTGTTCATTTTGTCAATCACGGCTTCCCGTTCGCTGCTGAAGTCTCAAATCAAATCAAATCTGGCGTAGAAGCTATTCCAATCTTCAGCATACCCCTGATCGTCTGTTGTGTTGATTAACGAACGTTTCCTGGAACAGCCGATCATTTTCTTCACACCTTGACATGCTTGACGGGTTTTGTTGGATCTGAATCTGGATCTACTTTCTCCTTATTTTTTAGTCCTTACATCTCTTAATCTGAAGATCTATTTCCCTCTGTATATATTGCAGTTTCAATTTGTTATCCATCTTCCTATTCGTATGTATGCCACTTTCAAATGCCCTTCAAAGATCCAATCTATGGTTTACAGACCAAAAGAGATGTCTCCAGATTTCATAGTTTGGAGAAATCAATGTTTAAGTTTACACCGCTATGATAAATCGTATTAATATCTCCTGGGAAATGTTATCGCTGACACATTTGCAACCTGATCTATTAGTAAAATACACTTAATACATTGTTAAATATGTCATTAATTAGCAAAACAGAGATATGCTTTTTTGCTTCCAACACCTTTCAGTGGCAAAAAGAGATGTTTTCAGGTAGAAGCTATATCAACTACTTTTTTCTTTGTGGCAAAACGAGACATCTAAAAATGTACTTTTTTCCTCCATATTTATAAAGATATATAGATCAATCAAGATAATCCCTTTATTGTGTTATTGTTAATGTGAATATCACATGCTGAAATGATTCATCTATGTCGTATGATTACTTATTTATATAATCAAAATTGAATCCAGTCAATTCTAATTTCCACTATCATTTACATGTCAATAATTAGCATTATTGTTTACTTTGTATATTCAATAGTAGATTGCATTAAGTCCCCAGGAATTATTAGCCGTATTGATGTTGGGGATGTTTGTCACGACATTGTGGAGTGATGTGCAGCACTAATAGATGTTTTAATCATAAAGAACGTGTGTCCACATTAGATATACTTAAAATAGAGCCATGGGCTCTGTAGCTCATCAGGGTTTATATTGTTTAATGATGAAGACTGATAAAGATTTTTAGGCTTGAGGCCCTTATTGGGGGCACCACAGGGTCACCATATCTACAATTTAGAATCCCCATTGGCTAAAGAGTATGCACACAATATTACAGCCTTCTAGGTCTCTTTGTTTTGGAGGAGAAGAAGAAAATATATGTTTAGGTCATGGCCTGTGAGGCCTTAATTTGGGGCCCCAGGGTCTCAGAATCTACAATTTAGAATCCCCATTAGCTAAAGAGTCTGCACACAATATTACAGTCTTCTAGGTAAATTAGTTCTGGAGCAGATGAAAATAGGTTTTTATGTCATGGCCTGAGAGGCCTTTATTTGGGGTCCCAGGCCAGGGTCACGAAATCTACAATTTAGAATCCCCATTGGCCAAGGAGTCTGCACACAACTTTTCAGCTCTCTAGACGTTTTGGAACTGAAGAAGATGAAAATAGGTTTTTAACGATGTGACCCCTGTGACCCCATTTGGGGTCACGGAGTCACGAAATCTACAATTTAGAATCCCCATGGGCCAAGGAGTCTGCACACAACTTTTCAGCTCTCTAGACCTTTTGGAACTGGAGAAGAAGATGAAAATAGGTTTTTAAGGATGTGACCCCTGTGATCCTATTTGGGGTCATGGGAACATGAAATCTACAATATTTAGAATCCCCATTGGCCAAAGAGTCTGCACACAACGTTTCAGCTCTCTACTCCTTTTGGAACTGGAGAAGAAGATGAAAATAGGTTTTTAACGATGTGACCCCTGTGACCCCATTTGGGATCATGGGGTCACGAAATCTACAACTTAGAATCTCCATTGGCCAAGGAGTCTGCACAGAAAATTTCAGCTCTGTGGAGTCATTGGTTCTGGAGAAGAAGTCGAAAAAGCGAAGAAAAGTTTACGGATGGACGGACGGACGGACGGATGGACGGACGCCGGACACCATGCCATAAGTCCATCGGGCCTTTCAGGCCTGATGAGCTAAAAATAGGAAAAAGGTAAATCATAGCGAATTCGTTGGTCACGCGTGGTTTAGCCGCCATTTGGATTTTAGTCACCTTTTACAATTTTCCGACCCCACGCACCTTTAAAGAACATCTCATCTGAAGATACTCGCTTCTCAAGGCTGAAATTTACATATGATATATCTGAACTATTGTGAAACAATTGCATGATTTTTTCAGGACTACTACACACTAGTATAGTGTTTAAGAATCAACAATATAATCGATCGCGTACCGTCATTTCCGGTCGTAAGGAAAGGGTACAAACTGACTGGATAAAAGGCCTCCGACTTTTAATATGGAGAATTTTTTTAAATCCACATAGATTGATAGGAATTACGATACAATCAATAAAGTAAATAATGACAGTGAACAGGGATCAATAATTAAAAAGGAGGCAAATAAAAATTGTGTAAATCCTCCAGCCTAATGCACCTTTAAGACGGATCACAACGTTAAGGATATTGCTGCCAATGATTTTGGCTGAATCATTTTTATCTTTGCTTGCGACTATATTTTTCTTTCTTGTTTCCCGTTTATCTGTTAATACATCCTTCAAATTTGAATTTGAATTCGAATTTGTAAAACAAATCAACATTTTACAAAAAGTTTCATGTTTTACTTGTTATGATAAATATATGTATGTCTTAAAACGAAACAAAAAACACTGACATCATATTTATTGGTACACCATTTTATTATGGAACACAATTTAAAAGATTATATCTGAAATATTTAAAAACAATGTGCTCCAAACAATGAAACTAATCACTAGTTCAATCAGTACATCAAGTTCAAAATATACTTTCATGTAAGCAAGGTTGAGTGAGTTTTGGTTCACTTTGATGTAAGCAATACAACAGGTTGATTGAGTGTTGATACGTTCATCTGGATTCATCGTTGATGAAAGCAAGGTTGATTGAGTGTTGATACGTTCATCTGGATTCATCGTTGATGTAAGCGAGGTTGAGTGAGTGTTGATACGTTCATCTGGATTCATCGTTGATGTAAGCGAGGTTGATTGAGTGTTGATACGTTCATCTGGATTCACCGTTGATGTAAGCGAGGTTGATTGAGTGTTGATACGTTCATCTGGATTCATCGTTGATGTAAGCGAGGTTGAGTGAGTGTTGATACGTTCATCTGGATTCATCGTTGATGTAAGCGAGGTTGATTGAGTGTTGATACGTTCATCTGGATTCATCGTTGATGTAAGCGAGGTTGATTGAGTGTTGATACGTTCATCTGGATTCACCGTTGATGTAAGCGAGGTTGATTGAGTGTTGATACGTTCATCTGGATTCATCGTTGATGTAAGCGAGGTTGAGAGTGTTGATACGTTCATCTGGATTCACCGTTGATGTAAGCGAGGTTGATTGAGTGTTGATACGTTCATCTGGATTCACCGTTGATGTAAGCGAGGTTGAGAGTGTTGATACGTTCATCTGGATTCACCGTTGATGTAAGCGAGGTTGAGAGTGTTGATACATTCATCTGGATTCATCGTTGATGTAAGCGAGGTTGATTGAGTGTTGATACGTTCATCTGGATTCATCGTTGATGTAAGCGAGGTTGATTGAGTGTTGATACGTTCATCTGGATTCACCGTTGATGTAAGCGAGGTTGATTGAGTGTTGATACGTTCATCTGGATTCACCGTTGATGTAAGCGAGGTTGAGAGTGTTGATACGTTCATCTGGATTCACCGTTGATGTAAGCGAGGTTGATTGAGTGTTGATACGTTCATCTGGATTCACTGTTGATGTATGCGAGGTTGAGAGTGTTGATACGTTCATCTGGATTCACCGTTGATGTAAGCGAGGTTGATTGAGTGTTGATACGTTCATCTGGATTCACCGTTGATGTAAGCGAGGTTGATTGAGTGTTGATACGTTCATCTGGATTCACTGTTGATGTATGCGAGGTTGAGAGTGTTGATACGTTCATCTGGATTCATCGTTGATGTAAGTGAGGTTGATTGAGTGTTGATACGTTCATCTGGATTCACCGTTGATATAAGCGAGGTTGATTGAGTGTTGATACGTTCATCTGGATTCACCGTTGATGTATGCGAGGTTGAGAGTGTTGATACGTTCATCTGGATTCACCGTTGATGTAAGCGAGGTTGAGTGAGTGTTGATACGTTCATCTGGATTCACCGTTGATGTAAGCGAGGTTGAGAGTGTTGATACGTTCATCTGGATTCACCGTTGATGTAAGCGAGGTTGATTGAGTGTTGATACGTTCATCTGGATTCACCGTTGATGTAAGCGAGGTTGAGTGAGTGTTGATACGTTCATCTGGATTCATCGTTGATGTAAGCGAGGTTGAGTGAGTGTTGATACGTTCATCTGGATTCACCGTTGATGTAAGCGAGGTTGAGTGAGTGTTGATACGTTCATCTGGATTCATCGTTGATGTAAGCGAGGTTGAGTGAGTGTTTAAGTGTTCATCTTGGTTCACGTTAATGTGAGCGAGGTTGAGTGAGTGTTGATACGTTCATCTGGATTCATCGTTGATGTAAGCGAGGTTGATTGAGTGTTGATACGTTCATCTGGATTCATCGTTGATGTAAGCGAGGTTGAGTGAGTGTTGATGCGTTCATCTGGATTCACCGTTGATGTAAGCGAGGTTGAGTGAGTGTTGATACGTTCATCTGGATTCATCGTTTATGTGAGAAAAGGTTGATTGAGTGTTAATACGTTCATCTGGATTCACCGTTGATGTAAGCGAGGTTGATTGAGTGTTGATACGTTCATCTGGATTCACCGTTGATGTAAGCGAGGTTGATTGAATGTTGATACGTTCATCTGGATTCACCGTTGATGTAAGCGAGGTTGAGAGTGTTGATACGTTCATCTGGATTCACCGTTGATGTAAGCGAGGTTGAGAGTGTTGATACGTTCATCTGGATTCACCGTTGATGTAAGCGAGGTTGAGTGAGTGTTGATACGTTCATCTGGATTCACCGTTGATGTAAGCGAGGTTGATTGAGTGTTGATACGTTCATCTGGATTCACCGTTGATGTAAGCGAGGTTGAGTGAGTGTTGATACGTTCATCTGGATTCATCGTTGATGTAAGCGAGGTTGAGTGAGTGTTGATACGTTCATCTGGATTCACCGTTGATGTAAGCAAGGTTGAGTGAGTGTTGATACGTTCATCTGGATTCACCGTTGATGTAAGCAAGGTTGAGAGTGTTGATACGTTCATCTGGATTCACCGTTGATGTAAGCGAGGTTGATTGAGTGTTGATACGTTCATCTGGATTCACCGTTGATGTAAGCGAGGTTGAGAGTGTTGATACGTTCATCTGGATTCACTGTTGATGTAAGCGAGGTTGAGTGAGTGTTGATGCGTTCATCTGGATTCACCGTTGATGTAAGCGAGGTTGAGTGAGTGTTGATACGTTCATCTGGATTCATCGTTGATGTGAGAAAAGGTTGATTGAGTGTTAATACGTTCATCTGGATTCATCGTTGATGTAAGCAAGGTTGAGTGAGTGTTGATACGTTCATCTGGATTCACCGTTGATGTAAGCAAGGTTGAGAGTGTTGATACGTTCATCTGGATTCACCGTTGATGTAAGCGAGGTTGAGTGAGTGTTGATGCGTTCATCTGGATTCACCGTTGATGTAAGCGAGGTTGAGTGAGTGTTGATACGTTCATCTGGATTCACCGTTGATGTAAGCGAGGTTGAGTGAGTGTTGATGCGTTCATCTGGATTCACCGTTGATGTAAGCGAGGTTGAGTGAGTGTTGATACGTTCATCTGGATTCATCGTTGATGTGAGAAAAGGTTGATTGAGTGTTAATACGTTCATCTGGATTCATCGTTGATGTAAGCAAGGTTGAGTGAGTGTTGATACGTTCATCTGGATTCACCGTTGATGTAAGCGAGGTTGATTGAGTGTTGATACGTTCATCTGGATTCATCGTTGATGTAAGCAAGGTTGAGTGAGTGTTGATATGTTCATCTGGATTCACCGTTGATGTAAGCGAGGTTGAGTGAGTGTTGATACGTTCATCTGGATTCATCGTTGATGTGAGAAAAGGTTGATTGAGTGTTGATACGTTCATCTGGATTCATCGTTGATGTAAGCAAGGTTGAGTGAGTGTTGATACGTTCATCTGGATTCACCGTTGATGTAAGCGAGGTTGATTGAGTGTTGATACGTTTATCTGGATTCATCATTGATGTAAGCAAGGTTGAGTGAGTGTTGATATGTTCATCTGGATTCACCGTTGATGTAAGCGAGGTTGATTGAATGTTGATACGTTCATCTGGATTCACCGTTGATGTAAGCGAGGTTGAGAGTGTTGATACGTTCATCTGGATTCACCGTTGATGTAAGCGAGGTTGAGAGTGTTGATACGTTCATCTGGATTCACCGTTGATGTAAGCGAGGTTGAGTGAGTGTTGATACGTTCATCTGGATTCACCGTTGATGTAAGCGAGGTTGATTGAGTGTTGATACGTTCATCTGGATTCACCGTTGATGTAAGCGAGGTTGATTGAGTGTTGATACGTTCATCTGGATTCACCGTTGTTGTAAGCGAGGTTGAGTGAGTGTTGATACGTTCATCTGGATTCACCGTTGATGTAAGCGAGGTTGAGAGTGTTGATAAGTTCATCTGGATTCATCGTTGATGTAAGCAAGGTTGAGTGAGTGTTGATACGTTCATCTGGATTCATCGTTGATGTAAGCGAGGTTGAGTGAGTGTTGATACGTTCATCTGGATTCACCGTTGATGTAAGCGAGGTTGAGTGAGTGTTGATACGTTCATCTGGATTCACCGTTGATATAAGCGAGGTTGAGTGAGTGTTGATACGTTCATCTGGATTCACCGTTGATGTAAGCGAGGTTGAGTGAGTGTTGATACGTTCATCTGGATTCACCGTTGATGTAAGCGAGGTTGAGTGAGTGTTGATACGTTCATCTGGATTCACCGTTGATGTAAGCGAGGTTGAGAGTGTTGATACGTTCATCTGGATTCACCGTTGATGTAAGCGAGGTTGAGTGAGTGTTGATACGTTCATCTGGATTCACCGTTGATGTAAGCGAGGTTGAGTGAGTGTTGATACGTTCATCTGGATTCATCGTTGATGTAAGCGAGGTTGAGTGAGTGTTGATACGTTCATCTGGATTCATCGTTGATGTAAGCAAGGTTGAGTGAGTGTTGATACGTTCATCTGGATTCATCGTTGATGTAAGCGAGGTTGAGTGAGTGTTGATACGTTCATCTTGATTCACCGTTGATGTAAGCGAGGTTGAGTGAGTGTTGAAACGTTCATCTGGATTCACCGTTGATATAAGCGAGGTTGAGTGAGTGTTGATACGTTCATCTGGATTCACCGTTGATGTAAGCGAGGTTGAGTGAGTGTTGATACGTTCATCTGGATTCACCGTTGATGTAAGCGAGGTTGAGTGAGTGTTGATACGTTCATCTGGATTCACCGTTGATGTAAGCGAGGTTGAGAGTGTTGATACGTTCATCTGGATTCACCGTTGATGTAAGTGAGGTTGAGTGAGTGTTGATACGTTCATCTGGATTCATCGTTGATGTAAGCGAGGTTGAGTGAGTGTTGATACGTTCATCTGGATTCACCGTTGATGTAAGCGAGGTTGAGTGAGTGTTGATACGTTCATCTGGATTCACCGTTGATGTAAGCGAGGTTGAGTGAGTGTTGATACGTTCATCTGGATTCATCGTTGATGTAAGCGAGGTTGATTGAGTGTTGATACATTCATCTGGATTCACCGTTGATGTAAGCGAGGTTGATTGAGTGTTGATACGTTTATCTGGATTCATCGTTGATGTAAGCGAGGTTGATTGAGTGTTGATACATTCATCTGGATTCATCGTTGATGTAAGCGAGGTTGAGTGAGTGTTGATACGTTCATTTGGATTCATCGTTGATGTAAGCGAGGTTGAGTGAGTGTTTAAGTGTTGATCTTGGTTCACGTTAATGTGAGCGAGGTTGAGTGAGTGTTGATACGTTCATCTGGATTCACCGTTGATATAAGCGAGGTTGAGTGAGTGTTGATACGTTCATTTGGATTCATCGTTGATGTAAGCGAGGTTGAGTGAGTGTTTAAGTGTTCATCTTGGTTCACGTTAATGTGAGCGAAGTTGAGTGAGTGTTGATACGTTCATCTGGATTCATCGTTGATGTAAGCGAGGTTGAGTGAGTGTTGATACATTCATCTGGATTCACCGTTGATGTAAGCGAGGTTGAGTGAGTGTTGATACGTTCATCTGGATTCACCGTTGATGTAAGCGAGGTTGAGTGAGTGTTGATACGTTCATCTGGATTCATCGTTGATGTAAGCGAGGTTGAGTGAGTGTTGATACGTTCATCTGGATTCACCGTTGATGTAAGCGAGATTGAGTGAGTGTTGATACGTTCATCTGGATTCATCGTTGATGTAAGCGAGGTGGATTGAGTGTTGATACGTTCATCTGGATTCACCGTTGATGTAAGCGAGGTTGAGAGTGTTGATACGTTCATCTGGATTCATCGTTGATGTAAGCGAGGTTGATTGAGTGTTGATAAGTTCATCTGGATTCACCGTTGATGTAAGCGAGGTTGATTGAGTGTTGATACGTTTATCTGGATTCACCGTTGATGTAAGTGAGGTTGAGTGAGTGTTGATACGTTCATCTGTATTCACCGTTGATGTAAGCGAGGTTGAGAGTGTTGATACGTTCATCTGGATTCACCGTTGATGTAAGCGAGGTTGATTGAGTGTTGATACGTTCATCTGGATTCATCGTTGATGTAAGCGAGGTTGATTGAGTGTTGATACGTTCATCTGGATTCACCGTTGATGTAAGCGAGGTTGATTGAGTGTTGATACGTTCATCTGGATTCACCGTTGATGTAAGCGAGGTTGATTGAGTGTTGATACGTTTATCTGGATTCACCGTTGATATAAGCGAGGTTGATTGAGTGTTGATACGTTTATCTGGATTCACCGTTGATGTAAGCAAGGTTGATTGAGTGTTGATACGTTCATCTGGATTCACCGTTGATGTAAGCGAGGTTGAGAGTGTTGATACGTTCATCTGGATTCACCGTTGATGTAAGCGAGGTTTGAGAGTGTTGATACGTTCATCTGGATTCATCGTTGATGTAAGCGAGGTTGATTGAGTGTTGATACGTTCATCTGGATTAACCGTTGATGTAAGCGAGGTTGAGAGTGTTGATACGTTCATCTGGATTCATTGTTGATGTAAGCGAGGTTGATTGAGTGTTGATACGTTCATCTGGATTCACCGTTGATGTAAGCGAGGTTGATTGAGTGTTGATACGTTCATCTGGATTCACCGTTGATGTAAGCGAGGTTGATTGTGTGTTGATACGTTTATCTGGATTCACCGTTGATGTAAGCGAGGTTGATTGAGTGTTGATACGTTTATCTGGATTCACCGTTGATGTAAGCGAGGTTGATTGAGTGTTGATACGTTCATCTGGATTCACCGTTGATGTAAGCGAGGTTGATTGAGTGTTGATACGTTCATCTGGATTCACCGTTGATATAAGCGAGGTTGAGTGAGTGTTGATACGTTCATCTGGATTCATCGTTGATGTAAGCGAGGTTGAGTGAGTGTTGATACGTTCATCTGGATTCACCGTTGATGTAAGCGAGGTTGAGAGTGTTGATACGTTCATCTGGATTCATTGTTGATGTAAGCGAGGTTGATTGAGTGTTGATACGTTCATCTGGATTCACCGTTGATGTAAGCGAGGTTGATTGAGTGTTGATACGTTCATCTGGATTCACCGTTGATGTAAGTGAGGTTGATTGAGTGTTGATACGTTTATCTGGATTCACCGTTGATGTAAGCGAGGTTGATTGAGTGTTGATACGTTTATCTGGATTCACCGTTGATGTAAGCGAGGTTGATTGAGTGTTGATACGTTCATCTGGATTCACCGTTGATGTAAGCGAGGTTGATTGAGTGTTGATACGTTCATCTGGATTCACCGTTGATATAAGCGAGGTTGAGTGAGTGTTGATACGTTCATCTGGATTCATCGTTGATGTAAGCGAGGTTGAGTGAGTGTTGATACGTTCATCTGGATTCACCGTTGATGTAAGCGAGGTTGAGAGTGTTGATACGTTCATCTGGATTCATCGTTGATGTAAGCGAGGTTGATTGAGTGTTGATACGTTCATCTGGATTCACCGTTGATGTAAGCGAGGTTGATTGAGTGTTGATACGTTTATCTGGATTCACCGTTGATGTAAGCGATGTTGAGTGAGTGTTGATACGTTCATCTGGATTCATCGTTGATGTAAGCGAGGTTGAGTGAGTGTTGATACATTCATCTGGATTCACCGTTGATGTAAGCGAGGTTGAGAGTGTTGATACGTTCATCTGGATTCACCGTTGATGTAAGCGAGGTTGAGAGTGTTGATACGTTCATCTGGATTCACCGTTGATGTAAGCAAGGTTGAGAGTGTTGATACGTTCATCTGGATTCATCGTTGATGTGAGAAAAGGTTGATTGAGTGTTAATACGTTCATCTGGATTCACCGTTGATGTAAGCGAGGTTGAGAGTGTTGATACGTTCATCTGGATTCACCGTTGATGTAAGCGAGGTTGAGAGTGTTGATACGTTCATCTGGATTCATCGTTGATGTAAGCGAGGTTGATTGAGTGTTGATACGTTCATCTGGATTCACCGTTGATGTAAGCGAGGTTGAGAGTGTTGATACGTTCATCTGGATTCATCGTTGATGTAAGCGAGGTTGATTGAGTGTTGATACGTTCATCTGGATTCACCGTTGATGTAAGCGAGGTTGATTGAGTGTTGATACGTTCATCTGGATTCACCGTTGATGTAAGCGAGGTTGAGTGAGTGTTGATACATTCATCTGGATTCACCGTTGATGTAAGCGAGGTTGAGTGAGTGTTGATACGTTTATCTGGATTCACCGTTGATGTAAGCGATGTTGAGTGAGTGTTGATACGTTCATCTGGATTCATCGTTGATGTAAGCGAGGTTGAGTGAGTGTTGATACATTCATCTGGATTCACCGTTGATGTAAGCGAGGTTGAGAGTGTTGATACGTTCATCTGGATTCACCGTTGATGTAAGCGAGGTTGAGAGTGTTGATACGTTCATCTGGATTCACCGTTGATGTAAGCAAGGTTGAGAGTGTTGATACGTTCATCTGGATTCATCGTTGATGTGAGAAAAGGTTGATTGAGTGTTAATACGTTCATCTGGATTCACCGTTGATGTAAGCGAGGTTGAGAGTGTTGATACGTTCATCTGGATTCACCGTTGATGTAAGCGAGGTTGAGAGTGTTGATACGTTCATCTGGATTCATCGTTGATGTAAGCGAGGTTGATTGAGTGTTGATACGTTCATCTGGATTCACCGTTGATGTGAGAAAAGGTTGATTGAGTGTTAATACGTTCATCTGGATTCATCGTTGATGTAAGCAAGGTTGATTGAGTGTTGATACGTTTATCTGGATTCACCGTTGATGTAAGCGAGGTTGTTTGAATGTTGATACGTTTATCTGGATTCACCGTTGATGTAAGCGAGGTTGATTGAGTGTTGATACGTTCATCTGGATTCACCGTTGATGTAAGCGAGGTTGAGAGTGTTGATACGTTCATCTGGATTCATCGTTGATGTAAGCGAGGTTGATTGAGTGTTGATACGTTCATCTGGATTCACCGTTGATGTAAGCGAGGTTGATTGAGTGTTGATACGTTCATCTGGATTCACCGTTGATGTAAGCGAGGTTGATTGAGTGTTGATACGTTTATCTGGATTCACCGTTGATGTAAGCGAGGTTGAGTGAGTGTTGATACGTTCATCTGGATTCACCGTTGATGTAAGCGAGGTTGAGAGTGTTGATACGTTCATCTGGATTCACCGTTGATGTAAGCGAGGTTGAGAGTGTTGATACGTTCATCTGGATTCATCGTTGATGTAAGCGAGGTTGATTGAGTGTTGATACGTTCATCTGGATTCACCGTTGATGTAAGCAAGGTTGATTGAGTGTTGATACGTTTATCTGGATTCACCGTTGATGTAAGCGAGGTTGATTGATTGTTGATACGTTTATCTGGATTCACCGTTGATGTAAGCGAGGTTGATTGAATGTTGATACGTTTATCTGGATTCACCGTTGATGTAAGCGAGGTTGATTGAGTGTTGATACGTTCATCTGGATTCACCGTTGATGTAAGCGAGGTTGAGAGTGTTGATACGTTCATCTGGATTCACCGTTGATGTAAGCGAGGTTGATTGAGTGTTGATACGTTTATCTGGATTCACCGTTGATGTAAGCGAGGTTGATTGAGTGTTGATACGTTCATCTGGATTCACCGTTGATGTAAGCGAGGTTGAGAGTGTTGATACGTTCATCTGGATTCACCGTTGATGTAAGCGAGGTTGAGAGTGTTGATACGTTCATCTGGATTCATCGTTGATGTAAGCGAGGTTGATTGAGTGTTGATACGTTCATCTGGATTCACCGTTGATGTAAGCGAGGTTGAGAGTGTTGATACGTTCATCTGGATTCATCGTTGATGTAAGCGAGGTTGATTGAGTGTTGATACGTTCATCTGGATTCACCGTTGATGTAAGCGAGGTTGATTGAGTGTTGATACGTTCATCTGGATTCACCGTTGATGTAAGCGAGGTTGAGTGAGTGTTGATACATTCATCTGGATTCACCGTTGATGTAAGCGAGGTTGAGTGAGTGTTGATACGTTCATCTGGATTCATCGTTGATGTAAGCGAGGTTGAGTGAGTGTTTAAGTGTTCATCTTGGTTCACGTTAATGTGAGCGAGGTTGAGTGAGTGTTGATACGTTCATCTGGATTCATCGTTGATGTAAGCGAGGTTGAGTGAGTGTTGATACGTTCATCTGGATTCATCGTTGATGTAAGCGAGGTTGAGTGAGTGTTGATACGTTCATCTGGATTCACCGTTGATGTAAGCGAGGTTGAGTGAGTGTTGATACGTTCATCTGGATTCATCGTTGATGTAAGCGAGGTTGATTGAGTGTTGATACGTTCATCTGGATTCACCGTTGATGTAAGCGAGGTTGAGAGTGTTGATACGTTCATCTGGATTCACCGTTGATGTAAGCGAGGTTGATTGAGTGTTGATACGTTTATCTGGATTCACCGTTGATGTAAGCGAGGTTGAGAGTGTTGATACGTTCATCTGGATTCATCGTTGATGTAAGCGAGGTTGATTGAGTGTTGATACGTTCATCTGGATTCACCGTTGATGTAAGCGAGGTTGAGAGTGTTGATACGTTCATCTGGATTCATCGTTGATGTAAGCGAGGTTGATTGAGTGTTGATACGTTCATCTGGATTCACCGTTGATGTAAGCGAGGTTGATTGAGTGTTGATACGTTCATCTGGATTCACCGTTGATGTAAGCGAGGTTGAGTGAGTGTTGATACATTCATCTGGATTCACCGTTGATGTAAGCGAGGTTGAGTGAGTGTTGATACGTTCATCTGGATTCATCGTTGATGTAAGCGAGGTTGAGTGAGTGTTTAAGTGTTCATCTTGGTTCACGTTAATGTGAGCGAGGTTGATTGAGTGTTGATACGTTCATCTGGATTCACCGTTGATGTAAGCGAGGTTGAGTGAGTGTTGATACGTTCATCTGGATTCATCGTTGATGTAAGCGAGGTTGAGTGAGTGTTGATACGTTCATCTGGATTCACCGTTGATGTAAGCGAGGTTGAGTGACTGTTGATACGTTCATCTGGATTCATCGTTGATGTAAGCGAGGTTGATTGAGTGTTGATACGTTCATCTGGATTCACCGTTGATGTAAGCGTGGTTGAGTGAGTGTTGATACGTTCATCTGGATTCATCGTTGATGTAAGCGAGGTTGATTGAGTGTTGATACGTTCATCTGGATTCACCGTTGATGTAAGCGAGGTTGAGAGTGTTGATACGTTCATCTGGATTCATCGTTGATGTAAGCGAGGTTGATTGAGTGTTGATACCTTTATCTGGATTCACCGTTGATGTAAGTGAGGTTGAGTGAGTGTTGATACGTTCATCTGGATTCACCGTTGATGTAAGCGAGGTTGAGAGTGTTGATACGTTCATCTGGATTCACCGTTGATGTAAGCGAGGTTGAGTGAGTGTTGATACGTTCATCTGGATTCACCGTTGATGTAAGCGAGGTTGAGAGTGTTGATGCGTTCATCTGGATTCATCGTTGATGTAAGCGAGGTTGATTGAGTGTTGATACGTTCATCTGGATTCACCGTTGATGTAAGCGAGGTTGATTGAGTGTTGATACGTTTATCTGGATTCACCGTTGATGTAAGCGAGGTTGAGTGAGTGTTGATACGTTCATCTGGATTCACCGTTGATGTAAGCGAGGTTGAGAGTGTTGATACGTTCATCTGGATTCACCGTTGATGTAAGCGAGGTTGAGAGTGTTGATACGTTCATCTGGATTCATCGTTGATGTAAGCGAGGTTGATTGAGTGTTGATACGTTCATCTGGATTCACCGTTGATGTAAGCGAGGTTGAGAGTGTTGATACGTTCATCTGGATTCATCGTTGATGTAAGCGAGGTTGATTGAGTGTTGATACGTTCATCTGGATTCACCATTGATGTAAGCGAGGTTGATTGAGTGTTGATACGTTTATCTGGATTCACCGTTGATGTAAGCGAGGTTGATTGAGTGTTGATACGTTTATCTGGATTCACCGTTGATGTAAGCGAGGTTGATTGAGTGTTGATACGTTCATCTGGATTCACCGTTGATGTAAGCGAGGTTGAGAGTGTTGATACGTTCATCTGGATTCACCGTTGATGTAAGCGAGGTTGAGAGTGTTGATACGTTCATCTGGATTCATCGTTGATGTAAGCGAGGTTGATTGAGTGTTGATACGTTCATCTGGATTCACCGTTGATGTAAGCGAGGTTGAGAGTGTTGATACGTTCATCTGGATTCATCGTTGATGTAAGCGAGGTTGATTGAGTGTTGATACGTTCATCTGGATTCACCGTTGATGTAAGCGAGGTTGATTGAGTGTTGATACATTCATCTGGATTCACCGTTGATGTAAGCAAGGTTGATTGAGTGTTGATACGTTCATCTGGATTCACCGTTGATGTAAGCGAGGTTGAGTGAGTGTTGATACGTTCATCTGGATTCACCGTTGATGTAAGCGAGGTTGATTGAGTGTTGATACGTTCATCTGGATTCACCGTTGATATAAGCGAGGTTGAGTGAGTGTTGATACGTTTATCTGGATTCACCGTTGATGTAAGCGAGGTTGAGTGAGTGTTGATACGTTCATCTGGATTCACCGTTGATGTAAGCGAGGTTGATTGAGTGTTGATACGTTCATCTGGATTCATCGTTGATATAAGCGAGGTTGAGTGAGTGTTGATACGTTCATCTGGATTCATCGTTGATGTAAGCGAGGTTGAGTGAGTGTTTAAGTGTTCATCTTGGTTCACGTTAATGTGAGCGAGGTTGAGTGAGTGTTGATACGTTCATCTGGATTCATCGTTGATGTAAGCGAGGTTGATTGAGTGTTGATACATTCATCTCGATTCACCGTTGATGTAAGCGAGGTTGATTGAGTGTTGATACGTTTATCTGGATTCACCGTTGATGTAAGCGAGGTTGATTGAATGTTGATACGTTTATCTGGATTCACCGTTGATGTAAGCGAGGTTGATTGAGTGTTGATACGTTCATCTGGATTCACCGTTGATGTAAGCGAGGTTGAGAGTGTTGATACGTTCATCTGGATTCATTGTTGATGTAAGCGAGGTTGATTGAGTGTTGATACGTTCATCTGGATTCACCGTTGATGTAAGCGAGGTTGATTGAGTGTTGATACGTTCATCTGGATTCACCGTTGATGTAAGCGAGGTTGATTGAGTGTTGATACGTTTATCTGGATTCACCGTTGATGTAAGCGAGGTTGATTGAGTGTTGATACGTTTATCTGGATTCACCGTTGATGTAAGCGAGGTTGATTGAGTGTTGATACGTTCATCTGGATTCACCGTTGATGTAAGCGAGGTTGAGAGTGTTGATACGTTCATCTGGATTCACCGTTGATGTAAGCGAGGTTGAGAGTGTTGATACGTTCATCTGGATTCATCGTTGATGTAAGCGAGGTTGATTGAGTGTTGATACGTTCATCTGGATTCACCGTTGATTTAAGCGAGGTTGAGAGTGTTGATACGTTCATCTGGATTCACCGTTGATGTAAGCAAGGTTGAGAGTGTTGATACGTTCATCTGGATTCACCGTTGATGTAAGCGAGGTTGAGAGTGTTGATACGTTCATCTGGATTCACCGTTGATGTAAGCGAGGTTGAGTGAGTGTTGATACGTTCATCTGGATTCATCGTTGATGTGAGAAAAGGTTGAGTGAGTGTTGATACGTTCTTCTGGATTCATCATTGATGTAAGCAAGGTTGATTGAGTGTGGATACGTTCATCTGGATTCACCGTTGATGTAAGCGAGGTTGAGTGAGTGTTGATACGTTCATCTGGATTCATCGTTGATGTAAGCGAGGTTGAGTGAGTGTTGATACGTTCATCTGGATTCATCGTTGATGTGAGAAAAGTTTGAGTGAGTGTTGATACGTTCTTCTGGATTCATCATTGATGTAAGCAAGGTTGATTGAGTGTTGATACGTTCATCTGGATTCACCGTTGATGTAAGCGAGGTTGAGAGTGTTGATACGTTCATCTGGATTCACCGTTGATGTAAGCGAGGTTGAGTGACTGTTGATACGTTCATCTGGATTCATCGTTGATGTAAGCGAGGTTGATTGAGTGTTGATACGTTCATCTGGATTCACCGTTGATGTAAGCGAGGTTGAGAGTGTTGATACGTTCATCTGGATTCACCGTTGATGTAAGCGAGGTTGAGAGTGTTGATACGTTCATCTGGATTCACCGTTGATGTAAGCGAGGTTGATTGAGTGTTGATACGTTCATCTGGATTCACCGTTGATGTAAGCGAGGTTGAGAGTGTTGATACGTTCATCTGGATTCACCGTTGATGTAAGCGAGGTTGAGAGTGTTGATACGTTCATCTGGATTCATCGTTGATGTAAGCGAGGTTGATTGAGTGTTGATACGTTCATCTGGATTCACCGTTGATGTAAGCGAGGTTGAGAGTGTTGATACGTTCATCTGGATTCATCGTTGATGTAAGCGAGGTTGATTGAGTGTTGATACGTTCATCTGGATTCACCGTTGATGTAAGCGAGGTTGATTGAGTGTTGATACGTTCATCTGGATTCACCGTTGATGTAAGCGAGGTTGAGTGAGTGTTGATACATTCATCTGGATTCACCGTTGATGTAAGCGAGGTTGAGTGAGTGTTGATACGTTCATCTGGATTCATCGTTGATGTAAGCGAGGTTGAGTGAGTGTTTAAGTGTTCATCTTGGTTCACGTTAATGTGAGCGAGGTTGAGTGAGTGTTGATACGTTCATCTGGATTCATCGTTGATGTAAGCGAGGTTGAGTGAGTGTTGATACGTTCATCTGGATTCATCGTTGATGTAAGCGAGGTTGAGTGAGTGTTGATACGTTCATCTGGATTCACCGTTGATGTAAGCGAGGTTGAGTGACTGTTGATACGTTCATCTGGATTCATCGTTGATGTAAGCGAGGTTGATTGAGTGTTGATACGTTCATCTGGATTCACCGTTGATGTAAGCGTGGTTGAGTGAGTGTTGATACGTTCATCTGGATTCATCGTTGATGTAAGCGAGGTTGATTGAGTGTTGATACGTTCATCTGGATTCACCGTTGATGTAAGCGAGGTTGAGAGTGTTGATACGTTCATCTGGATTCATCGTTGATGTAAGCGAGGTTGATTGAGTGTTGATACCTTTATCTGGATTCACCGTTGATGTAAGTGAGGTTGAGTGAGTGTTGATACGTTCATCTGGATTCACCGTTGATGTAAGCGAGGTTGAGAGTGTTGATACGTTCATCTGGATTCACCGTTGATGTAAGCGAGGTTGAGTGAGTGTTGATACGTTCATCTGGATTCACCGTTGATGTAAGCGAGGTTGAGAGTGTTGATGCGTTCATCTGGATTCATCGTTGATGTAAGCGAGGTTGATTGAGTGTTGATACGTTCATCTGGATTCACCGTTGATGTAAGCGAGGTTGATTGAGTGTTGATACGTTTATCTGGATTCACCGTTGATGTAAGCGAGGTTGAGTGAGTGTTGATACGTTCATCTGGATTCACCGTTGATGTAAGCGAGGTTGAGAGTGTTGATACGTTCATCTGGATTCACCGTTGATGTAAGCGAGGTTGAGAGTGTTGATACGTTCATCTGGATTCATCGTTGATGTAAGCGAGGTTGAGTGAGTGTTGATACGTTCATCTGGATTCACCGTTGATGTAAGCGAGGTTGAGAGTGTTGATACGTTCATCTGGATTCATCGTTGATGTAAGCGAGGTTGATTGAGTGTTGATACGTTCATCTGGATTCACCATTGATGTAAGCGAGGTTGATTGAGTGTTGATACGTTTATCTGGATTCACCGTTGATGTAAGCGAGGTTGATTGAGTGTTGATACGTTTATCTGGATTCACCGTTGATGTAAGCGAGGTTGATTGAGTGTTGATACGTTCATCTGGATTCACCGTTGATGTAAGCGAGGTTGAGAGTGTTGATACGTTCATCTGGATTCACCGTTGATGTAAGCGAGGTTGAGAGTGTTGATACGTTCATCTGGATTCATCGTTGATGTAAGCGAGGTTGATTGAGTGTTGATACGTTCATCTGGATTCACCGTTGATGTAAGCGAGGTTGAGAGTGTTGATACGTTCATCTGGATTCATCGTTGATGTAAGCGAGGTTGATTGAGTGTTGATACGTTCATCTGGATTCACCGTTGATGTAAGCGAGGTTGATTGAGTGTTGATACATTCATCTGGATTCACCGTTGATGTAAGCAAGGTTGATTGAGTGTTGATACGTTCATCTGGATTCACCGTTGATGTAAGCGAGGTTGAGTGAGTGTTGATACGTTCATCTGGATTCACCGTTGATGTAAGCGAGGTTGATTGAGTGTTGATACGTTCATCTGGATTCACCGTTGATATAAGCGAGGTTGAGTGAGTGTTGATACGTTTATCTGGATTCACCGTTGATGTAAGCGAGGTTGAGTGAGTGTTGATACGTTCATCTGGATTCACCGTTGATGTAAGCGAGGTTGATTGAGTGTTGATACGTTCATCTGGATTCATCGTTGATATAAGCGAGGTTGAGTGAGTGTTGATACGTTCATCTGGATTCATCGTTGATGTAAGCGAGGTTGAGTGAGTGTTTAAGTGTTCATCTTGGTTCACGTTAATGTGAGCGAGGTTGAGTGAGTGTTGATACGTTCATCTGGATTCATCGTTGATGTAAGCGAGGTTGATTGAGTGTTGATACATTCATCTCGATTCACCGTTGATGTAAGCGAGGTTGATTGAGTGTTGATACGTTTATCTGGATTCACCGTTGATGTAAGCGAGGTTGATTGAATGTTGATACGTTTATCTGGATTCACCGTTGATGTAAGCGAGGTTGATTGAGTGTTGATACGTTCATCTGGATTCACCGTTGATGTAAGCGAGGTTGAGAGTGTTGATACGTTCATCTGGATTCATTGTTGATGTAAGCGAGGTTGATTGAGTGTTGATACGTTCATCTGGATTCACCGTTGATGTAAGCGAGGTTGATTGAGTGTTGATACGTTCATCTGGATTCACCGTTGATGTAAGCGAGGTTGATTGAGTGTTGATACGTTTATCTGGATTCACCGTTGATGTAAGCGAGGTTGATTGAGTGTTGATACGTTTATCTGGATTCACCGTTGATGTAAGCGAGGTTGATTGAGTGTTGATACGTTCATCTGGATTCACCGTTGATGTAAGCGAGGTTGAGAGTGTTGATACGTTCATCTGGATTCACCGTTGATGTAAGCGAGGTTGAGAGTGTTGATACGTTCATCTGGATTCATCGTTGATGTAAGCGAGGTTGATTGAGTGTTGATACGTTCATCTGGATTCACCGTTGATTTAAGCGAGGTTGAGAGTGTTGATACGTTCATCTGGATTCACCGTTGATGTAAGCAAGGTTGAGAGTGTTGATACGTTCATCTGGATTCACCGTTGATGTAAGCGAGGTTGAGAGTGTTGATACGTTCATCTGGATTCACCGTTGATGTAAGCGAGGTTGAGTGAGTGTTGATACGTTCATCTGGATTCATCGTTGATGTGAGAAAAGGTTGAGTGAGTGTTGATACGTTCTTCTGGATTCATCATTGATGTAAGCAAGGTTGATTGAGTGTGGATACGTTCATCTGGATTCACCGTTGATGTAAGCGAGGTTGAGTGAGTGTTGATACGTTCATCTGGATTCATCGTTGATGTAAGCGAGGTTGAGTGAGTGTTGATACGTTCATCTGGATTCATCGTTGATGTGAGAAAAGTTTGAGTGAGTGTTGATACGTTCTTCTGGATTCATCATTGATGTAAGCAAGGTTGATTGAGTGTTGATACGTTCATCTGGATTCACCGTTGATGTAAGCGAGGTTGAGAGTGTTGATACGTTCATCTGGATTCACCGTTGATGTAAGCGAGGTTGAGAGTGTTGATACGTTCATCTGGATTCATCGTTGATGTAAGCGAGGTTGATTGAGTGTTGATACGTTCATCTGGATTCACCGTTGATGTAAGCGAGGTTGATTGAGTGTTGATACGTTTATCTGGATTCACCGTTGATGTGTGTGTAAGCGAGGTTGAGTGAGTGTTGATACGTTCATCTGGATTCATCGTTGATGTAAGCGAGGTTGAGTGAGTGTTGATACGTTCATCTGGATTCACCGTTGATGTAAACAAGGTTGAGTGAGTGTTGATACGTTCATCTGGATTCATCTTTGATGTAAGCGAGGTTGATTGAGTGTTGATACGTTCATCTGGATTCACCATTGATGTAAGCGAGGTTGAGAGTGTTGATACGTTCATCTGGATTCACCGTTGATGTAAGCGAGGTTGAGTGAGTGTTGATACGTTCATCTGGATTGACCGTTGATGTAAGCAAGGTTGAGAGTGTTGATACGTTCATCTGGATTAACCGTTGATGTAAGCGAGGTTGAGAGTGTTGATACGTTCATCTGGATTCACCGTTGATGTAAGCGAGGTTCAGTGAGTGTTGATACGTTCATCTGGATTCATCGTTGATGTGAGAAAAGGTTGAGTGAGTGTTGATACGTTCATCTGGATTCATCATTGATGTAAGCAAGGTTGATTGAGTGTGGATACGTTCATCTGGATTCACCGTTGATGTAAGCGAGGTTGAGTGAGTGTTGATACGTTCATCTGGATTCATCGTTGATGTAAGCGAGGTTGAGTGAGTGTTGATACGTTCATCTGGATTCATCGTTGATGTGAGAAAAGGTTGAGTGAGTGTTGATACGTTCTTCTGGATTCATCATTGATGTAAGCAAGGTTGATTGAGTGTTGATACGTTCATCTGGATTCACCGTTGATGTAAGCGAGGTTGAGTGAGTGTTGATACGTTCATCTGGATTCATCGTTGATGTAAGCGAGGTTGAGTGAGTGTTGATACGTTCATCTGGATTCATCGTTGATGTGAGAAAAGGTTGAGTGAGTGTTGATACGTTCATCTGGATTCATCGTTGATGTAAGCGAGGTTGATTGAGTGTTGATACGTTCATCTGGATTCACCGTTGATGTAAGCGAGGTTGAGAGTGTTGATACGTTCATCTGGATTCACCGTTGATGTAAGCGAGGTTGAGTGAGTGTTGATAGGTTCATCTGGATTGACCGTTGATGTGAGAAAAGGTTGAGTGAGTGTTGATACGTTCATCTGGATTCATCGTTGATGTAAGCGAGGTTGAGTGAGTGTTGATACGTTCATCTGGATTCACCGTTGATGTAAGCGAGGTTGAGTGAGTGTTGATACGTTCATCTGGATTCATCGTTGATGTGAGAAAAGGTTGAGTGAGTGTTGATACGTTCATCTGGATTCATCGTTGATGTAAGCGAGGTTGAGTGAGTGTTGATACGTTCATCTGGATTCACCGTTGATGTAAGCGAGGTTGAGTGAGTGTTGATACGTTCATCTGGATTCACCGTTGATGTAAGCGAGGTTGATTGAGTGTTGATACGTTCATCTGGATTCACCGTTGATGTAAGCGAGGTTGAGAGTGTTGATACGTTCATCTGGATTCACCGTTGATGTAAGCGAGGTTGAGTGAGTGTTGATACATTCATCTGGATTCATCGTTGATGTAAGCGAGGTTGATTGAGTGTTGATACGTTCATCTGGATTCACCGTTGATGTAAGCGAGGTTGAGAGTGTTGATACGTTCATCTGGATTCACCGTTGATGTAAGCGAGGTTGATGTGAGAAAAGGTTGAGTGAGTGTTGATACGTTCATCTGGATTCATCGTTGATGTAAGCAAGGTTGATTGAGTGTTGATACGTTCATCTGGATTCACCGTTGATGTAAGCGAGGTTGAGTGAGTGTTGATACGTTCATCTGGATTCATCGTTGATGTAAGCGAGGTTGAGTGAGTGTTGATACGTTCATCTGGATTCACCGTTGATGTAAACAAGGTTGAGTGAGTGTTGATACGTTCATCTGGATTCATCGTTGATGTAAGCAAGGTTGAGTGAGTGTTGATACGTTCATCTGGATTCACCGTTGATGTAAGCAAGGTTGAGAGTGTTGATACGTTCATCTGGATTCACCGTTGATGTAAGCGAGGTTGAGAGTGTTGATACTTTCATCTGGATTCACCGTTGATGTAAGCGAGGTTGAGTGAGTGTTGATACATTCATCTGGATTCATCGTTGATGTGAGAAAAGGTTGAGTGAGTGTTGATACGTTCTTCTGGATTCATCATTGATGTAAGCAAGGTTGATTGAGTGTTGATACGTTCATCTGGATTCACCGTTGATGTAAGCGAGGTTGAGTGAGTGTTGATACGTTCATCTGGATTGACCGTTGATGTAAGCAAGGTTGAGTGAGTGTTGATACGTTCATCTGGATTCATCGTTGATGTAAGCGAGGTTGAGTGAGTGTTGATACGTTCATCTGGATTCATCGTTGATGTGAGAAAAGGTTGAGTGAGTGTTGATACGTTCTTCTGGATTCATCATTGATGTAAGCAAGGTTGATTGAGTGTTGATACGTTCATCTGGATTCACCGTTGATGTAAGCGAGGTTGAGTGAGTGTTGATACGTTCATCTGGATTCATCGTTGATGTAAGCGAGGTTGAGTGAGTGTTGATATGTTCATCTGGATTCATCGTTGATGTAAGCGAGGTTGATTGAGTGTTGATACGTTCATCTGGATTCACCGTTGATGTAAGCGAGGTTGAGTGAGTGTTGATACGTTCATCTGGATTGACCGTTGATGTAAGCAAGGTTGAGTGAGTGTTGATACGTTCATCTGGATTCACCGTTGATGTAAGCGAGGTTGAGTGAGTGTTGATACGTTCATCTGGATTCATCGTTGATGTGAGAAAAGGTTGAGTGAGTGTTGATACGTTCATCTGGATTCATCGTTGATGTAAGCGAGGTTGAGTGAGTGTTGATACGTTCATCTGGATTCACCGTTGATGTAAGCGAGGTTGAGTGAGTGTTGATACGTTCATCTGGATTCATCGTTGATGTGAGAAAAGGTTGAGTGAGTGTTGATACGTTCATCTGGATTCATCGTTGATGTAAGCGAGGTTGAGTGAGTGTTGATACGTTCATCTGGATTCACCGTTGATGTAAGCGAGGTTGAGTGAGTGTTGATACGTTCATCTGGATTCACCGTTGATGTAAGCGAGGTTGAGTGAGTGTTGATACGTTCATCTGGATTCACCGTTGATGTAAGCGAGGTTGATTGACTGTTGATACGTTCATCTGGATTCACCGTTGATGTAAGCGAGGTTGAGAGTGTTGATACGTTCATCTGGATTCACCGTTGATGTAAGCGAGGTTGAGAGTGTTGATACGTTCATCTGGATTCACCGTTGATGTAAGCGAGGTTGAGTGAGTGTTGATACGTTCATCTGGATTCAACGTTGTTGTAAGCAAGGTTGAGTGAGTGTTGATACGTTCATCTGGATTCACCGTTGATGTAAGCAAGGTTGAGAGTGTTGATACGTTCATCTGGATTCACCGTTGATGTAAGCGAGGTTGATTGAGTGTTGATACGTTCATCTGGATTCACCGTTGATGTAAGCGAGGTTGAGTGAGTGTTGATACGTTCATCTGGATTCACCGTTGATGTAAGCGAGGTTGAGTGAGTGTTGATACGTTCATCTGGATTCATCGTTGATGTAAGCGAGGTTGAGTGAGTGTTGATACGTTCATCTGGATTCATTGTTGATGTGAGAAAAGGTTGAGTGAGTGTTGATACGTTCATCTGGATTCATCGTTGATGTAAGCGAGGTTGAGTGAGTGTTGATACGTTCATCTGGATTCATCGTTGATGTAAGCGAGGTTGAGTGAGTGTTGATACGTTCATCTGGATTCATCGTTGATGTAAGCAAGGTTGAGAGTGTTGATACGTTCATCTGGATTCACCGTTGATGTAAGCAAGGTTGAGAGTGTTGATACGTTCATCTGGATTCACCGTTGATGTAAGCAAGGTTGAGAGTGTTGATACGTTCATCTGGATTCACCGTTGATGTAAGCGAGGTTGAGTGAGTGTTGATACGTTCATCTGGATTCATCGTTGATGTAAGCAAGGTTGATTGAGTGTTGATACGTTCATCTGGATTCACCGTTGATGTAAGCGAGGTTGAGTGAGTGTTGATACGTTCATCTGGATTCATCGTTGATGTAAGCGAGGTTGAGTGAGTGTTGATACATTCATCTGGATTCACCGTTGATGTAAGCGAGGTTGATTGAGTGTTGATACGTTCATCTGGATTCACCGTTGATGTAAGCGAGGTTGAGTGAGTGTTCATACGTTCATCTGGATTCATCGTTGATGTAAGCGAGGTTTAGTGAGTGTTGATACGTTCATCTGGATTCATCGTTGATGTAAGCGAGGTTGAGTGAGTGTTGATACGTTCATCTGGATTCATCGTTGATGTAAGCGAGGTTGAGTGAGTGTTGATACATTCATCTGGATTCATCGTTGATGTGAGAAAAGGTTGAGTGAGTGTTGATACGTTCATCTGGATTCACCGTTGATGTAAGCGAGGTTGAGTGAGTGTTGATACGTTCATCTGGATTCACCGTTGATGTAAGCGAGGTTGATTGAGTGTTGATACGTTCATCTGGATTCATCGTTGATGTAAGTGAGGTTGAGTGAGTGTTGATACGTTCATCTGGATTCATCGTTGATGTGAGAAAAGGTTGAGTGAGTGTTGATACATTCATCTGGATTCATCGTTGATGTAAGCGAGGTTGAGTGAGTGTTGATACGTTCATCTGGATTCATCGTTGATGTAAGCGAGGTTGAGTGAGTGTTGATACGTTCATCTGGATTCATCGTTGATGTAAGCGAGGTTGAGTGAGTGTTGATACGTTCATCTGGATTCATCGTTGATGTAAGCGAGGTTGAGTGAGTGTTGATACGTTCATCTGGATTCATCGTTGATGAAAGCGAGGTTGAGTGAGTGTTGATACGTTCATCTGGATTCATCGTTGATGTGAGAAAAGGTTGAGTGAGTGTTGATACGTTCATCTGGATTCATCGTTGATGTAAGCGAGGTTGAGAGTGTTGATACGTTCATCTGGATTCACCGTTGATGTAAGCGAGGTTGAGTGAGTGTTGATACGTTCATCTGGATTCATCGTTGATGTGAGAAAAGGTTGAGTGAGTGTTGATACGTTCATCTGGATTCACCGTTGATGTAAGCGAGGTTGAGAGTGTTGATACGTTCATCTGGATTCACCGTTGATGTAAGCGAGGTTGAGAGTGTTGATACGTTCATCTGGATTCACCGTTGATGTAAGCGAGGTTGAGTGAGTGTTTAAGTGTTCATCTTGGTTCACGTTAATGTTAGCAAGGTTGAGAGAGTGTTGATACGTTCATCTGGATTCACTGTTAATGTAAGCGAGGTTGAGTGAGTGTTTAAGTGTTCATCTGGATTCATCGTTGATGTAAGCGAGGTTGAGTGAGTGTTGATACGTTCATCTGGATTCATCGTTGATGTAAGCGAGGTTGAGTGAGTGTTGATACGTTCATCTGGATTCACCGTTGATGTAAGCGAGGTTGAGAGTGTTGATACATTCATCTGGATTCACCGTTGATGTAAGCGAGGTTGAGAGTGTTGATACGTTCATCTGGATTCACCGTTGATGTAAGCGAGGTTGAGAGTGTTGATACGTTCATCTGGATTCACCGTTGATGTAAGCGAGGTTGAGTGAGTGTTGATACGTTCATCTGGATTCACCGTTGATGTAAGCGAGGTTGATTGAGTGTTGATACGTTCATCTGGATTCACCGTTGATGTAAGCGAGGTTTAGTGAGTGTTTAAGTGTTCATCTTGGTTCACGTTAATGTTAGCGAGGTTGAGTGAGTGTTGATACGTTCATCTGGATTCACCGTTGATGTAAGCGAGGTTGAGTGAGTGTTTAAGTGTTCATCTGGATTCACCGTTGATGTAAGCGAGGTTGAGTGAGTGTTGATACGTTCATCTGGATTCACCGTTGATGTAAGCGAGGTTGAGTGAGTGTTGATACGTTCATCTGGATTCACCTTTGATGTAAGCGAGGTTGATTGAGTGTTGATACGTTCATCTGGATTCACCGTTGATGTAAGCGAGGTTGAGTGAGTATTGATACGTTCATCTGGATTCACTGTTAATGTAAGCGAGGTTGAGTGAGTGTTTAAGTGTTCATCTGGATTCATCGTTGATGTAAGCGAGGTTGAGTGAGTGTTGATACGTTCATCTGGATTCATCGTTGATGTAAGCGAGGTTGAGAGTGTTGATACGTTCATCTGGATTCACCGTTGATGTAAGCGAGGTTGAGAGTGTTGATACGTTCATCTGGATTCACCGTTGATGTAAGCGAGGTTGAGAGTGTTGATACGTTCATCTGGATTCACCGTTGATGTAAGCGAGGTTGAGTGAGTGTTGATACGTTCATCTGGATTCACCGTTGATGTAAGCGAGGTTGATTGAGTGTTGATACGTTCATCTGGATTCATCGTTGATGTAAGCGAGGTTGAGTGAGTGTTTAAGTGTTCATCTGGATTCACGTTAATGTTAGCAAGGTTGAGTATGTGCTAATGCCTTCATCTTGGTTCATGGGTTAAACGGTTGTTGCAGAGAGGTTGCTGAGAGAATGGTTTACAATCTGCATGTTTATACACATATAAAGCCGTCATTCCGAGAATCCAGTATGTCTCCATCTGACCCTTACCCTACAACAGAGCGAGACATCATTATAATAGCGCAATCAAAGTAATTCATTAACACACATCTTAAGAAGATTAAGATTCATGATGTAGAAATGCTATAGTCTAGTTGGCGAATGACAAATTCCCTTGCAAATATCAACATTTCAAAGAACCAGATGAATTGTTTTTGACAATCAGTCGAACAAATTGAAATCTCAATTTATGATTAGGTATTGCAAACTTTATAAAAAGAAATTAAGATTCACCCAATCACTGAAATAATCCCTCCCTGTAGTGTAGAATAGTGTTTGCTGCAATCGTCGAACAATATTGTTATCGAACAGACAGAATCGTTGGTACGTAGATATTAAAAGGACCGTTGGTCGGGGATATACCCATATGAGGTTTCTCGAAAATAAACAGTTGTCTCAAATATAATTTTGAATAATTCAACCAAGAATAAAATTTAAACAGTGATGTTTATACAATAGCAGAATGAGAAGAACAATTTATCAAATTCAGATATAAAAAAATCGATTTGAAAGATAAAATGTAATATATATGCTCAAGTTACTCTCCAAGATTAAATATCATTAATATATAAAAAGTATACAGAAATTTCTGATATATCACGCATTATAAGAACCTTATTCATTTGGTCATGAAAAAATGTAAGTTCCAACTGGCTTCGTGATCTAATGGTTAGTTCGTACGGCCAGAAAGCAATAGGACACATGCCATGTTCGATCCCAGGTTTTCAAATGAAACATTTGTATATGTCTTATATGTTGAAATTCTTTAGAATTCATTTAGAGTAATGAGAGACAAGTATAATGGATGACAACTTCCTTATTTGGTTAACACACTGTTTCAGGGCTACTTCTTGCCCCTTCTTCAGGTGGATATCAATCTGAAGAAGGGGCAAGAAGTATCACCTGAAGAATCTTCCCTGTGGCAAAGGCATATCTTTGCTACAACGCCCTCGCATTCTGGTGTTATCCATTACTTATGTGAGAGAGAGTACGAACCTTGATGTCTGAAAGTCCTCGAGATTGCAGTGTGAAGGAGTTTGTAGCGTGAAGGAGGTCCGCTGTGTCACGGCTGATGTGGATCTTCAACTCTGTATCAAACATGCATAGTTTATCTCTGAAGGGTTGATGGTATCATATTTATTATACACATAGGGGCAAAGGAAACGATACCAATGTTTCAACAGAGTTACAAGCATGATACTGATGTCGGATAAAGTCGATTTTATATGTCTTTGATAATAATACGGTTTTAATGAAGTATTCACAATTTCATCCATCGGGGTCATTCTCTTCCCACAGAGGTTAGTCCCTACAGTTTTCCGGTTCTACCCTCTGTTACATTACGCTCGATAATGTGTGCAGGAAGGTAGTGTTCTGATTGGTTGCAATTGAATCTAGTTGTGCAATCAACGACGCCGTTGTAAAAGTGACATTTGCCAATGACACGTCATCAACGTAAGGCAAACGTTTTCTCGTTTTACTGTGTTTTCTGTGTTTTCCTCGAACCATGCTTTTTGATTTTGTGAAAACTCTCGATCATAAACATAATTATAAAGAAAGAAAACCAAATCAGAGACAAATACCCAAAACAGTTCATTTGCGTTATTTACATCAGACATATTCGAATGACATATGCTAATGAGCAAGACCCTTCAGAGTAAAATGCGTCGATTTATGAAGTTACCCTTTCGACATGTCAAATTGAACATGAGTTCTCATTGGTTAAGAAGCGAGGATAGGTTAAGAGAATGCTCTTTCTACCGCCAGGGGACTTTGGGTCTGTTCTCTATTTCAAGCGTAATGTAACAGAGGGTAGAACCGGCAAACTGTAGGGACTAACCTCTGTGGGAAGAGAATGCCATCGGGGTATGATACTTATATTTTTATGTCTGTTCAAACACACACGAGGTACTGAATTCGCTTTTACAACAGGGATTAGGGTCAGAATGTTTGGCAGTTGTGTTTATTGAATTCTTGTGAAATGTAGAAATTTAATTACTAAAAGATGTTGGCGATCTAATTTACCCCCTTTGAACTTTAATTCATTGAACAATCATCACGCGATAGGACAATTGCAAGCCAAAAAAGGTGTTTTTTTCTCTCAGAAACATAAACAGATAATGTTTCAAAAACTTGATGTAGCCCTATTTCAGTCGTTTGTACTAGTCCTTAGATTTAAATCTCATGCATTTTGTTGGTATCGTTTCTTTTTTCCCTGGGGTATTATTATATTTCGTTTAGTTTCCGTCATACTTAATATGCACTGAAAGACATTCGAGGTGAGACATGAGTTGGTGTGAGACAAGGGGACAGTGCTGTACCTTCTCCATGGGACTCCATCCTTGAGGCCGTGTTGACGGTATCTCCGAACAGACAGTAGCGAGGCATCTTCATCCCCACCACACCCGCCACTACAGGACCTATATCCAACAAGTGCTTCATCTTGTCAAGGTATATGCTTTTAAAAAATTTGAATTGAAATTCAGTTGTTGTATCAATCTAGATATTCATAGATGTTTTATTTTAAAACAAACGTAAAATGTGACTTTTTTTCAAAATCAGAACAATCTACCTGAATGCAAGCCAATCCTGAGTTTCAGTTTTTCGTCCGATAGGTGGCGGATTGTGAATGTTTCGACAGCCTTGAGAAGAGCTAAGGACATCTGGGCTATTTCGAAGGCGTGTCTGTTTCCGTTGCGCTGGGGAAGTCCTGAAACCACCATGTATGCGTCTCCTATCGTCTCCACCTGCAGTGAGAGAGCGTAGGGAATACTGTGTACCAGTTATGTGGTTATAAGAGCACGGATGATACAGTGTCTTGGGGGTTAGCGGAACATGGTTTAGATATGCGGGTACCAGGGTGATGTTTTAGGTATTGGAGCACAGGTTTGGATCTCTTGAGGGTTGGAAGTCATCGACCTCATGGCAGTATAGTCGTCTTGAGGATAGAGTCAAAACTTTTGTCACTTCATTTTTAAACTATACATTTTCTCATAAACTAAGAGGCAAAAGAAAGTATAGGTTTGAAAATGTCCATTGTCTGTCAGAGTTTGTTATCTGGTGCACGTTATTACTCACAAAGTCATTGTCCGAGTACAATGCCGAAAAAACACATCGCTCTAACGGATAATGACCAAAATGATACAACACGTCTAAAGTCAACAGCTTGCAACGTTCGTGCCGAAATGTTGTACAATTCGCTCATCCTAATGATTGAGGGGGCAATTGGTCTGCATGAGATGGGGCAACATACATTCAGATCCAAGATGGTTCGGATAAACGCCATTTACGGTAGCCAGACTTCTGCAAACATACCAGCATACGAGAAGGGCCAAGGACAGGCCTTGACCATTAGGCCATGTGTCACACAACATCACAGGAAGATCAGCAAATACGTATCAATTACGTAGCTGATTCGTAACGATAACGGCTGTAACAGCTCTGTGACATCACGCTAATCAACGCTCAGTACTACGGATTGTTCCTAACTGCCGAAAATCGTCTCGAAGCTTTACGATGAGCGAAACGAATTCGTGTCTTGCTAGTGAGAGAATGGCGCCGAGTGTTCAGCTGATAAAAGTACAGACCCTACAGAGCAACAGCAATTACTGACATGGACAGAATTCCACAACGCGTCATCACACGTCTGGCGTCATCGATTAGGCGACATATCACTGCTTACATTGAGTCAAATGGTAGCCATATTGTGTACTGAGACTTGTGCTGAAACGTTTGTGAACGTTTTGAGTATGACAAACATGTGTGACTGTTCTGATATCGCTGGAAACCGGGAGGTGAAAATTTCGACTCCACCATTGTTCAACTAACGCCGACAAGTCATGTGTTGTTAGTAATGGCATCATAATGTACTCCAATATTAATCTGAAACCAATCTTTGGTATAAATTAAACAAGAGTCATCAGAAGATGACATATCCCACCGGTTCCACAAAATTTGTAAAACACATCTTTGACAGATACTTGTGTATCTACTACCGTACTTCAGTTAGTGGGTATTACAGATGCTGAGTTTCAGGTATGTTAAGGGTTTTAGACTTCTGCTCCAAAAGCAGTCAAAATCAACAACAACCAACATCCCTCTCATGTTTCTATGTCCAAATTCAACAAGTTTCTATGGAAACGGGAAAAAAAAATAATTCAGAAATCTGAAAATATCAAAAGGCACCACTTCAGTTAGTGGGTAATACACATGCAAAGTTTCAGGAAGATATGATGAACGGTTTTGGAGCTGTGCTCCGGAAACGAACCTGTCTCTGAACAAAGTCCAAATTCAACAAGTTTCCATGGAAACGAAAAAAAATATATAAAAAATTCAGAAATCTGAAAATATCAAAAGGCACCACTTCAGTTAGTGGGTAATCACATGCAAAGTTTCAGGAAGATATGATGAACGGTTTTGGAGCTGTGCTCCGGAAACGAATCTGTCTCTGAACAAAGTCCAAATTCAACAAGTTTCTATGGAAACGAAAAAAAATAAAATTTTCAGAAATCTGAAAATATCAAAAGGCACCACTTCAGTTGGTGGGTAATACACATGGAAAGTTTCAGAAAGATATCATGAACGGTTTTGGAGTTCTGCTCCGGATACGAAATGATTACGGACGGACAGACGGACGGACAGACGGACGGACAGACGGACGGGGCGATGACTATATCCCACGGTATTACATACCGGTGGGATAACAATTCACCAACATGGTTGGTTTTGTTTCGTTATAGCTCTTCAAAGTCGACCTATACATTCTTTGCCGTTCAGTTTATATTTGTGAAGTAGGTACATTACCTTATATACGTCAAAAGCATCTATGACAGCATCGAAACACGTGTAAAGGTCATTCAGCAGATCGACAACCTAAAACAAGTCAATAGTGAAACTCATCACACAGCAATAATCGTCAGTCACGAGAAATGGAACACCACAACCAGTAATGTTCCGTTTGCGATGTTATTCTAGTCACTGGTTGCCCTACTTTTAACAACAAAGGCATGTTTATGGCATTGCAAATGATCTAGTGTGTGATCTACATTTATCCACCTACTAGCCATATGATACTTATAGCCACGTGATACTTGAAATGACCTTTCTAAACCGTATCACCCGGTAGGAGGGACTTACAACATTGTAAGTCCCACGAGGAGGGTTTACATGGACACTTTAAAACCATGTTAGAAGGAATTACAATGATTGTAAACCCTGATATATCTACTAGGATGACGGCTTGAAAGTAAAGATCTGAAGAAACTAACTTAGACTAATTTTGAAAAATTTCGTAAATTTACGACAGAATATGAACAGCAAATGTTTTGAAGAAAGTGCGTCTCGAACCCGTATCCACTAATACCTGTAATACGTGAGCTAGCGCCTTAGTCTTCTGCGCCAAGGAGGCAGATGAGATTCTACGGTACAAAAGCAAGTTAATAGCGCGGCTGTTAACACGCTGAAACAGGTTCCAAACAAGGATTTTATGAACGGCTCAATTTACCAGGGATCCTCAATATAACGCGATAACAATTAAAAAGCCTGTTTTACACTTAAAAACAATTGATAATATGGAGAAACCATTCTACCTCGGATATGGTAAGGTTGTAGACCCTAATACTCAGGAAAACCCCGAGATGATACCGAGGATATGGTAAGCTTGTGGACCCTGATAGGAAGGAAAAAACCCGAGGATGCGAACCATCCGAAGATTATTCCTGACTATCAGGGTCTACAAACGTACCATACCCTAGGTAGAATGGTTTCTCTATAGAGTCAACCATCGTTAAGTTTAAAATACGCTTTGTATAGCGTTATCGAAGATCCCTGGTAAGTATAGAATCGTTT
The DNA here is from genome assembly GCA_936450465.1 of Gibbula magus. NCBI lineage: Eukaryota > Metazoa > Mollusca > Gastropoda > Trochida > Trochidae > Gibbula > Gibbula magus. The sequence goes on from OW388297.1 coordinate 62,150,351, forward strand.
GTAAAATCCTTGTACCTGGTGATAACGAATTGAAACCATATGATACGATATTGAAATGAACGATTATACGGAGGTAGGTTGATTAAACGTGGGATTCCGAGATATGTGCTAAATTTACCTGGAAGGGCGTGGATCTGGCAGAGAGAGATGTGAAGCCACAGATGTCACTGAAGTAGATGGTGACACACGAGTAGGCCTCTGGGTCTACTGCCATACCCTGTTTCAGTCTGTCAGCTACCGACCTACGAACACGTAGAACTTGGTAGAAAACACCACACAGTCATGTCCCGAGAGCAGGTGCTTAGCAATACTTTCACGACGAGCAAATTGTCTTTCAAGCATCTTCTTCCCCTTTTCACAGAGATTCTCTAGTTATAACTTTAAGAACTCGTATGGCATAACTCTCGTTTACGACCTTCATCAACATTCCGTATGACCGTTTCACAACATGGAAATCCTAACTAAATTATGTATACATTTAGGAGTTCGTTGTGAAACGGGTAAACCTGTAGGGTGTAAGAAACGATCTGCTTAAGGAGGTAGAACCAATGTTGATCATGGTATATAGTAGGGACTGGAAGTGATCAATATACTCTAGAATCATGTTCACCTCGGTAGAATCTGGTAGAGGAGTTCTTCTGACTTCTTCTTCTCCTCTTTGAGCTCTACCGTCTTCTCATCCACCATCTTCTCCAGGTTGTTGGCGTACTGCTCCATTCTGTGGAGAAGGTTGTCCAGCAGGTTTCCACTCGCTCCGAACTGACTGCAGCACCAACAGAAAGCGATATTGAACCTTGACCATCAAAGTCTATGATGTGATTACTATGGTAATAATTATTGTGTAACATTGATGTGTTGCATTGCGATTTACGTTCAATTTCAGCATATCAAATCCGTACAGCAATTGTATTAAAAAAAAAGTCCCTTCTAACACTGTTATTCCATTAGGACGCCTGTCGACTTGACTTACAGAGCCAGAGTTTTGAGCGTCTTCCTGATCGCTATGAAGTTGGGACGACAGTGAGGATCTTCAAACCAGCATGACTCCATCAACGATTTCAGATCCTCCAACTTGCCCGGCGTCTCTACATTGGGGCGGAAGTAGGGAGGCCCTGCGCCAGTGCGAACATTCTCGAGGATAGCTGCTCATTAGAAAGGGAGGGAAGTAGACGACATGTTTTGTAATCGTCAAACAGACTGAGTATTTTGTAATGCTTATGTTATTGGCCTAAAATGAATAATATCATGTTTTAGTTGCTTTAGTTTGTTTAATGGTTTGTTCCTGTATTTTAAAATCGTGTTCCTGTTATGATCGATTTTATTATAACTGTTAGAAATAAATACCGTTTGGATAGTGAACAGTTATCTAGTGATACAATGGTTTGTACTTCTCTAGGACTCCGAATCGGAGATTCGGGAGTTTAATGTATTTTCCCTGTCCGTCCGTTTGTCCGTTTATCCGAAAAACTTTAACCTTGACCATCATTTTTCATTGGTCAGTGAAAGGCCTTTGATACTTGACATGTGTATATTTTGCGATGAGACTTTTCAGATAGGTCATTATGTTTTACCGGGTGACCTTGATATTGGCGCAGGGAGCCTGTTCCAAAAACCTTAACCTTGGCTATATCGTTTGGTAAATTAGTGATAGTGTCCTGAGTGATTCGAACCAAACCCTCAGAGCACTGACTGAATCAACACCTTACTCATTCGACCGTGACATGGACACCGGAGCCCACACTCACAGGAGGCAGCAGCAGTCGTGTACGTACCGTCCAGGTCGATCAGCTCGCTCTCCTGGAAGAACGGTGCCTCACGGGAGACGACCTCCTGTAGGATAATGCCGAAGCTATAGACGTCCCCGCTCTGCGTGGTCTCCCGCACGTCACCCCGCATTATCTCCGGCGCCTTCCACAGACTGGCTGTTATCGGCAAGATAGAAAGCTCTACCAATAAAGACACTGCAGAAAACTTTTCTCAAATCATCATGTTATTCAGATACGAACTGCATTTTTGGTTCATTAATTGTAATGTTCTCAGCGTGTACGTTGACAGTTGGAATTGGCATTTAGTGTGATGTTCGCAGAACGCCAAACAACCAATGGCGTAAACATGTATTATCCTCCCTTATTGCTATCCAATCTACGTTGTTGTTACTGCATCGGTTGATGTAGAAACATGATGACCGACAAGTAATCACTTAATAATAAGCGAAACTTGGGTCTACTTCGTGTCGGTCTCATGTTTATGAGCAAAAAATGACTTGTTAAACATCGTTTTATTTTCTCCGGAAATGAAACAGCTCATATCGAATCAAGCAAATAATATGTTCACATAGCATTTATGATCATCATGTAAAATTAGTAAGTGAATGAAAATTTGTAAATTCAACTTAATACACTTTCTTCCAGACGCCAACATATGTCAATACAATTTTTTAAAAAAGTATATAGCATTAATAATGTGCGGATTTATTTGTGTAAGGCCTTTGTTACAACATGTACAGAGCGACACCTCTGTGCTTATTATTTGCATCTTTCCGAAAGCTATTGTGAGGAAGAACAATCGCATCTTAAAAATCTAATAATTTTAAATATTGTGCTATTTTTTAGACATTTGCTTCTGTGTTGTCAAAACATGCAGGAAACTCACAAAAAGCACTTCGCGTTTCAAAGTTATCTTCATTCCTGCACGATGAGTCGGTATCCGGTAATTCGAAGACTTCTATCATGAGCCTGCTCAAATTTATCAAGCACTACCATAGTTATGTATGTGTGATATCTGAAAGCACTATTTGCATTATTCTTTTTATGTCAAACGCTTCTATCAGCAATATCTCTAAGTTCCTACCCTGGGTTATTTCTAATTTCAATGTTCTTTTGTCATCATAAGAGACCAGTTACAAAGATAATCTTAGAGCTTTAAGGATCGTATGTGTTTGCAAGAGGAAGGCTTGTACCAATTTTGTATTCCTGGGAGTGCTGGTCAACCTCCAGATTGTTGAAAATGGAGGGCAGACCCACATCCGAGAGTTTGACTGAGAAGCGATTGTCCACTAAGCACGTAGCACTGGTCAGCCGCCCGTGGACATGCACAGGACTTGAGTGCAGGTAACACATCCCCTGAAACAGTAAAGCTGGGTTGGTAAGGGTTGCCATTTCTAAACAATCTTGGGAGAACATAATTATCTTAAGATTTTGACTTTACCAATCGTAATGAAGGCGGATGAAAGATTGTACAACACGAACAAAACAATATTAACATGCATCATATAACATTACATATCGAAGTTGTCAAAGAGGTAAGCTGGGCCTATATTATTAATGGGCTGATAGACGAGGGAGAGCAATCTAAATGCGATCCTCTCACGGATTCGGAGCCAGTGAAGAGACTTGAGAGCAGGTGTTATATTAGAGCCTAGTCGTTCTTATGACGATCTTGGGTTTGAATTTATTTGAGCGATGTCGTTGTTTTTCCGAGACACCGATCAATAACTTATTGCAATACTCGAGGCGTGAAAGAACAAGAGAGGAAGTTGCTTCTATGGGTAGTATATTGTGCAAGGAACCAATATTTCGGAGATGGAAATGGCTAACTTTACATAGGCGGTTGACATGGGTTTTCATACTGAGATGTCCAAATACACACAAGATTTCTCACGGATCTCGGATATTGGATCACACATATCGGCTTCCTTTTGGTCATTGTCAGGTTGTTGTCGGTCATTCAGGACTTGGCATTAATAAGACAAGACTCGATATTATCCTTGGTTTTCTTTTGACCATCTGGCGTTGATTTGAAGCTATCAATCATTTGCGAGTCATACGCAAACAATGCGGTCCAATGAGATGATCAGATCCGAGAGGTTTAGTGTACATAGAATAGGTAATATAATTGAGCCTTGTCGCACTTCACATTTAAGAACATTGCTGTCCGACAGTTCCCTGTTGATTAAACCAGACTGTGTACGATCTTCGGTGCGGTGATAACCACCTAGAGTTGTGTTGTTCAATCTGTTGCCTTGCAGTCGTATCGAAGGCGGTTGAAGGCATTACTTTCATCAACATATTGATGGTGTCAAGAACACTACTGAGAGCTGTCTCGGTGCTATTTTCCGTCCTATTTAAGCAGATTGATATTGATCAATCAGAACATGTCTCTGTAGATGTTCAGGCATCTGGAATTTGACAACCTATTCAAGAATTTAGGAAAGAAATGAAAGATTAGACACTGGTCGGTAATTGCTGATACCCGATCCCAATGAGGTCTTTTATCTAAGGTTTAATAACCGTATGTTTGAAGCATCTTGGCACTGTTCCACATGACAGACTGAGGTTGACAATTCTGATGATAGCAGGGATTATTCATTTAGATACCTTTGTTCATGTAAGGTTCACAAGAAAGACTAGAAATTGTTTTAACTCATATAAACAGATGTTCCTTCTCCCAATTCACCAAACCTACCTTCATGGTGTTCGATAGTGGTATATGGTTTACGATTCTAAGTTTTCTAATATTTGGTATTGTGATCAACTATAAACATTTGATGAAGATTGGTGAATTACATTTTGAGTTAAGCTCCAGAAATAAACCATACCCTTCATTATTTTACAATCGAAACTGAAAACTGAATAACAACTAAACAACTAAACAACTAAACAACCCAAAAGGCACATGTACATGATATGAAGAGGCAGTTTATCAATGATTGGTAGCAATGATTTGATTGCGCATTTCCACCGATGTTGGACCAGGCATATTACACGGATTTCAAACGTATTGACAAAATCTTAAAAACTTGCAAAACAATTCATTCAAGTCTTGAATGCGAAACTGAGATTGGGCTGCAGGATTTAGATTACATCCACGTGTCTGTGTCAGCATGCTTATCTAGCATTACCTATGCTAGGAAGTAAATGAGTTGAAAAGTTTGCACGCACTGAAAAACAATATATTCATAAACATTCCATTTGAATTTTCTGTTTATTTTGACAATATTTTTTGAAGTTGGAATGTTCCAATGTTGCCCCATTCTACCACACCTGTGTCTAAATGTCCTGCGTCATCAACAACCCTAAATGCGCTCGCTAACACCCTTTTTGATGAATGGCATCAGATTCCATATTTCAGAACCTTTCCTTAGGTTTACAAGACGTTCTTAAGCAATATATAATGCACGAAGTGGGCATACACGCCAATGAAGTTGATTTCAGTCCAGTTTGGGATGATAAACACAGTTGTGATTCCGAGGCAACGTACACGTCTCTCCAAAAACGTCTGTACATCTGATTTAAAATATTAGAATGGTTATTTTTGGTTCATTAAATTTTTTTTTTTTATCTCAATGACGTCATCAGAATATTATTCATAATCTTGTTTTTATGACACACATGGAGAAAATCCAATGGTTCTTAACTGTTTTTGCACAGTATATATACATTGGGTGACAACCAGTATTGGCAATAATGTATATACAGTGGGTAGTTCTGTATTTCTAGTTCATGTTTCAAATCATCACCGGTAAGGGTATTATTGAAAAAACAGCGAAAACTGCTGGATAGTGACATTGAATACGTGGGAAGACCTACCTCCAGTAACTTATGTGTGGGGAGAATCGAGAGGTAGGTCATTGGTGGTGTTGTTCGAAGATGATTTATTAGACTTAACCTCAATAAACATTCTCTCTGATGCGATGACAGTAAGCTCATCCCCATCATTCATGGAGTAAAGTCAGCTTTAAACATACACACGGATCAGTCGTACCTGGGCAATATCAATGCAGAGAGAAAACTTGAATGAAGCATCCAAAGTAATCCTTGAGTCCCCCAGCAGGTCCTGCAAAAAAACGTCATTGTACAGACCTCAGGTAACTCCAGTAAACTGATGTGTATGTTAGCGTTTGAAATGCAAAATTACTTTTTTGAAAACATGCTGTTGATATCAATCGCAAGAGAAATATTTGTTCTCCAACATAATGATCAATAATTTTCGTATCACGACAATCCGATGACGTTTTGCTTAAAAGACAAGTACACCTTGCGGCAATGAAGCTTCTTGTACCTGAAGCGTCCCTTTGCTGCAGTCCTCCGTGAAGAGACACTGAAGAGTCCCGCCAAGACACGCTCCCGACACTCGGGCAATGTTCACTTGGTTCAAGTCGCGCAGCTGAAGTAATAATTGTTACATGTTTAAGTGAGGTGAAAACTTATATATATATACCACGTTTGGGGGACGTTGCTCAAAACAACCTTAACTTCTAGGGTTAACCTTAAAGGCGCTGTAGCACGTTTTTTCGCTCAAATAAGTCGATGAAATGTATTTGAAAAATAATGTCACCAATAGTAAAACACCATTCTCTCTCCGGAAAATCAAATTGAAAATGAGAGTACATGGTTCGGTAAAGCCACGGGGATCGTTTTTGTAATACGAAATGATTAAATTGTGTTCACAATAAAATGGCCGCCATGCAATTTTTGCTTTATATACGCAACACCGTTATTATCACTACGGATAATTGGTTTGTTTAATAACATGTTTTACCCTCTAAAGTTAATATAAATGGCATAAACTATCATTATAAATAGGAAATTTGAAAAATTAAAATTTGCAAAAAACGTGCTACAGCGCCTTTAAACTGAAGTGACTTTTCAAAACCCTTGGGATTTTGTTTTTGTTTATTTCCACGGACATATAACTTAGAATTTCATTTCTGAAACAGAAAATTCAAAACCATGAGGCATAGTTTAACTTAACGTTGTTTGTGAAACGATCATTATGTGTAGACGTACCTTCTCGATGTTAATTATTGGTAGTTTATAAGGTAACGTAACTTAGATTTCGTTTTCTGAATAGAAATGAGAGAACCGTTAGACTTGGGTTTGTTGAACGCACGATCATCATGTGCTGATGTGTCTTTACGGGTTTTCAACTTCTTGGACAACGTGTCTGTCTGGGCTCAAGGACACAGGATATAGGGGCTGTAGTTGACTTTGTCTGCTTGTAGGGAGTCAGCTTACCTTTTTGAACTCAATCAGAAGGCTTCTGTTTGTTGCTGTCGGTTTCAGCAACAGTCTCCGAATACGCACAATATGGCCCTGAAATAATACAAAAATCATTTGTACAGATTAACGTTACCGACAGACACATATATTTTGAATTAATATAAATACACGAATAAATGTAACATACTGCTATTATGAAACAAGTATGAACGTTTATATTGTCCGAGGTAGACCAAGGTTATACACAGATTTGTATCGTCATTTCTATGTCGCACTTTCAGATTATTCATGTAATTTTGGACAGTAGAGACAAGGCGAGCAAGTGTGAAGGTTGGTTTCAGTGATACACGGTTGCTTTGTAGAACTCTTCACGTGTTTAGACATCACCAAATTGGTAATACTTTACACAATTAATTTTTTTTAATATATTTTACATAGCAAGACATACTACTTTTTTCTTCGTTCAAATATGATGTTTAATTGCATTATTTCAAACTAAGTAGTCAAAATCGACATACCGAAATGTTATCAAAATAATGAATTGTGATTGTCTTCACTTGTGAGACTTAGTTGTATATTTATAGTCGTGTATGTTTTAGATCGTAATTTGGGTTGTTGAAAGAAAAGTATCCACTGTTAAACCTTCAAGTTGTTTTTTGAAGAATTGAATAAAATGTAACATATGTTGCCTACGAATTTTTTGTCTCAATATATAAACTAAATTACTTCTAAAATTATTTATGTCCTAAATTAAACCTCTTCAGAGAGAGATCTATAAGAAACACAATATGTATGCAATGTATGAATTATCATGTACATCGTTTATATTGTGACTGTGATCCTCGCAGTTTGGATATCGTCCTTTTTCTTAAAAACACAACAGAGAATTACCTGTACTATTGCCTTCTCCACGTTTGGAACTTTACTCCTGTTGGTTAACGTGCTCAACTGAAACAGACATCAACACGGGGTGTCGTCGTATCTCATGACTACAGTAACGTATTTAACACATTCAATGTTTAATGTTTACCCTGGCTGGAAAACACATATGGCTTTAAATGTAAATATCCAGGATAGCGAGGATGAAGAAATCAATATTCATATAACATCATCAAACACTACAAACGTAACATCCTTGTTCTCGAAACCACCCAAGCACATACGTTTTCTAAATGCACTCTGAAACAAAAGAGTCAGTTCAGAATAGTTTATTGCGTTAGTGTAAAATGTATAACTTCAATCGTTGGTACAAAATCATAAAAAAAGGGGTTGGTCAACATTTTGTTCAACTTTTTTGTTGTGGTTCTTGTTTTTTTAGTGCACAAGGTGACGTCAAAGGCAATACTTAAATTGCTGCAATATACGTGCTTGACGCTGGAATACTTGGTCCCATTACATCAGCCAAATTGCAAATACACGCAATAATATGAGTGAGAAAATATAAAGAGGTAGAAAAATGACTCACATCAGCTTTGTTGCATATTTGTTTAGAAGTCAAATTGACCCATATAAACTCAGGTTTGTTTCGGATCCCCTATTCATTATTCTAACTGATAACACAGCTTCCGTGATTAATTCGCTTAACCTTATCATTACCAAAGTCATTTTGCGAAAAAGAGAGAAAACAAGAAATGCTCTCCTATTTAAAAAGGAAAGCAAACATTTTCTTTATTCGAGAAACGAGAGTGGGAAGAGTTATGGGTAGCTAGATGGGGCCATGATAAAGTTCATCATGGACAGGTATGGTGTTGAAATTATGATATTTAATAAAACAGGAATTAATGTTATAAACAAAGAGTGTGAAAATAATGACCCTTGATTTATATTAATATTGAGATTAATTGCTTATATTTCCAATAAATTAATTGGTATGGACTAAATGTTATAAGAAGAAGCAAAACTGATTCAAAATTAGTTAAATCGGTGTCGTTTCAGTGGATATTTCCTTAAATACACATAGACATAGGCATTTAGAATTATTTGAAGTTTCTGTTATTTCATAGAGTCTAGTCGAGCAAGTAGGTTATTAGAATATAACGCACTAGAGATCAGATTCAGAATTCAGAGATATACTTAAGCAATTTAAGACCGGTAAGTCTGTTTGCAAGACATTGATATTGCATCTAACATAATTATGTCTCCCTCCCAACTGCAGTTTTAATTATTTAAAAAAATGTATTTACACCTTTTCATTTTTATTTGAAAGTGCAAAAAATGCAATGCATAAAATAAAATAATATGCATACAAAAAAGAGTGAAGGTCGATAGAGCAATATTAACAACTAGACCATATATTCGACGATTTTGAGATTCCCAACACTTTATGCGCCATCTTATGACGCCATAGAATGTTTTATCCTACTCCCTCCTAGTCAGACGCGCACGGCAAACGTATCAACGAGCAATACCCTCGCATTTGTTTATCCTAAACAGACACGGAAACTTCTTATTGGCCAATGAAATTAAATCGTTCTGCATGCTGGTAAGATAAGTAGCAAACCTCACCCTGGATGCGCAGGACATGAATCCGCTCCCAACTTTCTTACTGTCCGTGAATGTGATGTCCTCTTCTTCAATCTTCCACCACCAAAGGTCTGCCTCGGATCTCAACTTCCATTTCCTGCATACACATGGTGTACTATACATATGGTTCATCTCCTGCATACACATGGTGTACTATACATATAGTTCATCTCCTGCACACACATGGTGTACTATACATATAGTTCATCTCCTGCATACACATGGTGTACTATACATATAGTTCATTTCCTGCATACACATGGTGTACTATACATACATATAGTTCATATCCTGCACACACATGGTGTACTATACATATAGTTCAGCTCCTGCATACACATGGTGTACTATATATAGTTCATATCCTGCATACACATGGTGTACTATATATAGTTCATCTCCTGCATACACATGGTGTACTATACATATATTTCATATCCTGCATACACATGGTGTACTATATATAGTTCATCTCCTGCATACACATGGTGTACTATACATATAGTTCATCTCCTGCACACACATGGTGTACGATACACATATTTCATATCCTGCATACACATGGTGTACTATATATAGTTCATCTCCTGCATACACATGGTGTACTATACATATAGTTCATCTCCTGCATACACATGGTGTACTATACATATAGTTCATCTCCTGCATACACATGGTGTACTATACATATAGTTCATATCCTGCATACACATGGTGTACTATATATAGTTCATATCCTGCATACACATTGTGTACTATACATATAGTTCATCTCCTGCACACACATGGTGTACGATACATATAGTTCATCTCCTGCATACACATGGTGCACTATATATAGTTCATCTCCTGCATACAAATGGTGTACTATACATATAGTTCATCTCCTGCACACACATGGTGTACGATACATATATTTCATATCCTGCATACACATGGTGTACTATATATAGTTCATCTCCTGCATACACATGGTGTACTATACATATAGTTCATCTCCTGCACACACATGGTGTACTATACATATATTTCATATCCTGCATACACATGGTGTACTATATATAGTTCATCTCCTGCATACACATGGTGTACTATACATATAGTTCATCTCCTGCACACACATGGTGTACGATACATATATTTCATATCCTGCATACACATGGTGTACTATATATAGTTCATCTCCTGCATACACATGGTGTACTATACATATAGTTCATCTCCTGCACACACATGGTGTACTATACATATATTTCATATCCTGCATACACATGGTGTACTATACATATAGTTCATCTCCTGCACACACATGGTGTACTATACATATAGTTCATCTCCTGCACACACATGGTGTACGATACATATAGTTCATCTCCTGCATACACATGGTGTACTATACATATAGTTCATCTCCTGCACACACATGGTGTACTATACATATATTTCATATCCTGCATACACATGGTGTACTATATATAGTTCATCTCCTGCATACACATGGTGTACTATACATATAGTTCATCTCCTGCACACACATGGTGTACTATACATATATTTCATATCCTGCATACACATGGCGTACTATATATAGTTCATCTCCTGCATACACATGGTGTACTATACATATAGTTCATCTCCTGCACACACATGGTGTACGATACATATATTTCATATCCTGCATACACATGGTGTACTATATATAGTTCATCTCCTGCATACACATGGTGTACTATACATATAGTTCATCTCCTGCATACACATGGTATACTATACATATAGTTCATCTCCTGCATACACATGGTATACTATACATATATTTCATATCCTGCATACACATGGTGTACTATATATAGTTCATCTCCTGCATACACATGGTGTACTATACATATAGTTCATCTCCTGCATACACATGGTGTACTATACATAAAGTTCATCTCCTGCATACACATGGTGTACTATACATATATTTCATATCCTGCATACACATGGTGTACTATATATAGTTCATCTCCTGCATACACATGGTGTACTATACATATAGTTCATCTCCTGCACACACATGGTGTACGATACATATATTTCATCTCCTGCATACACATGGTGTACTATATATAGTTCATCTCCTGCATACACATGGTGTACTATACATATAGTTCATCTCCTGCATACACATGGTGTACTATACATATAGTTCATCTCCTGCACACACATGGTGTACTATACATATAGTTCAGCTCCTGCATACACATGGTATACTATACATATATTTCATATCCTGCATACACATGGTGTACTATATATAGTTCATCTCCTGCATACACATGGTGTACCATACATATAGTTCATCTCCTGCATACACATGGTGTACTATACATATAGTTCATCTCCTGCATATACATGGTGTACTATACATATAGTTCATCTCCTGCATACACATGGTGTACTATACATATAGTTCATCTCCTGCACACACATGGTGTACTATACATATAGTTCATCTCCTGCACACACATGGTACACTATACATATAGTTCAGCTCCTGCATACACATGGTACACTATACATATATTACGTGTCTGTCTCAAATTTCCTTTTCTATATGGTGATACTTTGACGTCACGAAACTTCTACCTGACTCAATGACATGTATTCAAGAAAAGACCTATATCCTTCATATGTGGAGTTAATAAAGGATACGTGATATCGATGTAAGATATCGAGAAAGGTTCAGTAAGACAAGCAAGGGACATAGCATACGCACCTAATAAAGGTTCGATGCAACCCGCAAGGAACATGACATACACACCTGAGAAAGGTTCAGTAAGACAAGCAAGGGACATAGCATACGCACCTGAGAAAGGTTAAGTGAGACACTCGAGAGACATGACATACGCACCTGAGAAAGGTTCGGTGCAACCCGCAAGGAACATGACATACACACCTGATAAAGGTTCAGTAAGACAAGCAAGGGACATAGCATACGCACCTGAGAAAGGTTCGGTGCAACCCGCAAGGAACATGACATACACACCTGAGAAAGGTTCAGTAAGGCAAGCAAGGGACATAGCATACGCACCTGAGAAAGGTTAAGTGAGACACTCGAGAGACATGACATACGCACCTGAGAAAGGTTCGGTGCAACCCGCAAGGAACATGACATACACACCTGAGAAATGTTCAGTAAGACAAGCAAGGGACATAGCATACGCACCTGAGAAAGGTTCGGGGCAACCCGCAAGGAACATGACATACACACCTGAGAAAGGTTCAGTAAGGCAAGCAAGGGACATAGCATACGCACCTGAGAAAGGTTAAGTGAGACACTTGAGAGACATGACATACGCACCTGAGAAAGGTTCGGTGCAACCCGCAAGGAACATGACATACACACCTGAGAAAGGTTAAATTAGACAAGCAAGGGACATAGCATACGCACCTGAGAAAGGTTAAGTGAGACACTCGAGAGACATAACATACGCACCTGAGAAAGGTTCAGTGAGACACGCAAGGGACATAGCATATCTACCTGAGAACGGTTCAGTGAGACACGCAAGGGACATAGCATACGCACCTGAGAACGGTGCAGTGAGACACGCAAGGGACATGGCAAACACACCTGAGAAAGGTTCAGTGAGACACTCAAGAGACATGACATACGCACCTGGGAAAGGTTCAGTAAGAGACGCAAGGGACATGACATACGCACCTGAGAAATGTTCAGTGAAACACTCAAGAGACATGACATACGCACCTGGGAAAGGTTCAGTAAGAGACGCAAGGGACATGACATACGCAACTGAGAAAAGTTAAGTGAAACACAAAAGAGACATAACATACGCACCTGAGAAATGTTCAGTGAGACACGCAAGGGACATAGCATACGCAACTGAGAAAGTCTCAGTAAGACACGCAAGGGACATGACATACGCACCTGTGAAATGTTCAGTGAAACACTCAAGAGACATAACATACGCACCTGAGAAATGTTCAGTGAGGCACGCAAGGGACATGACATACGCAACTGAGAAAGTCTCAGTGAGACACGCAAGGAACATGACATACGCACCTGAAAAAGGTTCTGTGAGACACTCACGAGACATTATATACGCACCTGAGAAATGTTCAGTGAGACACGCAAGAGACATGACATACGCACCTGGGAAAAGTTCAGTGAGACACGCAAGGGACATAGCATACGCAACTGAGAAAGGTTCAGTGAGACACTCAAGAGACATGACATACGCACCTGGGAAAAGTTCAGTGAGACACGCAAGTGACATAGCATACGCAACTGAGAAAGTCTCAGTGAGACACGCAAGGGACATGACATACGCACCTGAAAAAGGTTCAGTGAGACACTCACGAGACATTACATACGCACCTGATAAAATGTTCAGTGACATTACATACGCACCTGAGAAAGGTTCAGTCAGATAAGCAAGGGACATAGCATACACACCTGAGAAAGACGCTACCAACCGAGGCCGAAACGATGATGATAGTGGCGAAACAGACATACACAGCAATGGTGGAGGTAGGAACTGCATCTGCAACAAACATAACACACGGTCCTGGATCAAACCCATTCAATATTTCAAACAACACGGAGCTCTACGAGATTCCGTCAGATCATAGATGAATGACAACCCATATTAGCAATTAAGTCTTGGGAACGAATCAATGATTTGATTTTAATGAGATTTGACTTTCACCTAGCTTGGCTCTAACTTTTCATTAATCAATGATATGTCTTGGAAAATTGTATATGTTGTACCCTTGACAATAGGTCATTGAAATAGTCATATTATTTAGCCTTCTAACCTTGACGTTAATGATGACACACTTTTTGGAATATTAACCTTCATATAACTTTCAATTCGTCAGTATTTGAAACTGTTATGTTTCAGATGTCACATATTGAGGTCATAACCTTTGATCGTAAGGCCTTGACCTTGGTGTAGGAAGCATTTTCTGAAAACCTTAACCATGGCCATAAGTTTTTTTTTATCAGTAAAATAATAAAATCAACCTTTGATATTCGACATGCTTAGTTATTGTCGCTAGATCATTCCGAAGATAAATACTTTGATCAAAGACCATACTGATCATGTTGAATGCATCTTTAATCTTTTTTAAATTACCCACATATTTAAACTGCTTAGTTGGTGAATAGTTTGTACAACAATAATACAAACACTTTACAAAGGAGCCAGTGTTTATTATACAATTTGGTCAAACCAATTATATATTTAACAAAAACAGTCATAAAATTAGTGTTAACGAAATTAAGTCAACATGATAGATATTCAGTATATTATTATCAGTTCAGTTCAGTTCATTTTATTTCCCGTAAAACCACCACCGGTGCTACATGAGAATACAAAAATGCTTCGCATTTAAACAGATAGTAAAGTTCATCTCCGACAACAGAGGAGTTACATAGAATACATATACGATTTTCTCTAGGGGCATTTTCCCAACGACCAACTTCTAGGTAGGTGGTGATTGCTAGTTCTAAATCGTAAAATAGGGATATAAATGACTTTTGAAAGAAAAAGATACCTCTCAAAATTCAGATCATTTCAAGATATGATAAAATGAGGATTTGGGGCTCTGTAAAAGGGAAGTTTTTCATTTCTGTAGAAATTGATTTTTGAGGGTCTGTTCGATTTTATACGAGAGAAATTTAGTTGTACAGATAAATGGGTTGTTGAATATCTCAGATAGACCACATTCATTCAGTGTCTTTTTTACAAAACCAATCCACGGAGACGTGAGGTTTTCTCCGCTAAAACGGAGCATGATAGAAGGGTGAGGTCATGTTATTCAAAAGTACTGTTGACTTCATATCACTGTACATATTTTTTAACAAGAGTGAGAAACCTTCCCGAAACGTCAGGGTTTAGCATTTTGTGCCATAGTCCAGCTCTCCATACATAATCAAAAGCCTTAGTAAAGTCAATGAAGACACAGTATAGCTTTTGTTTAGACATTTTGAGGAAATCCATCAGTAACGATATCACAAAGAGGTTATCCATTGTTGAGAAACCTTTCCGAAAACCGGTTTCAGCAGGTAAAATGCTATCTTCTTCTTCAACCAATGGTGTAAATCTGTTATTTGAAATACTAGTAAACAGCTTACCGGAACAACTAAGAAGGGTAATAGGTCTATATGAGTTGGGATCTAACATGTCACATTTTTTTCTTGTATAAAGGTTTGATCATTCCTGTAAGCCAATCCTTTGGTATAATGCCCGAGGATAATATCATGTTAAACAATTTTGCCAATATTGTATATAATATCGCTGGAGCATTTTTAAAAAACTCGTTTGCTATAAGATCTATTCCTGGTGCTTTATTATTTTTTAAGCTTTTTAACTGCAGATAATATTTCATCACAAGTGATATCTGAATTTAGGATATCCGAATCAACTGCGTTTGGATTACTACACAGTTGTGGTGGATTTTGATCGTTCTGTACATAATTCAAAAGATGTATCCAAGTTGGGTTGTTTATCATGTTCAGTGTTTGTAGAGTTGTTTAAAACTTTCCAAGGATGGTTCTTGTTCATTGTTGTGTTTAATACCAAAAGAAGAGCAACCTGCATAAACACTTTTGAAATATGAGAAGCGATGTCACAGACAAACTGTGCTGGACTCAATTTGATAGAGTATGATGTCGAGCTTCTCTGCATCGAAATTATCATGGAACTGAGTTGAAAGGTCATCATGAAAACGGTTTGGTTGATTTGCCTGTAGGGGTGTCATACTTTTTACCATGGAAATTTTTTTCTTTATTAAAAACTAAAAGTCTGAAACCACCAAAAGGCACATCTACATAATATGGGGAGGCTATATCCCAAATTTGGTGAAAATTGGTTTTGGAGATCTGCTCCGGAAACAATGGGAACGCCGACGCCAACGCCAACGCCAACGCCAACGCCAACGCCGAGGGGAACTCAACAAAAACAATATGTCTCCCGACCCTTCGTAGGGGAGACATAATTTCGGGACGGACGGACTGCGCCTCGACATAAACCTTTTTGGTTTCAGCACGGGTGTTTAACAATTGAAATATTGTATTGTTCTTTATTCTCTAACACAAGTTACCAGTCACCTCAATCCCTAGGTGTGTCCTTGAACATTTTCCGTACTACACACTCGATGAATGAAGGTAAGCACAACAAATCTTTTTCATTAAAGATTGCTTTGAATCGTTGTTCGGTCGATCACCTTCAGACTGGAAGTCGTGATACCAATAGAACTTCCTCGGAAGCTATGAGTCCCGCAGATAATCATTGAACCTCGCCTCGCCTTCGAGCATAAGAAACATTTTTCTAGATTAGAAACGTTGAAATACGACTTTAGAAGAAGGTTTCGCACTGTCATAAGTTGGGACATGCATATAGTTTATCTAATGAGATGCGATGCGTGTATCTCAGTTTATCTCAGTGTCAGTATCTATATAAAGAAGTTGTAACTCCTAAGAACGGGTATGTCCTCACCTTACCAATTTCTAAAATGCATTTCCAAGAAGTTAAAAGTTAGTTTCAGGATTACCTGTGGTAGTACACTGGTCGCCCCTGAAGCCGCACACCGGGATATCTCGAGGAGGGGACCCCCCGGGCCAAAGGATTTCCACCCCGGGACTCGGCAGATACTGCTCTCCGTCCCCCTTGTACGTGGCCACCACCTGTGCAAGTATACCGACAGATAAACCCTACACAGAATAGAGAAGAGTTTTAACAAGTTTACAATACACGCATTTATTCCCCAAATGTCAATGAGATTGGTAAACAAGCAAATATGTGCTTTTTTGGGTGCCTCTGTCTACAACTGCATACACACAATTTAATATCGTATTATATTAGGTATTGGCACATTCTCTCCTTATAAAGGTTACTCGAGCCATATCTTCCCACTTAACCTCTGTTACAAGTGGAGAGTTACATTGCCTACAAATATATAATCTTGATTTTGGGTTGCAACGCTGTTTTAAGAAGGTTCATTACCAATATGAAAAATCTCAAGAAATATTTCACTTTATACATGTAGAATATGTGGTAAATCCATTTATGTTATAAAACTAGGGGTAATCGTGCTGGAGGACTCGCAAAATAATTACACTAAGTTTTCGCACTCATTTCACATCATCATTATATTAAAAACGGTTCTCAGTTTTCGATAAAAATGGTGCGACAGGTAAAGCGACAGTGATGTGGAATGTTAAAGTCTGACAGGTAGATTTGTAGGTCTCATGAGAATTGGGGAGTCCTTAGTCCTTAGGTATCACTACATCAGTCAGATTAGTAAGAGTAGAAAGAAGTAAGAAAACCGTGCTATTGCGCCTTTAAAGGTTTTCTACTATTTCAATTTGTGAATTAACTTTAAACATGCTGATAATTTGTTTAATTCAAAATTCAGAATTTTTTTAATTCAACTCATACATATTCAAAGTACATGTGCAAATTAGAAGAACCTGATATGTCTAAGGTCACGGTATTTGAAGTAATTAGTCAATGGAATACGGGCTTCGCCAAATAATAAGAACGGAGATAAATCGTGGTATGTGAGGTACGTGAGCAGTGTATGGGAAGTGTATGTAAAATATATATATATATACCCGAAGTAGGGGTGAGAAGTGTATGTGAGGTACATGAGAAGTGAATGGGAAGTGTATGTAAAATATACGGGAAGTAGGGATGAGAAGTGTATGTGAGGTACATGAGAAGTGAATGGGAAGTGTATGTAAAATATACGGGAAGTAGGGATGAGAAGTGTATGTGAGGTACATGAGAAGTGAATGTGAAGTGTATGTAAAATATACGGGAAGTAGGGATGAGAAGTGTATGTGAGGTACATGATAAGTGAATGGGAAGTGTATGTAAGATATACGGGAAGTAGAGATGAGAAGTGTATGTGAGGTACATGAGAAGTGAATGGGAAGTGTATGTAAAATATATGATAAGTGTATGGGAAGCGTATGTGAGGTACATGAGAAGTGTATGGGAAGTGAATATAAATATATACATGTATGTGAAGTATATGAGAAGTGTATGGGAAGCGTATGTGAGGTACATGAGAAGTCCATGGGAAGTGTATGTGAATTGTATGAGAAGTGTATAGGAAGTGTATGTGAGGTACATGAGAAGTGTATGGGAAGTGTATGGGAAGCGTATGTGAAGTACATGAGAAGTGTGTGGGAAGCGTATGTGATATACATGAGAAGTGTATGGGAAGTGTATGGGAAGTGACGAGAACTGTATGGGAGATGTGTGTGAGGTACATGAGAAATGTTTGGGAAGTTTGTGTGAGGTATATATGAGAAGTGTATGGGAAGTGTATGTGAAGTATATGAGAAGTGTGTTGGAAGCGTATGTGAAGTACATGAGAAGTGTGTATAGGAAGCGTATGTGATATACATGAGAAGTGTATGGGAAGTGTATCGGAAGTGTATGGGAAGTGTATGGGAAGCGTATGTGAAGTACATGAGAAGTGTGTGGGAAGCGTATGTGAAGTACATGAGAAGTGTATGGGAAGCGTATGTGAAGTACATGAGAAGTGTGTGGGAAGCGTATGTGAAGTACATGAGAAGTGTGTGGGAAGCGTATGTGATATACAGGAGAAGTGTATAGGAAGCGTATGTGATATACATGAGAAGTGTGTGGGAAGTGTATGGGAAGTATATGAGAAGTGTGTTGGAAGCGTATGTGAAGTACATGAGAAGTGTGTATAGGAAGCGTATGTGATATACATGAGAAGTGTATGGGAAGTGTATCGGAAGTGTATGGGAAGTGTATGGGAAGCGTATGTGAAGTACATGAGAAGTGTGTGGGAAGCGTATGTGAAGTACATGAGAAGTGTATGGGAAGCGTATGTGAAGTACATGAGAAGTGTGTGGGAAGCGTATGTGATATACAGGAGAAGTGTATGGGAGGTGTGTGTGATGTACATGAGAAGTGTGTGGGAAGTGTATGGGAAGTGTATGGGAAGTATATGAGAAGTGTATGGGAAGTGTATGTGAGAAATGTATGATAGGTGAAAGGAAAGTGTATGAGAAATGTATACGGAAACTGTATGAGAAATGTATAAATAGGTGCATTGAAAGTGTATGAGAGATATATGGAAGCTGTATGTGAAATGTATGATAGGTGCATGGAAAGTGTATGAGAAATATATGATAGGTGAAAGGAAAGTGTATGAGAAATGTATGATAGGTGAAAGGAAAGTGTATGAGAAATGTATGGAAACTGTATGAGAAATGTATGATATAGGTGCATAGAAAGTGTATGAGAAATATATGATAGGTGAAAGGAAAGTGTATGAGAAATGTAAGATAGGTGAAAGGAAAGTGTATGAAAAATTATGGAAACTGTAAGAGAAATGTATGATAGGTGAAAGGAAAGTGTATGAAAAATGTATGAAAGGTGAAAGGAAAGTGTATGCAAAATGTATGGAAACTGTATGAGAAATGTATGATAGGTGAAAGGAAAGTGTATGAGAAATGTATGGAAAGTGTATGAGAAATGTATGATAGGTGCATGGAATGTGTATGAAAAACGTATGGAAACTGCATGAGAAATGTATGATACGTGAAAGGAAAGTGTATGAGAAATGTATGGAAACTGTAAGAGAAATGTATGATAGGTGAAAGGAAAGTGTATGAGAAATGTATGGAAACTGCATGAGAAATGTATGATAGGTGAAAGGAATGTGTATGAAAAACGTATGGAAACTGAATGAGAAATGTATGATAGATGAAAGGAAAGTGTATGAAAAATGTATGGAAACTGAATGAGAAATGTATGATAGATGAAAGGAAAGTGTATGAAAAATGTATGGAAACTGAATGAGAAATGTATGATAGATGAAAGGAAAGTGTATGAAAAATGTATGGAAACTGAATGAGAAATGTATGATAGATGAAAGGAAAGTGTATGAAAAATGTACGGAAACTGCATGAGAAATGAATGATAGGTGAAAGGAACGTGTATGAAAAATGTACGGAAACTGCATGAGAAATGTATGATAGGTGAAAGGAAAGTGTATGAAAAATGTATGGAAACTGTAAGAGAAATGTATGATAGGTGAAAGGAATGTGTATGAAAAACGTATGGAAACTGCATGAGAAATGTATGATAGGTGAAAGGAAAGTGTATGATAAATGTATGGAAACTGTAAGAGAAATGTATGATAGGTGAAAGGAATGTGTATGAAAAACGTATGGAAACTGCATGAGAAATGTATGATAGGTGAAAGGAAAGTGTATGAGAAATGTATGGAAACTGCATGAGAAATGTATGATAGGTGAAAGGAAAGTGTATGAGAAATGTATGGAAACTGCATGAGAAATGTATGATAGGTGAAAGGAATGTGTATGAAAAACGTATGGAAACTGCATGAGAAATGTATGATAGGTGAAAGGAAAGTGTATGAGAAATGTATGGAAACTGTAAGAGAAATGTATGATAGGTGAAAGGAATGTATATGAAAAACGTATGGAAACTGCATGAGAAATGTATGATAGGTGAAAGGAAAGTGTATGAGAAATGTATGGAAACTGCATGAGAAATGTATGATAGGTGAAAGGAATGTGTATGAGAAATGTATGGAAACTGTATGAGAAATGTATGATAGGTGAAAGGAAAGTGTATGAGAAATGTATGGAAACTGCATGAGAAATGTATGATAGGTGAAAGGAAAGTGTATGAGAAATGTACGATAGATGAAAGGAAAGTGTATGAGAAATGTATGATAGGTGAAAGGAAAGTGTATGAGAAATGTATGATAGATGAAAGGAAAGTGTATGAGAAATGTATGATAGGTGAAAGGAAATTGTATGAGAAATGTATTATAGGTGAAAGGAAAGTGTATGAGAAATGTATGATAGGTGAAAGGAAAGTGTATGAGAAATGTATGATAGGTGAAAGGAAAGTGTATGAGAAATGTATGATAGATGAAAGGAAAGTGTATGAGAAATGTATGATAGGTGCATGGAAAGTGTATGAGAAAAGTAGAGAAAATGTATGAGAAATGTATGGAAACTGTATGAGAAATGTATGATAGGAGCATGGAATTTATATGAGAAATGTATGGAAAGTGTATGAGAAATGTATGATAGGTGAAAGGAAAGTGTATGAGAAAAGTAGAGAAAATGTATGAGAAATGTATCGAAACTGTGTGAGAAATGTATGATAGGAGCATGGAATTTATATGAGAAATGTATGGAAACTGTATGAGAAATGTATGATATAGGTGCATAGAAAGTGTATGAGAAATGTATGATAGGTGCATGGAAAGTGTATGAGAAAGTAGGGAAACTGTATGAGAAATGTATGGAAACTGTATGAGAAATGTATGATAGGAGCATGGAATTTATATGAGAAATGTATGGAAACTGTATGAGAAATGTATGATATAGGTGCATAGAAAGTGTATGAGAAATGTATGATAGGTGAAAGGAAAGTGTATGAGAAAAGTAGGGAAACTGTATGAGAAATGTATGATAGGTGCATGGAAAGTGTATGAGAAAAGTAGGGAAACTGTATGAGAAATGTATGATAGGTGTATATAAAGTGTATGAGGAATGTATGATATAGGTGCATAGAAAGTGTATGAGAAATGTATGATAGGTGAAAGGAAAGTGTATGAGAAAAGTAGGGAAACTGTATGAGAAATGTATGATAGGCGCATAGAAAGTGTATGAAAAAAGTATGGAAATTATATGAGAAATGTATCATAGGTGCATGGAATGTATATGAGAAATGCATGGAAAGTGTATGAGAAATGTATGGAAACTGTATGAGAAATGTATGATAAAGGTGCATAGAAAGTGTATGAGAAATGTATGGAAACTGTATGAGAAATGTATGATAAAGGTGCATAGAAAGTGTATGAGAAATGTATGATAAAGGTGCATAGAAAGTGTATGAGAAATGTATGATAGGTGAAAGGAAAGTGTATGTGAGAAATGTATGATAGGTGAAAGGAAAGTGTATGAGAAAAGTAGGGAAACTGTATGAGAAATGTATGATAGGTGCATAGAAAGTGTATGATAGGTGCATAGAAAGTGAATGAAAAAATGTCTGGAAATTGTATGAGAGATGTATGACTAGGTGAATTAAAAGTGTATGAGAAATGTATGGAAACTGTATGAGAAATGTATGATAGGTGAAAGGAAAGTGTATGAGAAATGTATGGAAACTGTATGAGAAATGTATGATAGGTGAAAGGAATGTGTATGAAAAACGTATGGAAACTGCATGAGAAATGTATGATAGGTGAAAGGAATGTGTATGAGAAATGTATGGAAACTGTATGAGAAATGTATGATAGGTGAAAGGAAAGTGTATGAGAAATGTATGGAAACTGTATGAGAAATGTATGATAGGTGAAAGGAAAGTGTATGAGAAATTTATGGAAACTGTATGAGAAATGTATGATAGGTGAAAGGAAAGTGTATGAGAAATTTATGGAAACTGTATGAGAAATGTATGATAGGTGTATGGAAAGTGTGTGTAAAGTATATGAGAAGTGTATGGGAAGCGTATGTGAGGTACATGAAAAGTCCATGGGAAATGTATGTGAATTGTATGGATTGTATAGGAAGTGTATGTGAGGTACATGAGAAGTGTATGGGAAGCGTATGTGAAGTACCTGAGAAGTGTGTGGGAAGCGTATGTGATATACAGGAGAAGTGTATGGGAAGCGTATGTGAAGTACATGAGAAGTGTGTGGGAAGCGTATGTGAAGTACATGAGAAGTGTGTGGGAAGCGTATGTGATATACAGGAGAAGTGTATGGGAAGCGTATGTGAAGTACCTGAGAAGTGTGTGGGAAGCGTATGTGAAGTACATGAGAAGTGTGTGGGAAGCGTATATGATATACAGGAGAAGTGTGTGGGAAGCGTATGTGATATACAGGAGAAGTGTATGTAAAGTGACGAGAACTGTATGGGAGGTGTGTGTGATGTACATCAGAAGTGTATGAGAAGTGTATGAGAAGTGTATGAGAAGTGTATGAGAAGTGTATGAGAAGTGTATTGGAAGTGTATGAGAAGTGTATGAGAAGTGTATTGGAAGTGTATGAGAAGTGTATGAGAAGTATATTGGAAGTGTATGAGAAGTGTATGAGAAGTGTATTGGAAGTGTATGAGAAGTGTATGGGAAGTGTATGTGAGAAATGTATGATAGGTGAAAGGAAAGTGTATGAGAAATGTATGGAAACTGTATGAGAAATGTATGATAGGTGAAAGGAAAGTGTATGAGAAATGTATGGAAAGTGTATGTGAAATGTATGATAGGTGAAAGGAAAGTGTATGAGAAATGTATGGAAACTGTATGAGAAATGTATGATAGGTGAAAGGAAAGTGTATGAGAAATGTATGGAAAGTGTATGTGAAATGTATGATAGGTGAAAGGAAAGTGTATGAGAAATGTATGGAAAGTGTATGTGAAATGTATGATAGGTGCATGGAAAATGTATGAGAAATGTATGGAAACTGTATGAGAAATGTATGATAGGTGAAAGGAAAGTGTATGAGAAATGTATGATAGGTGAAAGGAAAGTGTACGAGAAACGTATGGAAACTGTATGAGAAATGTATGATAGGTGTATAGAAACTGTATGAGAAATGTATGGAAACTGTATGAGAAATGTATGATAGGTGCATGAAAAGTGTATGAGAAATATATGATAGGTGAAGGGAAAGTGTACGAGAAACGTATGGAAACTGTATGAGAAATGTATGATAGGTGTATGGGTGGATAGTCAGTGGGAAGAACAGGCCTAGGGAAGTTTGAAGTATGTTGGAATTAAGTGTATGGTAAGTGTAAACGATGTGTATGTGAGGTGCAAGATGAAGATGTGGAAAGTGTATAAGCAGTATGTGGATGTGTGTATGTAGTATTTAGGACGTTAATAGTAGGTAGTGTATATGATCTGTCATGTATGCGTTTGAAACATATGTGGAAAGTTGAAAAGAAATGTTTGAAGATTTATGGGTTTGCTTAGGGGTTGATTACCTTGAATGTTCCTGTATCGGGGTCAATCTGGTGTAGAGAGAGCTCGCTGTCCCGTCTACCTCCTGCGTTGATACGGAAGTCGCTTGAAATGCCTACAACCGTAGAAACGCGGGGTTCAGTTCGTATTCACGTAAAAGCTGATATTGTTTAGGCGAAAAACATTACTGATATAAAATCTGATCATACGCAGTTCGAGGTTATGAAGTTGACAATTCTAGTCACTGCCGTCACTACACAAGAACAACATGGCATATTTACATAAAATACATTAAACTGGGGAAGAACTGTTTATATTTACTACCTCAATTTACCTTCTGATATGTACATAACATGCTTTATCCCTTGATGCGACACGGTGCCATGTGTCCGTAATGAGTTGATTGTTAGAAGTTTGATGTGAAATACTGTTGCCGGAGAAAGTCGATTTCAAATGATTTATATAGACATAAGTTGTAAAAAGGTACCCATAATTCATACTTACGGGTATAATAATATTATTTTTGTTCAAGTACACATGGAGTGCTGAAATCGCTTATCAAAGTGGTTTTTGGCCAGAATATTTGTCATTGTACCTAATAATTCATAAAATTTAGAAATTCAATTAATAAATGATGTTATGGGCCCAATAACCGACTTGGACTTAAATTTGCTGACGCTACGTTAATGTTGTACGTCATAAAAGAAGGTAAAAAAGCCCCCTTTAATTCTCCTACCTAGTCTAGTAAAGGAGATTCGAAAACGATGATTTCTAGAATTCGTAAAACGTGTGTTTGAATAGATAATTAAGTTAATTAAATTAGTTGGCTTCTGAAGACCTGATGTATCTGTTTCAGTCGTGTTAATCACTCGTGCATTTACTAATCTTGTATTTTGTCTGTTGACGTTTCTTGTGCGGTTGAGTGTACAATGCTATTAGTTGGTAAGTAGACTGTACGAGCCTCAAGGGCTGGATGAGATGTGACACATTTCGTCAGTCCGTACAGAGGTGTCAATATCAGACACGAATAACACATTGATGATCGCCAAATTGTTCACCAACCAAAGATGAAGCTGCCTGTATAAAATGGCAGACGTTCTGTTGGCATTGACTGTTTGCAACTCACAACCGTGGTTGTTATTCTGTCAGTGGTGTTTACTGACGCACAATACAAACTGGTCTAGCTGTTAGATGCTACATCTTCAAAATACAGAGTAATGACCGTATGGCTAAGATTGTAGATGTCCAATTATAGGCGCCATATTTTACGTTTAGAGT
Source organism: Gibbula magus (assembly GCA_936450465.1). Classification (NCBI taxonomy): domain Eukaryota; kingdom Metazoa; phylum Mollusca; class Gastropoda; order Trochida; family Trochidae; genus Gibbula; species Gibbula magus. The sequence goes on from OW388297.1 coordinate 62,176,153, forward strand.
CATTCGAGCGATATCAGCTGATCAGTCATCGGCAACTAACGCAATAGATATAATAATACTGATTTTATTGATATGACTGAAAGATAAATACGTTGTATACTTCACCTTCTGGAAATGCGGTCTCATGTACCATCTTTGTACAAGTGTCATCCCTCGCCTAAAGGTTCGGGAGATACTAATAATAGTTTACGATTTTAGGAGACAGCTGTTACCCAATAGCCTTTTTACCACAATATTGTATATCAGTTCTCTGTCCTAAGGCCAGTGTTGAAACGAGCCCTCAGAGTAACGGCGTATGCTACTCACCTGTGAAGGTGCGGTTGAGCATCCTGCCCGCCATCTCCCTCCCGTCTCGCGGGTCTCCCCCCTCAGCCAGGCTCTCGTTCAACACCCGCGCAAACATCGTGAAGGAGTCATAGTAGGAGGACGCATGAAAACTCACCTGCAGCAAACAGCAACCATGTGACCTGCACTCCTCGTCTCTACTGCTATACTACTAACACCGGAACTCGATATCGTAAGTAAACATAAGTTAAACGTAGGTAAAACAAACCTACCACCTATATAATATAGAGTAAAGGAGCAAGGGCGGCCATGTTGCCGATCTAAGGGTCCATTCAACATTAGGTCAAAAGTTACGCTAAAAAATTGTGACATTCCCAAATGAACGTACGTACCTATCACCATGGACGTATATCAATTAACGTTCACGGCAGAGGTTTTTGTGGTGGATTTTCGAGTTTGAAGAGCTATTAAACTTATCGTAGGGGTGACATATGGTGGAAATCAGCCGGGATTTGCGGAGAAATGTATAGGTGATAGGTACGTACGTTCATTTGGGAATGTCACAATTTCTAGCGTAACTTTTGACCTAATGTTGAATGGACCTTTAGATCGGCAACATGGCCGCCCTTGCTCCTTTACTCTATATTATATAGGGGGTAGGTTTGTTTTACCTACGTTTAACTTATGTTTACTTACGATATCGAGTTCCTGTGACTACTAACGAGTGCAATGATGCAATGTAAATGGAAGATAAAGATTGCCTTCCTCAAATCAAAACTTTTACCTGAAGATACTACGATTGTACCAACCCTTCATCACAGAAATTAGTTTCTACCGTATTGAAATAAACTATTTAACTGGGATATTTTACTATCAAACAAATCAATAGTAATTATTCCACTTCCTAATACCTTACATAATCTAGGATAGCGATCAAGCCCAGTTCACTTACCTGTTCGTCCCCATAATCAAAGGCATAATCCCTTTTCGAGCGCAGTTTGACCTCTTCTTCAAACTTAGCGAATTTGTCATTGTAAGGGGATGTCATGGTGAAAAACAGTCCACTCTGGAAAGCCTGCTTTGCAGCCTGTGGAGCGAAATCATTCTCAACATGCTGTCCAAGCAGGAAAATGGCATACAAGAAGAAAAACATTCAATATTATTTTATTATGATGGTCTTTGAAGACAGTATCTCCTCTACCCTGCAATTAAAGATTCATGATATATAATACACTTCAATACTTACTTTGAAGTTGTAGATAATAAAACAATTCATTTGTGTATCACATCCATCCTCGCAGGGCCAAATAAACACACTTTGTACCTCCCCACAAATTTCAACTTTGAGGGTGTATTTCTCTCCCTACAAGGGTTCCTCAATCATTTACGCGTAGCTCTTTCTCCTGTTGGAGACAATAAGTATCCCGACTTAAAGAAACCATGTTTTGAAGCTATTTCACTTGAAAACAAGTACTACAAAATATCCAAACAAAGGTTTTAATTTCAACACATTAACTTGCGTGTAGAAGGCTTAGGGTAAGTGTCGATGTAGACTCCGCCCCCGCCCCCAGATTACCTTGTCCGCAGTATCGCCAGTCTGCCAGTAGGAGGTATCGATGCTGGTCTCACGCCGTATGGTGACGAGCATGATGTGCTCGCCCTGGGTGTAACCAAGTTTCCTCGCTAGTAACAGCAGACGCCGTGCCTCCGTCTTCTCCGTGTACACTATAAACACTACAATAGTCCACACTATTACGACATATCTTATCTTCTCCGTGTACACTATAAACGTGTCACATCATTATACATTGTACTTTATACTAGAAACACGATAACACTCAACAATGCCATATCATACCTTGTTTTCTCCATGTACACTAAACTCACTACAGATGTGTTCCGGACGTAGATAATCTCGACTTGACTCTTTTATTTGCTACATTGTGCGAGTCGACCACAATGCTTTGCGCTTTAACATGATAGATTTTTGCGATTTCAAATCTGCTAAAATGATGTGTACATCTTTCAATGAGATAGATTTTTAAAGGTTTCCCAGTAGTTTCATCGCCGTATCCAATGTCGCTTTGAGGACAGACTACTGACGTGATAAGCAGCAATACGCCCTTTATAGTCAGGCAGAATGGTGAAATAATTGTGCACTTTGGGTGAAAAATACCAAACTTTGCACAAAGATAGCTTATGGTATTTCGATTAGTCCAGTACAAATTATGAAAAACCCGGACATTTTCGATAACAGACAAATTTTGTTTTTAAACGGTCCCTATGACAGTGCTGATGAACCATGAAAAACCCAACCAAAATCAACCATTGGCAAAATGCATTTTCGGGGCAAAATCCCTAAAAAAATTAAAGAATATTGGAATAATTTATTTAAAAATTTATCTGCTGCATAAAATACATTTCTAATGATTAAAATAATAGATCATACACCAGTGCATACTTCTGTTGGTCAATGATGCTATGAGATGAACAAAATGTCTGTTTTGAGGTCAAAAACCTTAAAATATGAAAGAAAATTGGAATAATTCTTTAAAAAGTAAATCTGTTGCATAAAACACTTTTGTGGTAATTAAAAAAAAAGATATTGCACCATTGCATATTTCTAATGGTAATTAATGCTCTTTGCTGAACAACATGTCGTTTTTTTTGTCAAAAACCTTGAACATTGAAAGAAAATGGGACTAATTTATTTTTAAAATATAACTATTGCATAATACACTTGTATAGTGACTTGTATCATATATCATGCACTATGGCATACTTCTAATTGTCATTGATACTCTTGGCTGAACAACATGTCTGTTTTTGGGTCAAAAACCTTGAAAAATTAAAGAAAATTTTATATTTTCTTTAAAAATATATGTGTTGCATAATACACTGTTGTGGTCATTAGAATGGAATGTTCAGGATACAAGCCAAATTTATGACCAAAAGACCCCAAATGTGTTACTTTTCCATCAAAATCATTGGGATTTTTTTTATTTGGGGGTAAAATCCTTTAAAAAAAGGAGGACAAAATAGCAAAATATTTTGTGAAAATAATTCAAAGTAGTACAACAGTTATATTAGTTTTATCACTAAATGAACCTCAATTAGATACTATTTCACTGTAGAAAATCCAACCAAAATCAATCTAAGGAAACTTGCCAGTTTGGGGTAAAATCCCCCAAAAAGATGAGAATATCGTTAAATATTTTGTGAACAGAAAGAGTTTTGCCACATCAAGAACATTTTGGGATATATGAACCTACATGGGGCACTTATTCACCATTGAAACGTAACACACAAAAAAAGAGAATTGTTAAATATTTTGTTGAAGAATTACATTTAGAAAAAGTCCATTTTATTGATAAGTGAACGCCAGAAGGGTACTTATTAACGGTGTATTACCAAGCCAAAACCTTGAGAAAAGTATAATATTTGAGTAAAAGAACTAAAGAAAAGATAAGAAAATAGTTTTTATAATGAATTTATTTCTTTAACATTTATAATTTAGGACTAATTGACATTATAAACTCAGAGTATTCAGATTCATTCCCGATTTTTAAGTTAATAACTTGGTTATAAAATGCACAAATCCAAGAGAGGGACATTCATAAAAAATGCTATCGCCTGTCAGAGCATCATACCTGTTCTGAAGACGCCTGATAAAGGGGACAAATAAAAAATCTCTTGAAATTGGTAGGAAAATGTTGTCTGATCTACAGTTGTATCGGTCACTCTCCTCTGTATACCGGTATATTATATCAACAGTGGTTCAATTTGTGGCGAAAGATAGGACGGAAGAAATTCATATGCACATACTGCATGGAGAGGGAGTTGCTGACAAATGTGATTGTTGTTAAGCCTTTGCACAGTTTTCCTGTTCAGTGTTCTAGGGATTCAAGTTCAGATTATTTATTATATCATTATGGTGGGGAAATGTTTTTCAAGTTTGAAATAGTGTAACTTCTTTCCCGGAATCCATCAAAACCTTATAGGCCTCGGATCAAGAGGTCCCGAGTTCGAATCCCGCCAGGGGCACGGCAACTTTTTCTGCAGTAGAGAACTGTTCTACACGCAGTAGGGTTTGGACGCAATGCTACACTGAATTTCAGCGGAGTACCACCCATGGTTCGCTAGTTCCAGCCGATGCTCGCAGATTTCACCGCAATGCATAGCCATATCGCGGTGCGGGCTTTCTCCCTGCCATAATACTAGTAGCAGTGATGTAAGTGAAATATTCTTGAAAGCGGCGTTAAACCCCAACTCACCTCACCACACCTCAAAACCTTATACAATGTTTAAGACTATGATAATTGTTCAAGAGCTCTCTAAGATCTGACAGATTCAGAACAGCACAACGTCTCTTTGGTTGTTAGATTCACTGGGGCGTGTATCGCTTAGAAACAGCATTTGAAAGACATATACCTATATAGACCCTATCCTATTATATATTTATAGGGTAGAATCTATATAAGTATGTCTTTCAAACGCTGATTCTAAGCGATACACGCCCCTGTGGTTAGATTCACAAATGACACAGAGAGCTGCCGGTAGAATTGAAAAACAAATTGATTAATGATACAAATTATCAGTTTGTTTCATTTATGATATCTTCTGCTTAAGTATCAAATTGAGTAAACATTCCAAATATACTTTCATAAGTATAGAATCCACTAGGTAATATTATTGTTGGCTTTTGTTTTCTGTTTGAGACTCATGTTTCTGTAAAGAACGAGGAGTTTGTGTAATATTGGCTCAATCAAATTTTAATAGTATTGTGTATGTAAATAATAGGTAATTTTTTATGATGTAAACATTTTTTGTTTGTCTGTTAGCATGTTGAAAGTTTTAACTCAATTTGTGCATTAAAAAAAGCTTTGTTTGTGCAATTTTTTCAAGTTATGTAATTTTATGATAAGATAACCATTTTCTTACTTTAATGAAAAGCATGACACAGGAAAAAGTTAAATGCTTTTGTGTAATTGAATAAAATAACAAATAACATTCTGTCATATGATTTTCCCACTACTAAGGCCAAATATAAATTTGTTTTTAATTAATATTAAGCTATTATATAATTAAGTGATTTTATTTGGGTCTTCGTAAATTGATAATTTTTAAATTTCAGAAAACAAAACCACTATTTTGAATTAAATAGATTGATATACTAATAGATCCAGATCATGAATTGATGATCTTTTAATCTTCTCAGACCAATGATGTATTGTGCGGTAAACACTATCTCTTATTTTTGCATTGAAAAACTTCTTTTAGTTGAAATATATATGAAATATATTATTGAAATATTGTTTATTATCAACTTAAAATCACCCTAAAATGAACTGATCAACAGACGCATTCTTCATATGAAATAAGTCAACGTGAGAGTAGTATCAGTATGATTGCATGCCCAGCTGATTAAATAATTATTTTAGCAGTTGCTACGAAGGGAGATAACTCAGACAGTATTTGTCATACAACTGATTTTACATCAGGAAATCTCAGTACACCTTTCTGTGACATTTTCAAGTGGTCATAACTTTTTCTGCCAATGGTTGATTTTGGTTGGGTTTTTTTCTGAGAGTAAGGGACATGCATTATTTCATTTTTTACAGTTACCTTCAATGAAAATGTATTCAATTAACTAAATGAAAGAAACCGCAAAATACCGATTTGATTGAAAGTAATATACATGATGTTCACCAAATCTTTTCCACCGGCAATAGCCAATATATAGAACTAGAACTATCAGACATAACATAATGCACTACGTTCGAGTCGCATACTGTAATACAATGCAAGATACACACTCTGTTACTCTATCAGTGCAGGATAAACAAAGATCCAAGCTATCTCTCAGAACTATTTATGCTCTTTCCCCTACCATATGAAGTACAAGTACCCGATGTAATGAGTTACCTCTCATTACCAGTCATCACCAGTGCTCCCACAGGAGCGTAATTGTCTGTCTAACATGAGGGCAAACACATATTTTTTAAATAAAAAAACAGTATCCCAAGAGTTGAAAAAAAGCTTCTTCAACGTCAGGGAAGATTTTTCCTGCTTCTTTCATTTATCTCAAAAGATCACAACCGATAAAGGTATGAATTGTCAGAGACAATCTTCTACGATCCACAGATCTTGGTAAAGGTATTTGCTGGTATGAAGCTGTGATTGTTTCCAGTAGTATATGCTAGCCAGAGAGCAATGAGGCTGTTTTGACTGAACAAGGATACAGCCTATAGAACAGTGTCTGCGTCCATAGTGAGCAGCAATATGCTTTTGTATCATCGATTATCACTGGATTGTATGAGGCAGAAACCTGCAATCAAATTCTTCACGAGTGCAAGATGTTTGGCAACGTATGCCCTTCTAGGAGATATCATTATCAGCAATGTCAACGTACCTAAAGTAGAGATAAATATGATGACCATTGCACCTCAGTAATTGTTACTGATCAGTAAGAAAGGCAAAACCGTGGTATATTGGTGTTTGCATGCACATAAACTCCTGTGAGAGCGTTCTTGTAAACCGTTACATAAATCAAGTTCATCAGACACAGTGTTTCAAGTAGAGCAGTATACCAAACAGGACACACCTGTTGAAATGTGGTTGCAGTAATTCAAACAGAGGATGTCATTGTGGATGCTCTTCTTCAAACTTTTCCCCCGGTACCATGTGTTCTCTCTGTAAATATTATCGCTATGATGACTTCAGCTGATATGAAATGTATACTGTATACAGAATAAAAACCTAAAGAAATTATAACAAAATGAAAGAATAATATTTTCTTGAAAATCAAAGGATTAACTTAAAGTGATTGTTGCATCTTAGCACTGTCCAGTTCACATTGTGTAATTTCAAATATTGCGTAGTGGTATACTACTGTGTATTGTGTATGTATCTTATAAATTACTGAACTGAACGATGTAGTGCCAGTTCACAACAAAGTTATCAGGTACGTTTATTCCTTTATTAGTCAATACCTGCAAAATAATGAACAGACAATTATCTTCAAAACAAACAAGAATAATAATATAATTCGGTTACTGAATCATTTGATTTGATATGCGTAAATATGCCAAAATAGACACATGTTAACTGTGGCGACCATTTTTAATTTGGCGGCCATCTTGGAATGAAATTAATTTGACCATTTGGAGTAGATTTAATCGAAGATCATAAGTTAAGAATACCAACCTTAATGAATAGTAAAAAGATTAGGGGAAAGAATGCAAATCTAGCTTATCAAAGGATGCCCTTCAGGGACAAATTGGCCGCCATTTTGGATGATGGTTGCTATTGTCATCAACAGGATTACCAATAAATTACCAGTCATGGTATTTTTTGGTCAATAGAAGCCAGATTCACAATCAAAGTGGATCATATAAACACGTAGAAACGTACAAAAAGATAAATCAACACCGGTCACAAAATTGGCCACCATTTTGTTTTTTCGGCTTCTATGGATCATGTGTACCATCGTCAACAGGGTATTTATCAATATAATATCAATCCTTGTATTTCTTGAGTTCTAAGATACGTTTTAAACAGTGGCGGCCATTTTGAATTTGGCGGCCATCTTGGATCGAAATTAACGTGGCCCTCAGACTAAATTTCATCAAAATATCATAAGCTATCTTTGTGTAAAGTTTGGTACTTTTCACCCAAAGTGCACAATGGACCTGATTTTCTGCACCATTCTGCCTGACCATTAAACATTTTGAGCTAAAAGTTGAACAGACCACCTGTTTTCAACTGGGTCAGCCACAGAGAAGAGAGAAAGTGTAGGATGAGACTTAGTTCGGACTCACCTCGGGCGTATTTATTGGCTTCTACTAGAACCCTTTCGTACTGTTGGTCCGTGAAGGTTTTGTGGTCGAGCTCGTACTGGGTCGAGATGAAGCGGGGGTGCAGTGCGAGTAGAGCGCTGATGCTCTCCCAGTGCAGTCTGCTGAAGCTGTACTTGTCGTGCAAGATGGCCAGATGGTTCCAGGAGAACACGTCCAGCAGCTCCAGCAGGAAGTGTGCGAAGCTCTCGATAGCTATGGACGACATCCTGATGAGGGTGGGGTACAGCTGCCTGTTGCCCAGGGACCCAAGACCCCCGACTGGCGTCACAATGGGCATGTTCCAACTTGTGACAAGATGACCCAAGGCCTCCACAGCCGTACTTGACCCTGTTCAAACCATTAGTTCTCAATGATCATGACTCTCTAATGTACACCAAATAATGTAACAATAGAACTGATATTGCCAGTTTGACCTAATATCTCATAATCTAGATTTGTATAACCTTGACATAACATGCAAAGTCCTATATGTCAGTTTTGTTTGTGACGAGTGTTTGTGTGTGCCTTTTCTCCCGCCCTCATCAAGACTAATTATTTCAAATAATAGTGGATATAATTGTATATCACTTAATCATTTAATGCTTGCTCAAGGCGCTACACATTTATACCCCGCTTTCGGTCTCGTTGCTATGGTTTCTTTTGTTACAAGTGTAGGTGTATTAGCCGATACACCTACACTTTTTCTGATATACCTACAATTTTCTAATATACCTACCCTTTTTAACAACTGAGAAACAATGGAGTCAATTTTCTAAATTTCCAAATCTAAGTGATGATACTTTATAAAATGTCAGATTATAAATGAACATATAAGGCACCTTGGATCGAACCTCGAACCTCGAACCCGTGTCCTTTCTGGCCGAATGACCTAACCATTACACCTTGAAGCCAGTTGAAATTTTGAATATTTTTTCATGACCAAATGAATAAGGTTCTTATAATGTGTGAAATAGTATCACAAATTTATGTATTTCTTTTTATATAAGAATGTAATTTAATTTTGGGTGCAAAATCTCTTAACATACTGAAAGTTATATCTGTTTTCTCTAAACTTTGACCACGTTGACATTAGCCATGCAGTTTATGGCGTTAGCTGTACATTTCAGCAATATGCACGTGCATCTGCGTTGATAATACCGTCATTGGGCCATATCAATAATATTTCGAGCCCCAAACATGGGTAACCATACAACGCAGCACGGGCTGCGTCGTCACAGATGAGGTCGTATTTTGGTTGTGGGCTTCATACACAAGCTTGTTTACAGCTGTATTTGTTTAGAAATATTATGAAATAGTATCCGCTTACACTCGATCGTAAGTGGGGTATAAGACAGATATACCCATACTTTTCCTCGTGTATCAAATGATACACTCGGAAAAGTGTGGGTATATCTCTCAAGTTGCCAACTATTTGTATAGTTATATCAAGAAAATTCTTCTTGCCCATTGCACATGTAGCACGTCATTAAGGATTCAGCCATTTCGCTAAATCATGATTCTCTTTTTCCATATGGTTACTTGCAACCTTTGTTGGCGAAAAAGTGGGGGTGTTTAACGTTTACTATGAGAATATATTTCAATGTCCATTTTCTAAATAGATATTAATTAATCCAGTGGGGATGCCATATTGTATTTATAAATCGAGTGATTTTACCAGTTTACCGAGGAAGAGCGTGTCATCCCCACGAATCTGTTAATTATAAAGCGCCATTTTCAAACCCCATAATTCAAACTCAAAGACCACTGTGGTTAACTTGTATTTCATTTTCAACAGAAAGCATAATTCAGTATAAAACATTGATACTGTGACATTCTTCCTTGATTGCAAAAGGCAGAAATAGTGTGAATTCTTCATAAAATTATCACAAATTAAATCACAATACATCGACTAATCAGAAATTCTGCGAAGTTCCAAATATATTAAATATTTAACACTATTTGGAATTCCTCCATAAATGTATATTCCTCTCATTTGTTTTCTGAATATTAATCACAAACTCAAATGGCACATACAATTGGGAACATTATTAGATTTATAGATAAGGAAATATAAAGATAATTCGGTATGATGTCACAAAGGCACTATTCATAAAAGTTGTTTAAACATTAAAACAAGTTATCCGACAGTTTATGTTTGTCGCCTGTTTTTCTTTGGTTTGAACACTGAAAAACATCTGGACTGAAGCTACCACATTTTCCCCAAGTTTCGGAACGTATAATAACTGTGTAACTACCTGGCCCGATGAAGGCATCCACGTCCGAGTGGCAGTGTACGTCTGCAGCCACTGCCCCTACTTTGGTGGGTCCCCCAGGGGCGAAGCGCACAGTGTGGGCGATGTCCAGGTGCGGGTATGTGAGCGCGTTGTGCTCCAGTGCCATGTCTATAGCGGCCCCGGCCCGGGGGATACTGAAGGCGGAACGATTTGTCTTCTGCTCTATAGTCGCTATGTGGTAAGAGAACTTGGAGTATACAAAGTTTGAAATGATATATGGCAGAAACGCAAATATAATCGACTGCATATTAGTGTCCACTCAGTAAACCGTTGTCAGGTCGTTCCTGTAGGTTCACACTATGGATCATTAAATGCTTCTTGATCCGGGGATGTCGGGTTATACGGTTGCATATCCCCAGCGCTCTCTCCGCGTGGTGACCAATCAGAAGAGATATCGATGCTGAAGCCAGAGTACTGATTAGCTGCTACAAGAGGGAAGGTCTCTACAACTAGGATACCTCCAGAGGTCCACATATCTCTACATCAAACTCCAGCAGCTTGTCTACAAGTTTAGTCTTTCTTATTAAAGTATAAGAACATTAAGGATTATTCAAGGAAATCAATTGTTATATTCCGGCAAAATGAGTCACCCTTTCAGAAAACAGAAGGGACATCTTTCAACTGACCATCAACAATATGTTTAATCTGAGTGGTACTAACTCACTTTAACTTAAAACGTAGCCCTGAACTCCTGTTAACTAAAATCAACTACCGGTAGCAGGGTCGGATACAGAGGAGTAAGTTACAACCTTGTAACAATTACAATATAGAGCCAATGGTTCTGAAGCTCATCAGGAATTATTGTATTGGTGGATGCAGAAAACCAAAATAAATTGTTCTCAATACAATGCAAAATCCCATGATAACCAAACCTGTTGAGTTTGAATGCTCAATGAAAACGTGACTTTAACTGGTTGTAAAAGTATCACACAAAGGTATCTCGTCCAATTCAAATGGTGTAGACATATTTCCTAAGTCATGATACAAAATGGTAAGAATTTGATAAGAAAAAATATTTTCTTTCTAAAGTTACCATACTTAAAGATGTCCTGCCGATATGTAGATAATTAATACACAAAGCCATATCTCTCCCTCTCCCCTCTCCCTCAGTCTTCAAGTCCAATTAAGCCTCCTCCCGGATGAGCTAATTAACCCCTCACTCATTACTGCTCTGCCCTGCTTGTGCATCGACACAACTGAAATACGATATAACAGATTCTCTCTGTTTTGGGATTCCAGCTGCCAATACGCAAGTCCAGGCTTGCCTGGGTCAGAGCTGTGGGGTCAATGATAGGAGAGGGGTATGCTACCTCGGGTAAAGTGTAGAGAAGTAACAAGAACATTATAAAGGAGAGACATTTATCACCCCAACAACTAGTGTCACACACAGAATCTTAGTCCTCCACTCAGACTTTGGAAAATGTTGAAAATGAGCCTCTGGTATGTAAATTCCAAGTCGGGAATCAGTTCTAGGAAGATATCCGGATATTGATGTTGAGTTGTACCGATAAAAGCATCTGAAAACCATTTTTTATTGATGAAGCACATTTCATCACAAAGTTGTGAATAATGAACATATCTACTCCAATTAAAACATTTATCCACATAATCTATCAAGTAATAATATTAATCCATAGGCATGGACAATTTAATATGAATTTGTAAATTTGCAGGTGTATGTATATTCCCTATAATGTTCATGAAAATAGAATTACAATGTACTCATATGTGTTCATTTGTATGAGGAATTTGAGATATTATTTTCATTTTACTTATTTTACTTTTACTCATTGTTTGTATAACATAGGATTTTTTAATCATTAAAGTTTTTGTAAATATGAATCGCAATGCTTACAGCATATATCTAATTATGTTTAGGAGGCAAAATCTACATGCAGATATTGAGTAAAACCTTCTGCAGCTATATGAGGTTTTACACATATAGATGCGCTAGAATTTAGTAAGTTTGTTGGAGTCTTTAGGGAGAAAATCATTTACTTTAGAAAACAAAAAGTCATATGAAAGGACAGTTTTGGATAAGTTTTAGGAAACCCTTAAAACACTAGGGAAGATATATACTTACTGTAATCAATCATCTGGTATTATTTCTTCTACTGTGGTGAAGGGATGATGTATAATGATGAAGCGACAATTACAAGGCTTACAGGTTCTTCCAGGGGGCTGCTGTAGCCTGTCCGTCACGGGGGTTATCTGATGCCTTCTTGTAATGTGCTGACTATATGGATATATATGGATACTATAAGACTGCGAAAATCTCATTTTCCATCCTTACAATATTTAATAAATAGTGATAGTTTATGAATTAATACTCGTAAGTTTTTCAGAGTCTGTGTGTAGGCTGTTACAAAAGCAAAAGTGTGAAGTAGTTAGAAAGTAGAAACCTCTATTTTAGCTTATGCATCTCTCAAGGCAGTGAGGTCAGCTAAGCCTAGTGCAATGTAGCAGGTCAGCACAATTACATAATATACATACCTGGACTCCGATTACAGGCTAAAGAATCGGACGCTTAACGAATGTACAATATATAATCCAAATTCTTGAAGAGATAGGTTTCAAGGCGTGAAGTTTTTGTGGCCGCAGAGTAACCAAAATCTACAATTCCCGGTCCCAAGAGATTTCACCTTTCTTGTGGCTAGTGCATTTAGTTTTTGAGAAGAAGGCACATATTGTTTTAGTGGCACATGTAGCCCTTAAATTGGACCAAAGAGCCACCAAACCTACACTTTATAATCCCATTATAGTATGTACACAGGATGTCAGCTTGTTCTATCTGAAGAGGAAGCTATAGTGGCTAGCTTCTGTGTTTCGTGTTTTGAGGCCAAAGATTTACCAAACCTATAATAATCCCCATTGGGCTAAGGAGTCTGAATACTAAAATTTCAGCTTTCCGGGGCTTTCGGAAAGATAAAATAGTGGCCACAGAGTCACCAAGTCTACATTTTATTATCCCAATTAGCAAATTAGTGTGTATAGAGGATTTGAGCTCTCTAGAGCCAGTGGTTGCTGAAAAGAAGATAACAACGTGTAAGGCTTACAGGCGGATGACATGCCATTAGCCTTTCGGGCTTTTCAGGCTCTTCTTCGCTATACTGCTAATACAGTCTGCATTGTTCCATGTGTTAAATATGAATGACAAGTGCTTCAAAATCTGTAATACTCACCCCCCTCTATTTCCTCATGTAAACGCATCGTATTTATACTTTTACTCCCATATGCAAATATACTCCAGGTGTATATATACTTACATATGTATTATCTGCATGTAAACGGGGCTTAATATTTAATCTTTATAGCATTGCTGGTTCTTCGGAAGTCATTTAAAGATTTGATGGTGGGTCAGGGCCAAATGAACAATCTTGAATCTACATGTAATAAAGATTTTATTCTGAAAATTCCAGCTTCCTATATAAACTTCGCGAAAATACCTCCCACGATTATATTTGGTCAGGACCAAATGGGTGCAGCAGTTCTGGAGGAAAAGTTTACGGACGACGGACGGACGCCGGACGACGGCCCATGCCAAAAGCCCATCGGCACTTTCAGGCCTGATGAGCTGCAATGTCTTTTCAAACTTTAGTCAAGACAATGGCGAATCCCCTCCCTTTCTGACCATACAAATACTATCCTTTGTTTAAAATGATAGTTAGTGTGGTGCCTTTTTCATTAGAACATTCCCCATCAAGAACGGTATCGGCTCTAGGACTTGTGCCTTGCTAAATACCCTCATATGCATAGACTGGTCGGAAAATATCACATCTGCTAAAACAAACAAAAATAACAGGAAAACGAATATTCACTAATAATTTATGATATGATCACTGAAGACAGCGACGACGACAACAGCTGTTCGTGCACGTTGTAAGCATGTCCCGCAACACCGAGAGCACAGATTATTGAGAAACATCCTTAGTGAATAGAAGCACATGGATGATGTTTCCTCATGTCTACACTACACCTGTACTTAACACTATTGTATGTTTCGATTATCTTTACTTGACTACTTAATATATACTTTACTTAGATACAAAAAAAAGGAAAAGAACGTGTTGGGAACAACCCCCTGATTGTGTGAAGCATGAAACAGACCGCTGCTTACTGACACTAGCCGTATTAGCACAGTATAGGCCTGCATTGTGTGAAGTTGTCATTTGGGAGTAAAAGTTAGGAGGGTACACCAGAAATAAAACGTTATTATATGAATATACACCATATTTTCTAATTAGCACGAGATTGTTTGCTCTTGCTACATTGTTATTATAAAATATATCATATTTCTTAATTCCTAATTCCGTCAGCACGGGAAATCGATAATGTCTTATTATGTTTCATGATTAGTTACCATTGTTGGTTGTATATCTGCGTTGAACCTAATCTGCGGGGATACTGCAGTAAGATTATTTAGAAATTTACTAATGAATATTCCCGGGGTTTGTTATCAAGACATGATAATTAGAAAATTGTTCCACATTTCAGAGGAAGATATATGATGTCGGTGACATTACGCGGTAATGTTTTGGATGTTAAGAATTCAAGTTGCTGACAAAGGAACAAAGCGCAAAATATGTCATTATCGAAAAGATAGGTTTCATGAAGATCAAGGTTTTTTCCACCATTCTCCAGGATGGTCAGTTCTCTTTGACATCAGGCTGTCACATTTACATATTCACAGTGTTCGGTGCAGGTTGTTGGATTATACATGGATTGTGAAGGGGTGCATGCAAAGTCTACATAAAAATTGATCTTAATCATTTGATTTGTTTACAATTTCGGCTGCTCTCTCAATACGACACACTGTTCTATACAAGACATCTTACGATGTTGATGGATAATATTTAGGAATAGCCTTTTTCACACAATTGTCCTCCCGTTTAAGGTGGCGTCACACATTGCCGGACCTAACATCCCGGACATCATACGGAGTTTAATAATTTCATTTTCACCGAATTCGGCTCTAAATCGGGATATCCGTATGGCCTTCGTGTGACATCGTATGAACAACTTCGTGTGTGAAAAATTGGGCGATGGTCACACAAACTTATCCCTTCGTGTACCTTTCGTGTGGACATCGGTTCCATCGTATGGACAACGTGTGTACCCATCGTGTAGTCATCGCATAATGTTCGCTTAAACGTCACCCGACACTGACTCGAAGCTCATACGAAGGCTCACGGTGGTCTACTTGATGTCTATACGAGGTGGTATGACCTGCGGGTTGCCCTCGGTTTGCCCTCGGGTTACCAATTTTAGCTATTATGGAGGGTACTCAATGGCAACATGACGGCGGGCCCTAGTCTCTCACATGAGTTCAACTGTAGACGACCAGCGTCTGAATAGCTTCCTCGGTCATTGCAGACCACTTCTCAAAAGCAGCATTGCCTGTAAATCTGAGCACATTGCAGTGTCACAAATGGCGACGGAGATATCCTCAAGGATTCAGGAGAAAATAACCTTCGCAGAAAATGTTTTCATTTCAACGTTGTAAAAGACAAATAATTTCAACGTTGTAAAAGACAAATCACTTCAGTGTCTAAATAAACATAACATAAAAGCTTAAAACCTTAATTTGTATGTCTTTGAAAAAAGTAACTTTTTGAAAAACATGTATGTGGTGTTGCCATATTAAATTTCACTTCAAATAACTTTTATTTGTTTCTTAGCATGTTTTATGATCAAGAAAATATTAAAGTCATTTTAGATGTAAACTTCATCAATTGTCCTCAACTTCAATGCAAAGTGTAAATACCAAATACACATCATATAAGATGTGAAAGATTCTGGTAACACTACAGACAACACGGTAGCTATGAATTGCGGTCAAACCTGCGAGCAACGGCTGGAACTAGTGAACCATGGGAAGTACTAGGCTGAAATTCAGTGTAGCATTGCACCCAAACCTTACTGTGTATAGAACGATTCCCTACTGTAGACAAAGTTGCAGTGCCCCTGGCGGGATTCGAACCCCTGACCTCTTGATCCGAACCTGAACGCGCTAACTATTGCGCTATCCCGCCCCCTATATTTTACAAAGATGTGTAAGTTTTTCAAGGGTAAATTAAGACACATATTTTATTTACGAAATCTTCCGGACAAAAATTGGAGCTTTTAAATGAGAATGAGCTACAGGGTAGGCAAATCAGACGATATCTGAGACATTTGTTCTGGTCAAAAGGTTGTTCTCCGCCCTGGCAGGAAAACAATGTAAAACAATGACTCTAAAAAAGTTAAAAACATAGAAAGTTGAATTTATGACGAAAATCTCGCATTCCGTGGTAACTTGAATCTTAAATGACTGGTGTACTTCAGATGGTTTTTTTTTCTAAAATTGAGTATCCTTTTTATAAAATGAAAGTAGGTGTAAATGGGTTGACAAAAGAACAAAGGGCGAAAATTATGATGAAAAATTTATTTATTACAATCACTTGACTCGATTTATTTTAACGCTGTTGTTTTTCAGTTATTGCTAAACACTTGACCTGGTCACTGTCAGATCATGTGCTTGGTTCGGCTTGCCCTCGAGTAACCACCGTGTGGTCATACTATCCACACGAAGTTTTCGCGACGTCGTGTAGACTTCGTATAACATTCGTGTGGCCATGGATTGAGATTTTGACAAAAAAGTTCGGTTTCGTGTAACCTTTGTGTGACCGTCGGAACATTCGTGTAGACTTCGTGTGTTGTTCAAGTATGCATCGTGGCGCCGTCGGTTCTACCTTCCTCCGGGATTACCAACGGAACACCATCGGCAGTGAACTCAAAATTTTACATTCGTATGATGTTCGGGATATGGTCTTCGGCCATGTGTGACATGCGCATTCCTGAGTCAAAATTGCATTTCGCCTCAGTTACTGAGTCAACATACAATTTCTCCTCAGTCACTGTGTCATTGTTAGATTTGCTCCAGTTACTGTCTCCGGCATTACATTTCACCTAAGTTACTGTTTCAACATTACATTTCACCTCAGTTACTGTGCCAACGTAACCTTCGTAACCAACGTAACATATCCTCTCAGTTATTGTGTCAATGTAATATTTAACCTTGATCACTTTTTCAACGTAACATCCCCTCTCAGTTCCTGTGTCAACATAACATCCTCTCTCAGTTACTGTGCCACATTACATTTCACCTCAGTTACTGTGTCAACGGTACATTTCGCCCCAGTTATTGTGTCTATATTACATTTCGGTCACTTTTTCAAAGTAACATCCTATTTTAGTCCCTATGTCAACGTAACATTCCCTCTCAGTTACTGCGTCAACGTAATATTTCACTTTAGTTACTCCGTCAACGTTACATCCTCCCTTCGTTACTGTGTCAACATTACATTTCATCCCAGTTATGGTGTCAAGATAAAATTTCGCCTCGGTTGCCGTGTTGATGTGACATTTCGCCTCAGTTACTGTGTCAGCAGCATAACATTTCACCTCAGGTACTGTGTCAATGTTACATGTTCACCTCAGGTACTCTGTAAACATTACATTTCGCCTCAGTTACTGAGTCAACATTACATTTCACCTCAGTTACTGCGTCATTGTGACATTTCGCCTCAGTTACTGTGTCAACATAACATTTCTCCTCAGTCACTGTGTCAATGTAACACATCCTCTCAGTTACTGTGTCAATGTAACACATCCTTTCAGTTACTGTGTCAATGTAATGTTTAAACTTGATCACTGTTTCAACGTAACATCCCCTCTCAGTTCCTGCGTCAACGTAACATCCTCTCTCAGTTACTGTGCCACATTACATTTCACCTCAGTTACTGTCTCAACGGTACGTTTTGCTCCATTTATTCTGTCTGTATTACATTTCGGTCACTTTTTCAAAGTAACATCCCAATTTAGTCCCGATGTCAACGTAACATTCCCTCTCAGCTACTCTGTCAACGTAATATTTCACTTTAGTTACTCCGTCAACGTTACATCCTCCCTTCGTTACTGTGTCAACATTACATTTCATCCCAGTTATGGTGTCATGATAAAATTTCGCCTCGGTTGCCGTGTTGATGTGACATTTCGCCTCAGTTACTGTGTCAGCAGCAAAACATTTCACCTCAGGTACTGTGTCAATGTTACATGTTCACCTCAGGTACTATGTAAACATTACATTTCGCCTCAGTTACTGTGTCAACATAACATTTCTCCTCAGTCACTGTGTCATTGCGAAATTTGTCCAAGTTACTGTCTCCACATTACATTTCACCTAAGTTACTGTTTCAACATTACATTTCACCTCAGTTACTGTGTCAACGTAACACATCCTCTCAGTTATTGTGTCAATGTAATATTTAACCTTGATCACTTTTTCAACGTAACACACCCTCTCAGTTCCTGTATCAACGTAACATCCCCTCTCAGTTACTGTGCCACATTACATTTCACCTCAGTTACTGTGTCAACGGTACATTTCGCTCCAGTTATTGTGTCTATATTACATTTCGGTCACTTTTTCAAAGGAACATCCTATTTTAGTCCCTATGTCAACGTTACATCCCCTCTCAGTTACTGCGTCAACGTAATATTTCACTTTAGTTACTCCGTCAACGTTACATCCTCCCTTCGTTACTGTGTCAACATTACATTTCATCTCAGTTATGGTGTCAAGATAAAATTTCGCCTCGGTTGCCGTGTTGATGTGACATTTCGCCTCAGTTACTGTGTCAGCAGCATAACATTTCACCTCAGGTACTGTGTCAATGTTACATGTTCACCTCAGGTACTCTGTAAACATTACATTTCGCCTCAGTTACTGAGTCAACATTACATTTCACCTCAGTTACTGCGTCATTGTGACATTTCGCATCAGTTACTGAGTCAACATAACATTTCTCCTCAGTCACTGTGTCATTGCGACATTTGCCCCAGTTACTGTCTCCACATTACATTTCACCTAAGTTACTGTTTCAACATTACATTTCACCTCAGTTACTGTGTCAACGTAACACATCCTCTCAGTTATTGTGTCAATGTAATATTTAACCTTGATCACTGTTTCAACGTAACATCCCCTCTCAGTTCCTTATCAACGTAACATCCCCTCTCAGTTGCTGTATCAACGTAACATCCCCTCTCAGTTACTGTGCCACATTACATTTCACCTCAGTTACTGTGTCAACGGTACATTTCGCTCCAGTTATTGTGTCTATATTACATTTCGGTCACTTTTTCAAAGTAACATTCCCTCTCAGTTACTGTGTCAACGTAATATTTCACTTTAGTTACTCCGTCAACGTTACATCCTCCCTTCGTTACTGTGTCAACATTACATTTCATCTCAGCTATGGTGTCAAGATAAAATTTCGCCTCGGTTGCCGTGTTGATGTGACATTTCGCCTCAGTTACTGTGTCAGCAGCATAACATTTCACCTCAGGTACTGTGTCAATGTTACATGTTCACCTCAGGTACTCTGTAAACATTACATTTCGCCTCAGTTACTGAGTCAACATTACATTTCACCTCGGTTACTGCGTCATTGTGACATTTCGCATCAGTTACTGAGTCAACATAACATTTCTCCTCAGTCACTGTGTCATTGTGACATTTGCCCCAGTTACTGTCTCCACATTACATTTCACCTAAGTTACTGTTTCAACATTACATTTCACCTCAGTTACTGTGTCAACGTAACACATCCTCTCAGTTATTGTGTCAATGTAATATTTAACCTTGATCACTGTTTCAACGTAACATCCCCTCTCAGTTCCTTATCAACGTAACATCCCCTCTCAGTTGCTGTATCAACGTAACATCCCCTC
This sequence comes from Gibbula magus, assembly GCA_936450465.1. Classification (NCBI taxonomy): domain Eukaryota; kingdom Metazoa; phylum Mollusca; class Gastropoda; order Trochida; family Trochidae; genus Gibbula; species Gibbula magus. Next base: position 62,196,344 of record OW388297.1, read on the forward strand.
TCAGTTACTGTGCCACATTACATTTCACCTCAGTTACTGTGTCAACGTAACACATCCTCTCAGTTATTGTGTCAATGTAATATTTAACCTTGATCACTGTTTCAACGTAACATCCCCTCTCAGTTCCTTATCAACGTAACATCCCCTCTCAGTTGCTGTATCAACGTAACATCCCCTCTCAGTTACTGTGCCACATTACATTTCACCTCAGTTACTGTGTCAACGGTACATTTCGCTCCAGTTATTGTGTCTGTATTACATTTCGGTCACTTTTTCAAAGTAACATTCCCTCTCAGTTACCGTGTCAACGTAATATTTCACTTTAGTTACTCCGTCAACGTTACATCCTCCCTTCGTTACTGTGTCAACATTACATTTCATCTCAGTTATTGTGTCAAGATAAAATTTCGCCTCGGTTGCCGTGTTGATGTGACATTTCGCCTCAGTTACTGTGTCAGCAGCATAACATTTCACCTCAGGTACTGTGTCAATGTTACATGTTCACCTCAGGTACTCTGTAAACATTACATTTCGCCTCAGTTACTGAGTCAACATTACATTTCACCTCGGTTACTGCGTCATTGTGACATTTCGTATCAGTTACTGAGTCAACATAACATTTCTCCTCAGTCACTGTGTCATTGCGACATTTGCCCCAGTTACTGTCTCCACATTACATTTCACCTAAGTTACTGTTTCAACATTACATTTCACCTCAGTTACTGTGTCAACGTAACACATCCTCTCAGTTATTGTGTCAATGTAATATTTAACCTTGATCACTGTTTCAACGTAACATCCCCTCTCAGTTCCTTATCAACGTAATATCCCCTCTCAGTTGCTGTATCAACGTAACATCCCCTCTCAGTTACTGTGCCACATTACATTTCACCTCAGTTACTGTGTCAACGGTACAGTTCGCTCCAGTTATTGTGTCTATATTACATTTCGGTCACTTTTTCAAAGTAACATTCCCTCTCAGTTACTGTGTCAACGTAATATTTCACTTTAGTTACTCCGTCAACGTTACATCCTCCCTTCGTTACTGTGTCAACATTACATTTCATCTCAGTTATGGTGTCAAGATAAAATTTCGCCTCGGTTGCCGTGTTGATGTGACATTTCGCCTCAGTTACTGTGTCAGCAGCATAACATTTCACCTCAGGTACTGTGTCAATGTTACATGTTCACCTCAGGTACTCTGTAAACATTACATTTCGCCTCAGTTACTGAGTCAACATTACATTTCACCTCGGTTACTGCGTCATTGTGACATTTCGCATCAGTTACTGAGTCAACATAACATTTCTCCTCAGTCACTGTGTCATTGCGACATTTGCCCCAGTTACTGTCTCCACATTACATTTCACCTAAGTTACTGTTTCAACATTACATGTCACCTCAGTTACTGTGTCAACGTAACACATCCTCTCAGTTATTGTGTCAATGTAATATTTAACCTTGATCACTGTTTCAACGTAACATCCCCTCTCAGTTCCTTATCAACGTAACATCCCCTCTCAGTTACTGTGCCACATTACATTTCACCTCAGTTACTGTGTCAACAGTACATTTCGCTCCAGTTATTGTGTCTATATTACATTTCGGTCACTTTTTCAAAGTAACATTCCCTCTCAGTTACTGTGTCAACGTAATATTTCACTTTAGTTACTCCGTCAACGTTACATCCTCCCTTCGTTACTGTGTCAACATTACATTTCATCTCAGTTATGGTGTCAAGATAAAATTTCGCCTCGGTTGCCGTGTTGATGTGACATTTCGCCTCAGTTACTGTGTCAGCAGCATAACATTTCACCTCAGGTACTGTGTCAATGTTACATGTTCACCTCAGGTACTCTGTAAACATTACATTTCGCCTCAGTTACTGAGTCAACATTACATTTCACCTCGGTTACTGCGTCATTGTGACATTTCGCATCAGTTACTGAGTCAACATAACATTTCTCCTCAGTCACTGTGTCATTGCGACATTTGCCCCAGTTACTGTCTCCACATTACATTTCACCTAAGTTACTGTTTCAACATTACATTTCACCTCAGTTACTGTGTCAACGTAACACATCCTCTCAGTTATTGTGTCAATGTAATATTTAACCTTGATCACTGTTTCAACGTAACATCCCCTCTCAGTTCCTTATCAACGTAACATCCCCTCTCAGTTGCTGTATCAACGTAACATCCCCTCTCAGTTACTGTGCCACATTACATTTCACCTCAGTTACTGTGTCAACGGTACATTTCGCTCCAGTTATTGTGTCTGTATTACATTTCGGTCACTTTTTCAAAGTAACATTCCCTCTCAGTTACTGTGTCAACGTAATATTTCACTTTAGTTACTCCGTCAACGTTACATCCTCCCTTCGTTACTGTGTCAACATTACATTTCATCTCAGTTATGGTGTCAAGATAAAATTTCGCCTCGGTTGCCGTGTTGATGTGACATTTCGCCTAAGTTACTGTGTCAGCAGCATAACATTTCACCTCAGGTACTGTATCAATGTTACATGTTCACCTCAGGTACTCTGTAAACATTACATTTCGCCTCAGTTACTGAGTCAACATTACATTTCACCTCGGTTACTGCGTCATTGTGACATTTCGCATCAGTTACTGAGTCAACATAACATTTCTCCTCAGTCACTGTGTCATTGCGACATTTGCCCCAGTTACTGTCTCCACATTACATTTCACCTAAGTTACTGTTTCAACATTACATTTCACCTCAGTTACTGTGTCAACGTAACACATCCTCTCAGTTATTGTGTCAATGTAATATTTAACCTTGATCACTGTTTCAACGTAACATCCCCTCTCAGTTCCTTATCAACGTAACATCCCCTCTCAGTTGCTGTATCAACGTAACATCCCCTCTCAGTTACTGTGCCACATTACATTTCACCTCAGTTACTGTGTCAACGGTACATTTCGCTCCAGTTATTGTGTCTATATTACATTTCGGTAACCTTTTCAAAGTAACATTCCCTCTCAGTTACTGTGTCAACGTAATATTTCACTTTAGTTACTCCGTCAACGTTACATCCTCCCTTCGTTACTGTGTCAACATTACATTTCATCTCAGTTATGGTGTCAAGATAAAATTTCGCCTCGGTTGCCGTGTTGATGTGACATTTCGCCTCAGTTACTGGGTCAGCAACATAACATTTCACCTCAGGTACTGTGTCAATGTTACATGTTCACCTCAGGTACTCTGTAAACATTACATTTCTCCTCAGTTACTGAGTCAACATTACATTTCACCTCGGTTACTGCGTCATTGTGACATTTCGCATCAGTTACTGAGTCAACATAACATTTCTCCTCAGTCACTGTGTCAATGCGACATTTGCCCCAGTTACTGTCTCCACATTACATTTCACCTAAGTTACTGTTTCAACATTACATGTCACCTCAGTTACTGTGTCAACGTAACACATCCTCTCAGTTATTGTGTCAATGTAATATTTAACCTTGATCACTGTTTCAACGTAACATCCCCTCTCAGTTCCTTATCAACGTAACATCCCCTCTCAGTTGCTGTATCAACGTAACATCCCCTCTCAGTTACTGTGCCACATTACATTTCACCTCAGTTACTGTGTCAACGGTACATTTCGCTCCAGTTATTGTGTCTGTATTACATTTCGGTCACTTTTTCAAAGTAACATTCCCTCTCAGTTACTGTGTCAACGTAATATTTCACTTTAGTTACTCCGTCAACGTTACATCCTGCCTTCGTTACTGTGTCAACATTACATTTCATCTCAGTTATGGTGTCAAGATAAAATTTCGCCTCGGTTGCCGTGTTGATGTGACATTTCGCCTCAGTTACTGTGTCAGCAGCATAACATTTCACCTCAGGTACTGTGTCAATGTTACATGTTCACCTCAGGTACTCTGTAAACATTACATTTCGCCTCAGTTACTGAGTCAACATTACATTTCACCTCAGTTACTGCGTCATTGTGACATTTCGCATCAGTTACTGAGTCAACATAACATTTCTCCTCAGTCACTGTGTCATTGCGACATTTGCCCCAGTTACTGTCTCCACATTACATTTCACCTAAGTTACTGTTTCAACATTACATTTCACCTCAGTTACTGTGTCAACGTAACACATCCTCTCAGTTATTGTGTCAATGTAATATTTAACCTTGATCACTGTTTCAACGTAACATCCCCTCTCAGTTCCTTATCAACGTAACATCCCCTCTCAGTTGCTGTATCAACGTAACATCCCCTCTCAGTTACTGTGCCACATTACATTTCACCTCAGTTACTGTGTCAACGGTACATTTCGCTCCAGTTATTGTGTCTATATTACATTTCGGTCACTTTTTCAAAGTAACATTCCCTCTCAGTTACTGTGTCAACGTAATATTTCACTTTAGTTACTCCGTCAACGTTACATCCTCCCTTCGTTACTGTGTCAACATTACATTTCATCTCAGCTATGGTGTCAAGATAAAATTTCGCCTCGGTTGCCGTGTTGATGTGACATTTCGCCTCAGTTACTGTGTCAGCAGCATAACATTTCACCTCAGGTACTGTGTCAATGTTACATGTTCACCTCAGGTACTCTGTAAACATTACATTTCGCCTCAGTTACTGAGTCAACATTACATTTCACCTCGGTTACTGCGTCATTGTGACATTTCGCATCAGTTACTGAGTCAACATAACATTTCTCCTCAGTCACTGTGTCATTGTGACATTTGCCCCAGTTACTGTCTCCACATTACATTTCACCTAAGTTACTGTTTCAACATTACATTTCACCTCAGTTACTGTGTCAACGTAACACATCCTCTCAGTTATTGTGTCAATGTAATATTTAACCTTGATCACTGTTTCAACGTAACATCCCCTCTCAGTTCCTTATCAACGTAACATCCCCTCTCAGTTGCTGTATCAACGTAACATCCCCTCTCAGTTACTGTGCCACATTACATTTCACCTCAGTTACTGTGTCGACGTAACACATCCTCTCAGTTATTGTGTCAATGTAATATTTAACCTTGATCACTGTTTCAACGTAACATCCCCTCTCAGTTCCTTATCAACGTAACATCCCCTCTCAGTTGCTGTATCAACGTAACATCCCCTCTCAGTTACTGTGCCACATTACATTTCACCTCAGTTACTGTGTCAACGGTACATTTCGCTCCAGTTATTGTGTCTATATTACATTTCGGTCACTTTTTCAAAGGAACATTCCCTCTCAGTTAATGTGTCAACGTAATATTTCACTTTAGTTACTCCGTCAACGTTACATCCTCCCTTCGTTACTGTGTCAACATTACATTTCATCTCAGTTATGGTGTCAAGATAAAATTTCGCCTCGGTTGCCGTGTTGATGTGACATTTCGCCTCAGTTACTGTGTCAGCAGCATAACATTTCACCTCAGGTACTGTGTCAATGTTACATGTTCACCTCAGGTACTCTGTAAACATTACATTTCCCCTCAGTTACTGAGTCAACATTACATTTCACCTCGGTTACTGCGTCATTGTGACATTTCGCATCAGTTACTGAGTCAACATAACATTTCTCCTCAGTCACTGTGTCATTGCGACATTTGCCCCAGTTACTGTCTCCACATTACATTTCACCTAAGTTACTGTTTCAACATTACATGTCACCTCAGTTACTGTGTCAACGTAACACATCCTCTCAGTTATTGTGTCAATGTAATATTTAACCTTGATCACTGTTTCAATGTAACATCCCCTCTCAGTTCCTTATCAACGTAACATCCCCTCTCAGTTACTGTGCCACATTACATTTCACCTCAGTTACTGTGTCAACAGTACATTTCGCTCCAGTTATTGTGTCTATATTACATTTCGGTCACTTTTTCAAAGTAACATTCCCTCTCAGTTACTGTGTCAACGTAATATTTCACTTTAGTTACTCCGTCAACGTTACATCCTCCCTTCGTTACTGTGTCAACATTACATTTCATCTCAGTTATGGTGTCAAGATAAAATTTCGCCTCGGTTGCCGTGTTGATGTGACATTTCGCCTCAGTTACTGTGTCAGCAGCATAACATTTCACCTCAGGTACTGTGTCAATGTTACATGTTCACCTCAGGTACTCTGTAAACATTACATTTCGCCTCAGTTACTGAGTCAACATTACATTTCACCTCGGTTACTGCGTCATTGTGACATTTCGCATCAGTTACTGAGTCAACATAACATTTCTCCTCAGTCACTGTGTCATTGCGACATTTGCCCCAGTTACTGTCTCCACATTACATTTCACCTAAGTTACTGTTTCAACATTACATTTCACCTCAGTTACTGTGTCAACGTAACACATCCTCTCAGTTATTGTGTCAATGTAATATTTAACCTTGATCACTGTTTCAACGTAACATCCCCTCTCAGTTCCTTATCAACGTAACATCCCCTCTCAGTTGCTGTATCAACGTAACATCCCCTCTCAGTTACTGTGCCACATTACATTTCACCTCAGTTACTGTGTCAACGGTACATTTCGCTCCAGTTATTGTGTCTATATTACATTTCGGTAACTTTTTCAAAGTAACATTCCCTCTCAGTTACTGTGTCAGCAGCATAACATTTCACCTCAGGTACTGTGTCAATGTTACATGTTCACCTCAGGTACTCTGTAAACATTACATTTCCCCTCAGTTACTGAGTCAACATTACATTTCACCTCGGTTACTGCGTCATTGTGACATTTCGCATCAGTTACTGAGTCAACATAACATTTCTCCTCAGTCACTGTGTCATTGCGACATTTGCCCCAGTTACTGTCTCCACATTACATTTCACCTAAGTTACTGTTTCAACATTACATGTCACCTCAGTTACTGTGTCAACGTAACACATCCTCTCAGTTATTGTGTCAATGTAATATTTAACCTTGATCACTGTTTCAACGTAACATCCCCTCTCAGTTCCTTATCAACGTAACATCCCCTCTCAGTTACTGTGCCACATTACATTTCACCTCAGTTACTGTGTCAACAGTACATTTCGCTCCAGTTATTGTGTCTATATTACATTTCGGTCACTTTTTCAAAGTAACATTCCCTCTCAGTTACTGTGTCAACGTAATATTTCACTTTAGTTACTCCGTCAACGTTACATCCTCCCTTCGTTACTGTGTCAACATTACATTTCATCTCAGTTATGGTGTCAAGATAAAATTTCGCCTCGGTTGCCGTGTTGATGTGACATTTCGCCTCAGTTACTGTGTCAGCAGCATAACATTTCACCTCAGGTACTGTGTCAATGTTACATGTTCACCTCAGGTACTCTGTAAACATTACATTTCGCCTCAGTTACTGAGTCAACATTACATTTCACCTCGGTTACTGCGTCATTGTGACATTTCGCATCAGTTACTGAGTCAACATAACATTTCTCCTCAGTCACTGTGTCATTGCGACATTTGCCCCAGTTACTGTCTCCACATTACATTTCACCTAAGTTACTGTTTCAACATTACATTTCACCTCAGTTACTGTGTCAACGTAACACATCCTCTCAGTTATTGTGTCAATGTAATATTTAACCTTGATCACTGTTTCAACGTAACATCCCCTCTCAGTTCCTTATCAACGTAACATCCCCTCTCAGTTGCTGTATCAACGTAACATCCCCTCTCAGTTACTGTGCCACATTACATTTCACCTCAGTTACTGTGTCAACGGTACATTTCGCTCCAGTTATTGTGTCTGTATTACATTTCGGTCACTTTTTCAAAGTAACATTCCCTCTCAGTTACTGTGTCAACGTAATATTTCACTTTAGTTACTCCGTCAACGTTACATCCTCCCTTCGTTACTGTGTCAACATTACATTTCATCTCAGTTATGGTGTCAAGATAAAATTTCGCCTCGGTTGCCGTGTTGATGTGACATTTCGCCTCAGTTACTGTGTCAGCAGCATAACATTTCACCTCAGGTACTGTATCAATGTTACATGTTCACCTCAGGTACTCTGTAAACATTACATTTCGCCTCAGTTACTGAGTCAACATTACATTTCACCTCGGTTACTGCGTCATTGTGACATTTCGCATCAGTTACTGAGTCAACATAACATTTCTCCTCAGTCACTGTGTCATTGCGACATTTGCCCCAGTTACTGTCTCCACATTACATTTCACCTAAGTTACTGTTTCAACATTACATTTCACCTCAGTTACTGTGTCAACGTAACACATCCTCTCAGTTATTGTGTCAATGTAATATTTAACCTTGATCACTGTTTCAACGTAACATCCCCTCTCAGTTCCTTATCAACGTAACATCCCCTCTCAGTTGCTGTATCAACGTAACATCCCCTCTCAGTTACTGTGCCACATTACATTTCACCTCAGTTACTGTGTCAACGGTACATTTCGCTCCAGTTATTGTGTCTATATTACATTTCGGTAACCTTTTCAAAGTAACATTCCCTCTCAGTTACTGTGTCAACGTAATATTTCACTTTAGTTACTCCGTCAACGTTACATCCTCCCTTCGTTACTGTGTCAACATTACATTTCATCTCAGTTATGGTGTCAAGATAAAATTTCGCCTCGGTTGCCGTGTTGATGTGACATTTCGCCTCAGTTACTGTGTCAGCAGCATAACATTTCACCTCAGGTACTGTGTCAATGTTACATGTTCACCTCAGGTACTCTGTAAACATTACATTTCGCCTCAGTTACTGAGTCAACATTACATTTCACCTCGGTTACTGCGTCATTGTGACATTTCGCATCAGTTACTGAGTCAACATAACATTTCTCCTCAGTCACTGTGTCATTGCGACATTTGCCCCAGTTACTGTCTCCACATTACATTTCACCTAAGTTACTGTTTCAACATTACATGTCACCTCAGTTACTGTGTCAACGTAACACATCCTCTCAGTTATTGTGTCAATGTAATATTTAACCTTGATCACTGTTTCAACGTAACATCCCCTCTCAGTTCCTTATCAACGTAACATCCCCTCTCAGTTGCTGTATCAACGTAACATCCCCTCTCAGTTACTGTGCCACATTACATTTCACCTCAGTTACTGTGTCAACGGTACATTTCGCTCCAGTTATTGTGTCTGTATTACATTTCGGTCACTTTTTCAAAGTAACATTCCCTCTCAGTTACTGTGTCAACGTAATATTTCACTTTAGTTACTCCGTCAACGTTACATCCTCCCTTCGTTACTGTGTCAACATTACATTTCATCTCAGTTATGGTGTCAAGATAAAATTTCGCCTCGGTTGCCGTGTTGATGTGACATTTCGCCTCAGTTACTGTGTCAGCAGCATAACATTTCACCTCAGGTACTGTATCAATGTTACATGTTCACCTCAGGTACTCTGTAAACATTACATTTCGCCTCAGTTACTGAGTCAACATTACATTTCACCTCGGTTACTGCGTCATTGTGACATTTCGCATCAGTTACTGAGTCAACATAACATTTCTCCTCAGTCACTGTGTCATTGCGACATTTGCCCCAGTTACTGTCTCCACATTACATTTCACCTAAGTTACTGTTTCAACATTACATTTCACCTCAGTTACTGTGTCAACGTAACACATCCTCTCAGTTATTGTGTCAATGTAATATTTAACCTTGATCACTGTTTCAACGTAACATCCCCTCTCAGTTCCTTATCAACGTAACATCCCCTCTCAGTTGCTGTATCAACGTAACATCCCCTCTCAGTTACTGTGCCACATTACATTTCACCTCAGTTACTGTGTCAACGGTACATTTCGCTCCAGTTATTGTGTCTATATTACATTTCGGTAACTTTTTCAAAGTAACATTCCCTCTCAGTTACTGTGTCAACGTAATATTTCACTTTAGTTACTCCGTCAACGTTACATCCTCCCTTCGTTACTGTGTCAACATTACATTTCATCTCAGTTATGGTGTCAAGATAAAATTTCGCCTCGGTTGCCGTGTTGATGTGACATTTCGCCTCAGTTACTGTGTCAGCAGCATAACATTTCACCTCAGGTACTGTGTCAATGTTACATGTTCACCTCAGGTACTCTGTAAACATTACATTTCGCCTCAGTTACTGAGTCAACATTACATTTCACCTCGGTTACTGCGTCATTGTGACATTTCGCATCAGTTACTGAGTCAACATAACATTTCTCCTCAGTCACTGTGTCATTGCGACATTTGCCCCAGTTACTGTCTCCACATTACATTTCACCTAAGTTACTGTTTCAACATTACATTTCACCTCAGTTACTGTGTCAACGTAACACATCCTCTCAGTTATTGTGTCAATGTAATATTTAACCTTGATCACTGTTTCAACGTAACATCCCCTCTCAGTTCCTTATCAACGTAACATCCCCTCTCAGTTGCTGTATCAACGTAACATCCCCTCTCAGTTACTGTGCCACATTACATTTCACCTCAGTTACTGTGTCAACGGTACATTTCGCTCCAGTTATTGTGTCTATATTACATTTCGGTAACTTTTTCAAAGTAACATTCCCTCTCAGTTACTGTGTCAACGTAATATTTCACTTTAGTTACTCCGTCAACGTTACATCCTCCCTTCGTTACTGTGTCAACATTACATTTCATCTCAGTTATGGTGTCAAGATAAAATTTCGCCTCGGTTGCCGTGTTGATGTGACATTTCGCCTCAGTTACTGTGTCAGCAGCATAACATTTCACCTCAGGTACTGTGTCAATGTTACATGTTCACCTCAGGTACTCTGTAAACATTACATTTCGCCTCAGTTACTGAGTCAACATTACATTTCACCTCGGTTACTGCGTCATTGTGACATTTCGCATCAGTTACTGAGTCAACATAACATTTCTCCTCAGTCACTGTGTCATTGCGACATTTGCCCCAGTTACTGTCTCCACATTACATTTCACCTAAGTTACTGTTTCAACATTACATTTCACCTCAGTTACTGTGTCAACGTAACACATCCTCTCAGTTATTGTGTCAATGTAATATTTAACCTTGATCACTGTTTCAACGTAACATCCCCTCTCAGTTCCTTATCAACGTCACATCCCCTCTCAGTTGCTGTATCAACGTAACACCCCCTCTCAGTTACTGTGCCACATTACATTCACCTCAGTTACTGTGTCAACGGTACATTTCGCTCCAGTTATTGTGTCTATATTACATTTCGGTCACTTTTTCAAAGTAACAACCCATTTTAGTCCCTATGTCAACGTAACATCCCCTCTCCGTTACTGCGTCAACGTAATATGTCACTTTAGTTACTCCGTCAACGTTACATCCTCCCTTCGTTACTGTGTCAACATTACATTTCATCTCAGTTATGGTGTCAAGATAAAATTTCGCCTCGGTTGCCGTGTTGATGAGACATTTCGCCTCAGTTACTGTGTCAGCAGCATAACATTTCACCTCAGGTACTGTGTCAATGTTACATGTTCACCTCAGGTACTCTGTAAACATTACATTTCGCCTCAGTTACTGAGTCAACATTACATTTCACCTCAGTTACTGCGTCATTTTGACATTTCGCCTCAGTTTCTGTGTCAACATAACATTTCTCCTCAGTCACTGTGTCATTGCGACATTTGCCCCGGTTACTTAATTTCTCCACATTACATTTCACCTAAGTTACTGTTTCAACATTACATTTCTCCTCAGTCACTGTGTCATTGCGACATTTTCCCCAGCTACTGTGTCAACGTAACACATCCTCTCAGTTACTGTGTCAATGAAATATTTCACCTCGATCACTTTTTCAACGTAACATCCCCTCTCATTTACTGTGTCAACGTAACATCCCCTCTCATTTACTCCGTCAACGTAACATCCCCTCTCAGTTACTGTGTCAACGTAACAGTCGTCATTAGAGAAGAAGAGTGTAAAGCGAGTCTCTTGCAATTACGATATATGGATGATTTCTACTTCTAAATCCATTATTTATTCCAAATATATATATGTGTGCACATCCAGTCACCTACTTCAACGCAGACGCAACCGACGTCTGTTTGGTCATGATTACTAACTCTAGCTAGGTCAGATAAAAATGTATATCTATAACAGGGAAGGTAATCAACTCAAATTGGTCACCTAATAAGCTTATGTCACTGTAACTGTTTGACGGAGGACACGTGTGTAATTCAGGTAAGTTTTGTTCTTACGTTTTGTCAAGTTTTTGGCTCGCATCGAATGGTTGGCCTGTCACCAAATAGACTGTCGTGGTTGATCATGAGGTCATGGTCAGTCTGTCTTTGGTTTATATTTAATCTACTATGATTTAAGCATGCTGGAAGCTGCGGGCTATGCTTATACAAGTTCGTGAAATAAATAGTTTAGAATATTTTATTTTAAATATTTTGACATATTAATTATATGTCAATCTTCAGAGCAGTTTATAAACGTTTCAAATGTTTATAAGCTTCAGTTGTTTCTCACAGCCTGTGTTCTTGTTCCACTTCTTCACTCAACACTCATCGTGTTGAGGAAGTCCATTGTTTACATTCCATTTTCAAGGCGGGGCGGGATAGCGCAGTGGTTAGCGCTTTCGGCTTCGGATCAAGAGGTTCGAATCCCGCCAGGTAACGTATTAAGGTTTGGGTGCAATGCTTATGCTACAGTGAAATCAGTGAAACCCATGGTTCGCTAGTTCCAGCCGATGCTCGCAGGTTTCACCGCATTGTATAACCACATGGCGTTTCGGGCTTTCTCCCTGCCGTAATACTAGCAGCCGCGATATAAGTGAAATACTCTTGAAAGCGGTGTTAAACCCTAACTCACCTCACCTCACCTCACCTCACCTCTGAAAGGCTACTCTTCAAGGTTTGAAACGGTTTTATAATATTATTTTTGGTTTAAGTACGTGTCAAAATACCATATGTGCTGATTTCAGTTCAAATAAGTTCGCTCAACTTAATCGCCAAATTTATAAGATAATGTAATATTGACTAATTAACACGCTCCAGCAGCGGTGCATTGTCCGATTTTCGATCAAATATACCATACCATACCCGAACTTGTGTGTGCATCAAGCCTGGATGGACGCTTAGAGGTAACCATCCTGTAGAGCAACAGCTAACTTTGTGGTGCAGACATGACTGCGATTAAAGAGAGTCAGGGTGAAAGTGACTTTACCATGGACGTGGTCTGTTTTACACAGACATCATCACCCACATTCTCCTGAACTGTGAACACGTAACTGGACTCCGTGATGAACTGTGGTGCGAGATCATAGGTATAGGTAGAGTGGAGTTCAGTGTGCATCTCCACAACCTTGGTGACTTGGACTTCATACTGTGCATGCTATCCTGTGCACAGCTAACAAGGACACCTTTGCAGTAGTGTGTGTACAGTGTGTGTTCCGTATGGCCAGCAGGTACTACTAGAGGTCTGCTGGTGTCACATAGATACGAACAAACTGTTTCGCGGCAGCTCAGATCCGGCACGCAAAGCACAAACATCCCTCGACAATGAGTAATCTTGACTTGAGTAATCAGTAGTTGTTATTATTGTATCTTCCCTCTTATTTGCAAAGTTCTTCACATTGGAGGAATGATAGATAGTATATATAATGTCCAATTTTCGATCAGAAATCGGCACTTTCACCTTCATATCGTGCCTATATTAAACTGAGTCGCCTATCATTTAAACGGTAATTGTCGACAACAGTCAGTATTTTTCGATAAAATATACGTTTGGCATATGTTACACCTAACAGCACACTGGGTGTCCCTTGAATGTCCCTCTATCTTATAATTAAAACAAGTGGGACTATATGAAGTGAAAATGTGAAATTGAGTTCCCCTATACAAAAGCATTTGGTGTCGCGATTTCTTTGGTCTTAGTATTCAACTGGATTGTTTTGAAATGGTGTACACACCCTTGATTTCACATTCTTTTCACTTGCGGTATCCCATCCGGGCGAAATACATATAGTTATAAGTACTACCTATATAGCTATATATGTAGCAAGGTGTGGCACTGTCGGCCCTCTTGGATCTTCACATGTACATGGAAATGGTTAAACTGATTTCCTGGCCAAATTACACTTTGTAAATGTAAGCCGGAATCTAAGATGGCCGACATATGTTTTAAAGATAGGTAGGTATAGTCTATTGGTATATGTATATTTAGCCTCTTGCGCCTGTAATGAACTCCTTTAGTCAGTGCATGCCTGTATTATCCATAAGTGCAGTACCACCCACGGTTCGCTGGTTCAAGCCGATGCTCGCACAGTCACCATGTCGTTGCTGGCTTTCTCACTGCAATAGTACTATCAGCCGTGATATATTCTTGAAGCAGCGTTAAACCCTAACTCACCTCACCCCCATAAGGTGGAACGGAACTTGTTGTATCACGTGCAAGTACATGTCACAGATTGGCCCATTGGGAGAAGAGCTAACACCCTCAGATTGTATGAGTCCAGTTTCATTACAAAGGACCCTGTTCCGAAAATTAAAGTGGCAAAACATTGATTCTAATGTGTTCCGAACTTGCCCGAGTGTTCCTCTCCTCTCCTCACCCACGGGCGGTCTGTCCGTATCCCAGTACAAGCAATATCACTGTCGTGTATCCGTTATAGAGGGGACATGCCAAGATAGGGAGTGGACATAATAAGGTTTGGGGGCAACTACATGTAAAATATGATCATGGTATTATAATCCCATTTGCAAAGTAAAATGCAATGTACTAAACCTCGGCAATAAGGAGAATCGGACATTGAAGACACCTACCTTTGTCGATCAGTTTCGGCCGCCATCTTGGATGTCCTCTTCCTACCGGGTATATACACGCCAGTGAATTATTTGCAACTTTGAACAGGGTCGATTAAATAAATCTGGCATGAATCGCACGTGCGACTTTTCCTCTTACATTCTGTAAACTTTAAGCTGTACATGATGCAGCTATGATTGGCCCGCTTCGAACTGCTAAAGACTCGTGATTGCATGGTCTGCACGTGCAATCTAGCCTGTGTCAGAACAATACCAATCCATGTCGCTGTAAATCTTACCCTTGGAAACGGGTTATCGCATTGTTCGCCCTGAAAATCTTGAATTATTTTCTTTGGTAAAAATAAACTTGGATAATTTTCTTTGGTAAAAAGAAACTTTGGTAAAAAGAAACTTGAATAATTTTCTTTGGTAAAATGAAACTTGAATAATTTTCTTTGGTAAAAAGAAACTTGAATAATTTTCTTTGGTAAAGAAAGAAACTTGAATAATTTTCTTTGGTAAAACGAAACTTGAATAATTTTCTTTGGTAAAACGAAACTTGAATAATTTTCTTTGGTAAAACGAAACTTGAATAATTTTCTTTGGTAAAACGAAACTATGAGCATGGTTCTGGTACGTCAACGACTCTGGCTTCAAGATAAGATAAGATAAGATAAAGATAATATTTATTGTCCCAAAAGGGAAATTTGTTGTGTATAATTACAATATTCTCAAGCATACAAAACATACAAATATCATTCAAAACAATACATATTTTCACAGTTTACAGAGACTAGAATATGCTATACATGAAAGTGTTTATCGTGCAAAATTGCACTTATCAGAATTTATTTCTCTAATGCTGCAAGGAATGAATGATTGGCGAAACCTGTTTGTTCTAAAAGTCGGCATTCGCAGTCTACGTCCAGAAGGTAGTATTGAATATTCCGAAAAAAGAGGATGCGTTGAATAACCCTTAAAATTTTGTTTGCTTTTTATGATAACTGCTGCTCATAACAACTGCCGATAGTTTCAATAGGAAGCCCAATGATTTTAGAAGCCGTATTAACGATTTTTGCCAATATGTTTTTGTTTTGAAAAGACAGGTTTCCGTACCAACTTAACAAGTTAAACGTTATGACATTTTGAATAAAGGTTCTGTAAAAGAACATCATGATGGTTTGGTCAATTTTGAAATGTTTTAGTTTCCACAAGAAATTATTAATTAATTATGATGATGAAAGTTTATGTCATGTATATTGGGAATGCGAGGAAACATACTTTTTTTAAACTTCAAAATTGGATTAATCAAAGCATACCGATATTTAATTTCACAAAATATATTGTTTGGTTTGGTACTTCAAGGGCTGATCCATTACTTAATCACATAATCTTTGCCGCCAAAAGTCACAGTTATATATGCAGCTTAAAATCTGTTATGCCAAAATCTAAAACATTTGTTAACATTTTAAAAGACACATTAACAGTTGAAGAATGCATATGCAAAAGAATCCTGAGTTTGAAAGTATCTCCAAAAAATGTCTTCCTCTATTCCCAATCTTTAACCCAGAATGACTGTTTATGTTTATTGTTTTAGACTCTGGAATCTGTTATGAATAGTACACATATACTTGAATCAGCTTTGGCAATCTTGTAGATGAAACATACATGTACCACTGGGAACAATAAAACATGTTTTTGTTTTTTTTAAAGTTATACACTGTTAGTTATGATACATATATGAATAAAATAGACTTGTTAACTGTTAGATAAGATACGTGTATGAATAAAATAATTTTAAAAAGGTATCACAAAATTTTAGATTTATATAAATACTTCAATGTATAAAAAAGTTAAACGTTGTAAAGGAAACATTTTCTTCGTTTTAAAATAGAAGTGCAGGTTTTGAAAGCTAAATGACATATCCCAGGGTTTGATAGAATCAGACTAACACGCTCTACATCCTGGCATCCAGAGAAGTCTTCTCTCATAGTTTCACAGCGTCTCATTCATAATGGCGGATATCGTGGTACAGCGGAACATGTACTCTTAGCAGAACATGGCGCTCATCTTCAACTGGTTCTGTACATACACACCATGTTCTTTCTTCTGCAAATTGAACAATATGTATAAATAGTTATGAACTGATTTAAGAGCTAATCAAAAGGGCTGTCAATGCTAAGTATCAAAGTCCTGTCACTGACCAATGGAAAGACAGGCCACAGTTAAAGTTTTCAATAAAATCTGCATCGAGGTCACCTTATAACCACATCTGGAAGGTCTCATCACAAATACATTTGTTCCCTTCTTTTTCAGTAATACTTCTCAGGGACTCTCCCTCTCCCTTCTGCGAAAATCAATGTACTACTGCCCTTGGATATCCGAACATCTTGGGAGTCTTGAGATTTTAAACATGGTAGGGGTCCTATTGGTGTAAATTTCATTTCTTATTAACGTCTGGAATTAAGTTGTTAATGACTGTTTAAATTACCGTTCAATGCGCTATCTGGCGACTATGTTTCTGCTGAATGTTTTCATTTTCAGTGACCCATTACTTTTACAGACCCCTGTCTGGGTCAAGCGTACAATAACCAGGGCTCAGAGATCGCTATGGAACCCGCATGTTCGGGGGGTTAATGGCTGTGGCGGGAAAATACTGACCAATGGGGGTCACTCTATCGTGCCGACGTACCGTCTCGGTTCGGCTCCGCGCTCACTCTTTTCTGGGGCACCTTGCCTTCAGCAATAGTAATTTTTCAGTGTATTTAAAGTTTGATATGGCTACACACGAAGAAATTCAATTGAACTTTGGGACATGGGCAAAAGGCATAAATCTCTCGGAGACGACCATTTTAAAGCTAGAAGAGAATGAATTAGATTTCGTGTCTCAACAATACCTCCAAGACAGCCACATCGAGACTTTCGACATTAGTCTTGGACAGGGTTTGGTCCTGAAAGGAGCAGTGGCATCTCTACTAGGGAAGGTAGAGGCGAAGGTGCAAACGACGTCTTTCACAGGCCATCGAAAATATGGAGGCACTGGCATCTCGAGCCTCATATGACGCCTTGGTCCCCAAACAACCAGTCTATCACAGGCCATCGCAAATATGGAGGCACTGGCATCTCGAGCCTCATATGATGCCTTGGTCCCCAAACAACCAGTTTATCACAGGCCATCGCAAATATGGAGGCACTGTCATGTGGAGCCTCATATGACGCCTTGGTCACCAAACAACTAGTCTATCACAGGCCATCGCCAATATGGAGGCACCGTCATCTCGAGCCTCATATGACGCCTTGGTCACCAAACAACTAGTCTATCCCAGGCCATCGCCAATATGGAGGCACTGTCATGTGGAGCCTCATATGACGCCTTGGTCCCCAAACAACTAGTCTATCACAGGCCATCGCCAATATGGAGGCACTGTCATCTGGAGCCTCATATGACGCCTTGGTCCCCAAACAACCAGTCTATCACAGGCCATCGCCAATATGGAGGCACCGTCATCTCGAGCCTCATATGACGCCTTGGTCACCAAACAACTAGTCTATCCCAGGCCATCGCCAATATGGAGGCACTGTCATGTGGAGCCTCATATGACGCCTTGGTCCCCAAACAACTAGTCTATCACAGGCCATCGCCAATATGGAGGCACTGTCATCTGGAGCCTCATATGACGCCTTGGTCCCCAAACAACCAGTCTATCACAGGCCATCGCCAATATGGAGGCACCGTCATCTCGAGCCTCATATGACGCCTTGGTCACCAAACAACTAGTCTATCACAGGCCATCGCCAATATGGAGGCACCGTCATCTCGAGCCTCATATGACGCCTTGGTCACCAAACAACCAGTCTATCACAGGCCATCGCCAATATGGAGGCACCGTCATCTCGAGCCTCATATGACGCCTTGGTCACCAAACAACTAGTCTATCCCAGGCCATCGCCAATATGGAGGCACTGTCATGTGGAGTCTCATATGACGCCTTGGTCCACAAACAACTAGTCTATCACAGGCCATCGCCAATATGGAGGCACTGTCATCTGGAGCCTCATATGACGCTTTGGTCCCCAAACAACCAGTCTATCACAGGCCATCGCCAATATGGAGGCACTGTCATCTGGAGCCTCATATGACGCTTTGGTCCCCAAACAACCAGTCTATCACAGGCCATCGCCAATATGGAGGCACTGTCATCTGGAGCCTCATATGACGCTTTGGTCCCCAAACAACCAGTCTATCACAGGCCATCGCCAATATGGAGGCACTGTCATCTGGAGCCTCATATGACGCTTTGGTCCCCAAACAACTAGTCTATCACAGGCCATCGCCAAAATGGAGGCACCGTCATCTCGAGCCTCATATGACGCCTTGGTCACCAAACAACTAGTCTATCACAGGCCATCGCCAATATGGAGGCACCGTCATCTCGAGCCTCATATGACGCCTTGGTCACCAAACAACTAGTCTATCACAGGCCATCGCCAATATGTAGGCACCGTCATCTCGAGCCTCATATGACGCCTTGGTCACCAAACAACTAGTCTATCACAGGCCATCGCCAATATGGAGGCACCGTCATCTCGAGCCTCATATGACGCCTTGGTCACCAAACAACCAGTCTATCCCAGGCCATCGCCAATATGGAGGCACTGTCATGTGGAGCCTCATATGACGTCTTGGTCCCCAAACAACCAGTCTATCACAGGCCATCGCCAATATGGAGGCACTGTCATGTGGAGCCTCATATGACGTCTTGGTCCCCAAACAACCAGTCTATCACAGGCCATCGCCAATATGGAGGCACTGTCATCTGGAGCCTCATATGACGCTTTGGTCCCCAAACAACCAGTCTATCACAGGCCATCGCCAATATGGAGGCACTGCCATCTGGAGCCTCATATGACGCTTTGGTCCCCAAACAACCAGTCTATCACACGCCATCGCCAATATGGAGGCACCGTCATCTCGAGCCTCATATGACGCCTTGGTCACCAAACAACTAGTCTATCACAGGCCATCGCCAATATGGAGGCACCGTCATCTGGAGCCTCATATGACGCTTTGGTCCCCAAACAACCAGTCTATCACAGGCCATCGCCAATATGGAGGCACTGTCATCTGGAGCCTCATATGACGCCTTGGTCCCCAAACAACCAGTCTATCACAGGCCATCGCCAATATCGAGGCACCGTCATCTCGAGCCTCATATGACGCCTTGGTCACCAAACAACTAGTCTATCACAGGCCATCGCCAATATGGAGGCACCGTCATCTCGAGCCTCATATGACGCCTTGGTCACCAAACAACCAGTCTATCCCAGGCCATCGCCAATATGGAGGCACCGTCATCTCGAGCCTCATATGACGCCTTGGTCACCAAACAACCAGTCTATCACAGGCCATCGCCAATATGGAGGCACTGTCATCTGGAGCCTCATATGACGCTTTGGTCCCCAAACAACCAGTCTATCACAGGCCATCGCCAATATGGAGGCACTGTCATCTGGAGCCTCATATGACGCTTTGGTCCCCAAACAACCAGTCTATCACAGGCCATCGCCAATATGGAGGCACTGTCATGTGGAGCCTCATATGACGCCTTGGTCCCCAAACAACTAGTCTATCACAGGCCATCGCCAATATGGAGGCACTGTCATCTGGAGCCTCATATGACGCTTTGGTCCCCAAACAACCAGTCTATCACAGGCCATCGCCAATATGGAGGCACTGCCATCTGGAGCCTCATATGACGCTTTGGTCCCCAAACAACCAGTCTATCACACGCCATCGCCAATATGGAGGCACTGTTATCTCGAGCCTCATATGACGCCTTGGTCACCAAACAACATGCCCCACTCTTCCCTGGGGCCCTTTTCCGGCAGCAATATTAGTTTTCAGTTGCCGCCCACCCTCTCCATGTACATGTAACTCTAGTTTAGTTTTATGTATTTTATTTAGTGTAGGAGCTGTGTTACATTATATTACAAAACTTCATTGCATTATCATTGCTTATAATTGGTAATTAACAGCTCTCTAATTATATATCATAATTATTAAATACTTTGGTAATTGTCATTGCTTCATGTGATGTAATACAAGGTCTCATTTGTCCCATACTATTTGCTTCTGTCATTTCTTGAAAAGGTGTAATTTAACAAATTTATTCTAACTAAAGATTAACCAGTCACCAATGTCATTCATTCGAACTATTGCAGATATATGTTATTGTATCATGCATCAAATGCATCTAAACAGATAATATTGAATTAATCGAAACTAACTGACTTGTCTTCTTTCTTTTGTATTTCAGTTTATGTAGAGAAAAGCTTTAAAAATAAAAATTACAACATTTCAAGTGTTAAGGATGAGAATAACTCACACTAACAGTGAGGACAGGGTTGTTTCTAGGAAGCTGTACAGTGGAAAGTGGGTTGTTGCCGGGGTTTAATATCAGGTTCCCATGCACAGTGGATTGAATACCCCCTGTGAAACATAAAGATCCTGTTTCCTTGTTTAAAATTTCGATGAAGAGGAGTAAAATAATTTTGTTTTCAAGCTCTTGATATACACAGTGGTAGCGATTGAGGCTTGACTCTGTAGGTGTGGGTTCGAATCCATTAATGGACTCGGCCCGAAAGGAACAAGAATTTCCACTATAACATATAGCATGATGTAAAATATTACATTGTTTCATTACATATGTAAGGATGAATGATCAAGGATTGCATTTTAACCTAAATAATAAACTACCAGGGAACAGAAAGTACTCACTTCTGTTGATTTATCAGATGTATGGTTTAAATTACAAATACCTCAACTTTTCGACGTCATAATCTAAAACTGAAAAGTACAAGAGTTTAGTCAGCAATCAAAGAATACTTCTACATGTTTTTTAAAATTTAAAATAAGAAGAAATAATTTTAATCTTTAAATTTCTTCAAAAAGTAGTTTTGATGCTACACAACTGTTCATCGACATATAAGACATATTCTATGTGAAAAATAATAAATGTGCCTGATTCTGCACACAATTACAACATTTTAAACATGGTAGGGGCCTATTGGTGTAAATTTCATTTCTTACCCCTGTCTTCATTAAACAAAGATATTTTAACTAAAATGTAATCTCAGACACAAAATAAGTCTTGTAAACGTGCTGACTATGTAGTCCCGTAGAAGGACAACAGGGTTCACGACCTTAAAAACATATTTTCGTCTTCTCCTGAAATCGGTTTGCAGACTCCTTGGTAAATTATATAGGATTATAAATTATAGATTTGATGGCTCTGTTGCCCCTGATAAGGATGGGGTTAGCATGTAGAACTTGTAACGTGTTGGCCCTGATAAGTATGGGGTTAGCATGTAGAACTTGTAACGTGTTGGCCCCAATAAGGATGGGGTTAGCATGTAGAACTTGTAACGTGTTGGCCACAATAAGGATGGGGTCAACATGTAGAACTTGTAACGTGTTGGCCACAATAAGGATGGGGTTAGCATGTAGAACTTGTAACGTGTTGGCCCCAATAAGGATGGGGTTAGCATGTAGAACTTGTAACGTGTTGGCCCCAATAAGGATGGGGTTAGCATGTAGAACTTGTAACGTGTTGGCCCCAATAAGGATGGGGTCAACATGTAGAACTTGTAACGTGTTGGCCACAATAAGGATGGGGTTAGCATGTAGAACTTGTAACGTGTTGGCCCTGATAAGTATGGGGTTAGCATGTAGAACTTGTAACGTGTTGGCCCCAATAAGGATGGGGTCAACATGTAGAACTTGTAACGTGTTGGCCACAATAAGGATGGGGTTAGCATGTAGAACTTGTAACGTGTTGGCCCCAATAAGGATGGGGTAAGCATGTAGAACTTGTAACGTGTTGGCCCCAATAAGGATGGGGTTAGCATGTAGAACTTGTAATGTGTTGGCCCTGATAAGTATGGGGTTAGCATGTAGAACTTGTAACGTGTTGGCCCCAATAAGGATGGGGTCAACATGTAGAACTTGTAACGTGTTGGCCCCAATAAGGATGGGGTTAGCATGTAGAACTTGTAACGTGTTGGCCCCAATAAGGATGGGGTTAGCATGTAGAACTTGTAACGTGTTGGTCCCAATAAGGATGGGGTTAGCATGTAGAACTTGTAACGTGTTGGCCACAATAAGGATGGGGTTAGCATGTAGAACTTGTAACGTGTTGGCCCCAATAAGGATGGGGTTAGCATGTAGAACTTGTAACGTGTTGGCCCCAATAAGGATGGGGTTAGCATGTAGAACTTGTAACGTGTTGGCCCCAATAAGGATGGGGTTAGCATGTAGAACTTGTAACGTGTTGGCCCCAATAAGAATGGGGTTAGCATGTAGAACTTGTAACGTGTTGGCCACAATAAGGATGGGGTTAGCATGTAGAACTTGTAACGTGTTGGCCCCAATAAGGATGGGGTTAGCATGTAGAACTTGTAACGTGTTGGCCACAATAAGGATGGGGTTAGCATGTAGAACTTGTAACGTGTTGGCCCCAATAAGGATGGGGTAAGGATGTAGAACTTGTAACGTGTTGGCCCCAATAAGGATGGGGTAAGCATGTAGAACTTGTAACGTGTTGGCCCCAATAAGGATGGGGTCAACATGTAGAACTTGTAACGTTTTGGCCCAATAAGGATGGGGTTAGCATGTAGAACTTGTAACGTGTTGGCCCCAATAAGGATGGGGTCAACATGTAGAACTTGTAACGTGTTGGCCCAATAAGGATGGGGTTAGCATGTAGAACTTGTAACGTGTTGGCCACAATAAGGACCACAGAGGCTACATCCACGGAACATATTTCGTTTTCTTTTCAAGAACTAAAAGATGAAATGTTGTGTGCAAACACTCTGACCTGTGGATTATAAAATTAATAACTTAAGGTTCGTGAACTCTGATGAGTTACAGAGCAAATAGTTCTCTTTCTTTTTATCCAGGACGGTGCCCTTTTAACTTGGTTTAACATTTTATATATAATTACCAAAGTTGCTCACCCTTCTTGGAGCAGTTTGTTCTCTCAATCCGAAAACATGCAACTATTGGTGTGTGGGTTTATAACCATAGGATCAGTGTATTCCATCGTATTGTTAGGTTTTATAAGTAGTAATGTTCATATTATTTTAATATCTGTGTTTGTTATATTGAAAAATAGAGCCATGGGCTCTGTAGCTCATCAGTATTTCATTGATTTACTATCTTAAGTGATTTAAGTTATTTAAGTAATTGTTTACAAGCATAAGATAGGTTCTTAGATCATGACCACTGTGACCCCATTTGGGGTCACGGGGTCACACAATCTACAATTTAGAATCCCCATTGGCCAAGGAGTCTGCACACAACTTTTCAGCTCTCTAGACCTTTTGGAACTGGAGAAGAAGATGAAAATAAGTTTTTAAGGATGTGACCCCTGTGACCCCATTTGGGGTCATGGGGTCACAACATCTACAAATTAGAATCCCCATTAGCCAAGGAGTCTGCACACAACTTTTCAGCTCTTTGGAGACCTTTTGGAACTGGAGAAGAAGATGAAAATAGGTTTTTAAACATGAGACCCCTGTGACCTCATTTGGGGTCATGGGATCACGAAATCTACAATTTAGAATCCCCATTTGCCAAAGAGTCTGCACACAACTTTTCAGCTCTCTAGACCTTTTGGAACTGGAGAAGAAGCTGAAAATAGGTTTTTAAACATGAGACCCCTGTGACCCCATTTGGGGTCATGGGGTCACGAAATCTACAATTTTAGAATCCCCATTAGCCAAGGAGTCTGCATACAACTTTTCAGCTCTCTAGACCTTTTGGAACCCGAGAAGAAGATGAATATAGGTTTTTAAACATGTGACCCCTGTGACCCCATTTGGGGTCATGGGGTCACAAAATCTACAATTTAGAATCCCCATTAGCCAAGGAGTCTGCACACAACTTTTCAGCTCTCTAGACCTTTTGTAACTGGAGAAGAATATGAAAATAGGTTTTTAAACATGTGACCCCTGTGACCCCATTTGGGGTCATGGGGTCACGAAATCTACAATTTAGAATACTCATTGGCCAAGGAGTCTGCACACAACTTTTCAGCTCTATAGACCTTTTGGAACTGGAGAAGAAGATGAAAATAAGTTTTTAAGGATGTGACCCCTGTGACCCCATTTGGGGTCATGGGGTCACGAAATCTACAATTTAGAATCCCCATTAGCCAAGGAGTCTGCACACAACTTTTCAGCTCTCTAGACCTTTTGGAACTGGAGAAGAAGATGAAAATAGATTTTTAAGGATGTGACCCCTGTGACCCCATTTGGGGTCATGGGGTCACGAAATCTACAATTTAGAATCCCCATTAGCCAAGGAGTCTGCACACAACTTTTCAGCTCTCTAGACCTTTTGGAACTGGAGAAGAAGATGAAAATAGGTTTTTAAGGATGTGACCCCTGTGACCCCATTTGGGGTCATGGGGTCACAAAATCTACAATTTAGAATCCCCATTGGCCAAGGAGTCTGCACATAAAATTTCAGCTCTGTGGAGTTATTGGTTCTGGAGGAGAAGTCGAAAAAGCGAAAAGTTTACGGACGGACGGACGGACGGACGGACGGACGGACGCCGGACGCCATCCCATGCCATAAGCCCATCGGGCCTTTCAGGCCTGATGAGCTAAAAATGTAGTATCTAAATTTCTTGAGATGTGACCGGTTATATTCATAATATAATAATTGGATACTTATATTGTGCCTTTTTTCCACACCCTAAGGTATGCTCAAAGCGCTACAATTATTACTAAGCGCTTCGTCACTACTTCCTGTTTTCAGGTACCTTTTTGTACAGCTGGGTTGACTGAGTGCAATGTGGATGAAGTGCCTTGCACAAGGACACAACACACTATTTTACCCAAGTCACAAGTCTTTGGTGTCTCAACGGGGATTCGAACCCGGGTCGTCGTTTTGAGAGGCCAGCAAGCTAACCACTACACCACCGTGCTATTGCGATAGTCTATTAACTACTATTGCAACAGGGCAAAAGTGAGCACAGCTCACATAACCCCACCTGTAGTTTGATTGCCTTCATACAGTAGAAATAAATTGGAAAAAATATATTCTAGTCAATCATGTCAATGAATAACAATGATACTTTTAATGAAAATATTTTAACTGTGGATTTTAAACCAATGAAAGTCACAATACCATATAGGTAGGCAACATCCATATTTAAGTTTCAAGTTATAAAGTTTTTTAGTTATGCTCCAGAAACGAGACAAAGTCCAAAAATAGAGCCATTGGCTCTGAAGCTCACCCGGCTTTAAACAATAAACTAAATATATTTCAAAATGTAAATTTTCCAGGAGAATTTATCACAGATATATAACAAATTTAAAGTACTTGAGAAAAAGATGAAAATAGTTTTTTTTTAGGTTGTGACGTGTGACGCACAAAAATGTCATTTATTCAATCAAGCATTCACCATTTAAATCTCTAGTTACACCACGACAGTCATATGTATATACATGTACCCTATGATTATTGCAATTGTTATATCTTTGTACATTCAAGCCTTTTTATATCTTGTTATGTATATATGTATTTCCTTTGTGCTTAATTCATGTCAAAGCAAATTCCCTTCTCGGGGCAACAAAGATTTATCTTATCTTATCTTAAATCTACAATTTAGAATCCCAATTTGGCCAAGGAGTCTGCACACAACATTTCAGCTCTCTTGACCTTTTGGCGCTGAAAAAGAAGATGAAAATAGGTTTTTAAGGCTGTGACCACTGTGACCCCATTTGGGGTCACGGGGTCATGAGATCGACAATTTAGAATCCCCATTAGCCAAGGAGTGTGCACATAAAATTGCAGCTTCCTAGAACCTTTGGTTCTGGAGAAGAAATCGAAAAAACGAAAAGTTTACGGACGGACGGACGACGGATGCCATGCCATGCCATAAGCCCATCGGGCCTTTCAGGCCTGATGTGCTAATAATCAGACCGTTTTTGGTAAAATTTCTAAAATTATTTGGACCTTGGAGTTGAGACCCCTAAAAGGCAGAACAGCAGCATATGGGTTACTTCCATACCAAATTTGAAATTTCAAAATCAAAGAGTTTTTTAGATATGCTCAGGAAACAATTTCAGACCGACAGACGCACGCATGGACACGTGTAACACTATATACCCCTGACTACACCGTAGCGTAACTATTGCTATAGGTTATCAATTAAAAAAAAGAACAAATTCTGAATAAACAGTGTTTTATTGTCTTTACTTTCAATTTGAGCTTTCTTCTTCCAAAGTGACAGAATTTAGTGCAAAAGCAACAAGAATGAAAACTTTTACATCTTCCTGTTGTTAATTTAGCTGTCCGTGATCTGTTTG
This sequence comes from Gibbula magus, assembly GCA_936450465.1. NCBI lineage: Eukaryota > Metazoa > Mollusca > Gastropoda > Trochida > Trochidae > Gibbula > Gibbula magus. The sequence continues at coordinate 62,223,435 of OW388297.1, forward strand.
GAGTGTTCCAGCATTTTTCGAATCTTTCGAATCCGCATTTGTGTGCAAATTTACTTTAACAACTGGATTGAGTTAACTATTGAAACTATCGATAGTTAGCAATGCTTCGTTTCATGATCATTTTTTAAAGTTACTTTCGATAAAGTACTTTGACACAGTAACTATTGTGATAAAGCAATCCGGTTCCCTGTTATATTTTCCATCTATTCTCATTAAGTCATAATTACCCATTGGTGAACAACCTGATTCTATCTCGATGACTTGACAGTACAGTGTGTACCAGCAGCTTCTTCTGTCATTAATCCCAGACTTACTCCAGATGAACAACGGGCCCATAACACTTCATGAATTTAGAGTGGGACGTCAGGGATTGAATATCATTTACAATTCCACCGAAACACAATAATACATACTGCTTCTCCGTAGCAGAAACAGCAAATAAGGGAACACAGCATATCCATTATCCAACTTAGTTGCCACGAACTGATGAAGTGCAGACAAATAACGTCTTATGATTTGTTTCTATTGTCATGTGACCATACATCGCAGTTGGTCATTCTCCCTTATTGCAAGTGGGGAAGGGATAATCTTGATGAAACCCTCAACTAGTTATATATGTGTATATGCTATTCTACTGTAAGTTCGGAAGATTATCACATTTTCCAGCTCACCAATTAGAACAATTTCAATGATTGGAAACCATTATTGTCAATCTGCAAACCACTGTCACCATTTCAATTTCCACCTGCAGTTCACAACAGAAACACAGAATGTGGAATATTATCCTCCCTGAATCACCGATAGATCACCGATAGAGCACCGATAGAGCACCGATAGAGCACCAGCAGAACAGTCAGACAAGAGCACAACACTTGCGGCGGCTCCTGAGTGCTATAGACGGCACTTCCTGTGAGAGACGGCAGACGTTGGAGTCAGACGTGCAGCTGTCCTCATCCTCTTCTATACAGTCCCCTAGCAGGTGTGCTGCATCAGACAAGATATTCAACATTTATGTATGCCGTTCAGTGTTTAAGTGATACATTGAGCATGTTATAATTCTAATACAAAACTGTTTTTACAACACATATAACTGATATCAATTGCTACAAAAACCTTTCATCTAAAAAATAATTTTCATATCACGTCAAACTGTTGTAAATTTGATTCAAAGACAACTCTCCTATCGATTAGTGTGTGCCACTGAATGTGGTGACAAAAGAAGGATTTGCCTTTATTGCATTCTATGTAATTTATAGGGATGACTACCGACTCACAAGACCTATTGCAATAGTTCATCCCAAGTGACAAACTCCTTAGTTTTCAATGATTTGTATGCAAATTTTACTTTTGGATTCCAGTAAACAACAGAATTCAATAAACTATCAAAACAATAGTTAGCAGTGCTATTGATACTAAGGAGGTTTAAAGTACCATCCCTTGACACACAGGTGAAGTTTAGCGCAAATATGTTGCGCAACAGAGATGAACGACCCCTGGTAATTCATTCGATCCGTATAGCGGAAGTTTGCGAGTGAAAATGGTGCTGAAGAACGAATTTACAAGCCTCTCTGGGCGCTTAAAATAATTAATTGTATATGTTTTACGTGAGTAAATGTAACATATGGGGTTGGGATTAAGAGAGCACGACCCTGTGTTCAAATGGGTGTCGACTTTGAATTTTTGGGACAATGAATTTTGATAGTTGAAAATTATTTCGATTCGAGTCGAGAGAAATACGTTGCCAACCTTTGCTCACTTCGTTCGCACATAGGGAAAACTGGTCGTTCATCTCTGTTGCACAACATATTTGCGCTAAACTTCACCTGTGCTTGACATGATCTTGAAAAATCACCAACATCAGTCAGTCAGTGTCAGTGCACAAAGAATATATGAAACTACATTTGGAGTAAATTGCTGGTCCAAGAATAACGATATCTGAAAAGATTTTGAAGAGAAGCCAGTGACTCTTCCAATTCAAATAAAAATCTTTCCCAAATTATGTGATAAAAAAGTGTAAAAAAATAGAGAGATGACATGAGATAGAGTGAGTGTGTCTGTGCTCAGAGCGTATCAAATAGTTAGCGAGCTCTCACTACATGGAAGTTGGTCAGTTTACTTTGCCACCTGCACCTGGCTATTATGTAACATTTGATTCTGATAAAGGGGCCAGACTTAAAATTTATACGTCTTTTTTTCCCTTATTAATGGTCTAAAAAGCTTGAAATGTGGCTCAAAAGTTGACCCGTCATGCCCTTCTTGTTGAGAGTAGGGTAATAAATTTTACAAATCCTAGTCTCCATCTGTCAAATATCAAATTCCCAAAATTTAAGCTTTCTAGTATAACTGGTTCTTCAAAGGAGCAGAGGCTTCAGATCAAGAGGTCCGGGGTTCGAATCCCGCTAGGGGCACGGCAACTTTGTCTGCTGTAGACAACTGTTCTACACACATTAAGGTTTGGGTGCAATGCTACACTGAATTTCAACATAGTGCCACCCATGGTTCTCTAGTTCAAGCTGATGCTCGCAGTTTACATTGCAATGCATAGCCACCATGGCATTGCGGTCTTTCTCCCTGCAATAGCACTAGCAGCGTGATATATTAAGTGAGATACTCTTTGAAAGCAGCGTTAAACACCAACTCAAAGAAGTAAACAACATAAAGCTGCACCCCGGCCATGCCGGCTATTTTGGAAGCAGGGTAATGAAATTTACAAATCGTAGTCTCCATTCCGATATGAGCTTTCTAGCATTACATATTCTTTGGGAGAAATGGTTTAAAGATTTTAGGTTGGATCATGGGAATAAAAAGACCATGATCACACTTTTGCAACATTTGAGCAGTTAGGGATACCTACCAACATCATAGAAGAGTTTCTCTACGTTCTCCCCAGTTTTAGCAGATGTCTCCATAAATAGAAAATTGTGGTCCTGAGCAAATTTCTTAGCTTCCTGAAACACAAATCAGAACATGAGACTCAGTTTAGCATCGTCAATTATCCTTCCACGTCTATTATTAACATTGGCTATATGAAAGGAAGCAGAAGTGAGTTTAAAGAAGAGAGGGAAGCTACCAACCCTGCTGGAGACTGATGCTGTGTCCACCAGGTCCGATTTGTTGCCCACAATGGCTACTCTGATGTCCTCAGGCCCGTATTTGTGCAGTCTGTGTAACCATGTCGACTTAATGTTCTGGAATGATTCCTGCAATACATTAACATAAACCGTTTTTCAGCAACACATGCCTGAGCATGCTCTTTCAGATTTAAATGATTTAAAAATTTAACATTTTGATTTGAACAGTAACCTTCAACACCTTTTCCAGATATAAAACCCAAACTATAAATACCAAAATACCTCAGTTCCAAATTTGAACAGAAATCATTCATGACTGTTGAGAGACCCATGTAAAAATGCCCAACAAATTTAACCTCAATGGGTACAGTAGCTTTGAAGTTGTTACAAATAGAGGCATGGGCTGTGTAGCTCATAATCATCAGCTTGTGGGGGGTGAGCACCAAATGATCAAACTTAAGTTGAGAAAAATGTTCTGAGAATTTGAGCTTCCTATGCCAACTGGTTGGAGTCATTAAGGTTTTAGTGAAAATGCATGCCAGACCAATGTTTGACCAAATGAACAAACTTTGATACCTAAGATACATGGTACCTCCCAACAAAATTTCAGCTTTGAGGGTGTAGTAAATTTCTAGAGAAGTTGAAAATGTGAAAAGTTTATGGACAATGCCCAATGGACAACAGACCTATTGAGCTAAAACTGGGAAAATTGTATTAACAATTACAAGATGTTAAAGAAATGGACATGCCACAAGTCAATCTGATCATCTTCTGGCTTTATAAGCTAAAAATAGAGCCATGGGCTTTGTAGCTCATCAGGATTCAAATAATACATTACACAAGTAAGTTGAAAATGTACAATACAGTCAAGCCACGATAGTCCGACCGCCGATAATCCGAATCTTGCAGTGTCCGAACAGTAGCAAGCTGTAACCAAACTTATCTCTATATAAACTACTTAAATGTTGATTCATTAATCAGTTGAATCCCAACGCCAATTAACCTGAACGGATTGGTTAATTACAACTATTTCTGCTTCATTAATCCGGTGACAACCGTCATCACACTGATTGGATCGGTAAATTTCAATGACAGTTGATTGACACGGGAGTTGAGCGTGTCATTAGTTTGTGATTATAATAAATTGTAATGTTTTACATTGTGTGTCAGTAGTTTGTGATTGTGATATATTGAAATTTCTCATTTTGTGTGATAGTTATAAATATCAAGCGTGTCAAACTCATTTGATATTCTAAATACTAGTCTGTCTGTGGATTCAAAGGTAATCAAATCCATCTTGTTTGGTTCATTTCAGTAGTCCGAACATTTCACTATCCCAAAGTTTTTGATGAAAAACGGAAGCGTTCGGATTATCAAGGCCTGACTATATATTTGGAATCACAAGGTCACCAAATCTACAATTTATAATCCTCATTGTACACATTTCATCTTTCTACAGCTATTTTTACAGGAGAAGATGAGAGTAGCTTTTGAGGTCATGATCCCTAGGGGTCACAGGGTCACATGGTCACCAAATCTTAGAATCCCAACTGGCCAAGGAGTCTGCACATAAAATTTCACCTCTCTAGAGTCATTGGTTCTGGAGAAGAAGTCGAAAAAGCGAAATGTTTACGGATGGACGGATGTGATGGACGGACACAGGACCCCGGAAGCTATGCCATGCCATAAGCCCATTAGGCCTTTCAGGCCTGATGAGCTGAAAAGGGTATTTATAACTCATATCCATGCAGTCAAACAATGTTTTAACTTTATTATTTTTAATTTGTATGAAGTCATTGAATTGAGACAGTTGAGACGAGTGGTCACTCACTGGCTCTGTGACGTCGTACACTACAATAGCTGCCTTGGCATCCCTGAGGTACATGGGGATGAGGCTGTGGAAGCGCTCCTGTCCGGCCGTGTCCCACACCTGGAAGATGACCGTCCGGTCCGGTATCTCAACTGCCTTTGCCAGGAAACTTGCTGTCAGTAGAAAACACAACCATGCCACAACTTAACAATAATAGGTATTACTTGCAAAGTTTATATATTATTCCTGAAGTGTATCCAACTTCAATACAATCTAACTTTGCATGAAGACAATTATTACTATGCTTAATAAAATAAATAGATCCATCAGCTCAATTGCTCACCAGCCTAAATAATATATCATATAAGGCTGAATATTAAATTTTAAATCTATTGGATGTTTGCTCAAGGTCACTCAAGGGACTAGTCTCACAGAATACCAGTCTGATTAAAATCGACGGTTTTCTGTGGAATAAAAAATGCAAAATAGTGCATCTACGGGGATACGAACTCATATCAGTCGTAGATTCCACGCCAAACCGTCAGAAAACAGCCCGTAGACTCGCGTGTTCGAGCGCAATTCAGGTAGCCAATCAAAAGATGCCCAACAAATGCTTTCGGTGCGAGAAGCTAGGGGCAGATAACCCCAAACAGCTATGCTTTTGTCTGTTCCGAATGCTTTCAAAACAGCGACCGTTTAAATACTATGATGTGATTGGTCAGCTATTTGACTGGGCTTTGGCTGCGCTAAACTGGTTCGGAACACACGCCTATATGGGATGTTTTCAGACCTTGTGGCGAGGAATCTACAGAACCAGTTCGTATCCCGGTAGATATATTATTTTGCAAATTTGATACTTCGGAACAAGGTCGATTTTAATCAGACTGCACAGAGTACAGAAGCCGTTACTTTGGGGAACAAAACAACAAAATTTACAAATTGACTTGTTATAAATTTACCATCCTGCAAAAATGATATTCTCAAAATGTGAGCTTCCCTACATTACCAGTTCCTGGAGAAGAGTCAACAAAAGGTCTCTAAGGATGATCACTCTGCCACTCCCATAATTGAAGTGGATCAAGACTAGGTCTCCATGTAACAGATATATCAGGAAACAAGATTTTCTAGACCACAACTTCTATATTTTGCAGATACACAATGCTACAGAGTATATGCTCACTCCTTCATCAGGTGGAATGTGGAGTACAACAAGGTGGGATGTATGTTTACAGAATATTAACAATTGTGAGAACTCAACTCCTGGAGAGTCAAGGAGATGAAAATACATGAGTAAGTTATATAATGAGTATTAAAAATAGAGCCTTGAGCTCTGTAGCTCAATGGGATTTATAATGTTTAACATCATAAAATGAAAATGATAAGAATGATTTGGGTGATAAATTGAACATTAGGAACCAGCTGATTCCCTACCTCCAACTGTGTTCTTGTATGTGTCCTCAAACGTGTTCTTGACAAATCTCATTGTGAGGCAAGTTTTCCCCACATACATATCGCCAACAGTAACAATCTTGACCTTTTGAACCTGTTTGTGTGACGTGTGGCCTTTTGAGTGTGTGTGGTCCATCCTGCAGGATAAGATACAAGTTACATTTACATCTTGTACGGTCAACAACTAATATTGCCATACAAACTCTGGTAACATCAGACACCTTGGATTATGATCACAAGATAAGACTGTAGTAAAACTACCAGAAAAACAGTGTCGAGTATGCTAGTTCAGACAGCTTGGAAACTAGTATAGATTTTTATGCAAGATGAGACAGTCGGAAGAAGTACCATTACCAGATATTGTCTTGTAATACCAGACAGCTTGGAAACTAGTATAGATGAGACAGTCGGAAGAAGTACCATTACCAGATATTGTCTTGTAATACCAGACAGCTTGGCCTCCAGTAGGAAAGACTGGGGCAGGTTGGGACACGGGGTAGGTTGGGACACCATAAATATCTATTGATTCAAAATAAGGAGGAAGAAACTATTAATATCACAGGAAGTACTATCAAACACCATGTGATGTATGATGCTAATGACTGAAAATATGATGTGGTTCAAACACTGTGAAGCAAAAACGATTGTTCTATGTTTGGAGTAAAATTTTAGCATCTCAGTAATTATGGTCTGATGTAAAGATGAGTAAGCCATCCTGGTTGATACCTATTGTTCTGGAAAGTTCCATCATTGTGCTAAGTTGTTACAAGTAATTACTTGACATGTTAGTTGAATTTATCAATATTGAGGCATGTTATCACCTTGGGGGGTCATTGGGGCAGATTGGGACTGGTTGGGACAATGCTACCGGGGTAGGTTGGGACGGTGTCCCAATGTGCCCCGGTATATTTTGACAGTGTCCCAATGTGCCCCCTCTTGATTACTATTCTTTAAAATCTCTTTGTGTTTTTAAAGTAAAATGTTAAAAATCATTGTGATAAGTATTGAAATCATAATGCTATTCTCGCAGGTATGGGTATTGTCCCAAAGTGCCCCGGTTCATGACCCAATGTGCCCCAGGATGGGGCAGGTTGGGACAGCATTTTCCACTTTTTTATTTCTTGTCTATACTAAAAAGTTGTTTATATATATTTCGTTGTTCCATGTTTTTGTATTTTGACAATGAAGGATGCTTTAAATATGCAAAATTTCATGTTGCTTGTGTTCATAGGTTAAGAAAAGACGAGGAAATAGTGTTTTTTGGCCCAATGTGCCCCGGTCTCCCCTATATAATATATATACTAACTTATGTTGCAAGATGAGACTGTTGGAGAACTACAATAGAACACAGATATGACAAACTCCAAGGGACCAAAGAATTCAGTTTGCTATATCCGCTGTTCGCTATTTGGGTTTGGCATATAGGGCTTTTGACTGGATTTATAAATATGTTTGCTATATCTGTGTTCTACTGTATCACTACCCGATTTTTCCAGCAAGATCAGATAGCTTGGGAACTATTATACACTTTCCTATGTAAGAGGAGACTGTAGGAAAATTACTCTCACCAGACATTTTCTTGCAAGATCAGATAACTTAGGAACTATCGTACAAAACATCTTAGGATAAATATAAAAAAGAGACACAGGCTCTTTTAAGTTCATCAAGATTTGCATGAGTTTTTATCTAACATTGAAGATCTAAAAAAATAGAACCATTGGCTCTGTAGATAAGTCTTGGGCATGCTTTATAGTCTAAGGTAATTTATCATAAAAATCAAAGGTCACAAAACTTGAAAAGTATTACCGTTTATTACTGTGTATAAGATGACTTTTTTACACCAGAAAATAGGGGGTCAAAAGAATTCAGAATTTCAGAATTCTGAAGCTGGGCGATGGGATAGTAAAACAAAAATGCCTTGACTGCCTTGCTCCTAATTGCTAATTCAAATAGTACCAAATAGGAGGTTGGCTCTGTGATGTTAAAGAAATACATATGAATATAACAGGTTTGTCATATGCAATGAATAGTCATCAAAAATGCAATTGTAATATGCTGGTCAAAGAATGTTGAGAAACAATTTCAGGATTGTAGTCCTTTTCATCCATGATGTGTAAAATAAAACTGCTTATAAGGAACTATCTCTTTGACTCATCAATTGTGCTAGATACAACATACCCTCTCAAATCTGTTATCTTGTGAAATGCAAAAAGCAAAACTAAAGCAAGCAAGCAAGCAACAGTTCTAAAAAAAAGTTGAAATCATGCTAGACTAAGGCAATTTTACCCTTAACCTAAACCAGTCCCCAACCCCCTCTCATAAACCCTTGGCAAACGTTACAGTAAGACATTGTGAAAAACTATTTACAGCATCATCCTTAACACAGTCCCAGTCCTGTCAGTGAATTGATGAGTGTCCAGAAGGTTCTCCACACTGACAGCTTGTTAACACTGACTGAACCTTGCTGCAGTCACTAGGCTTGCATCTGGCACACACAAATCATTATGTAATATGAAGAAAACTTGACTGAGAAGGTTCTGCCTTCCCCACAGTGAAACATATAACTAATCTACTGTGTTCAAGAGTATATAAGCTATATTTCACTTAATTGGGGCTACAGTAGTAAAATAGGGTATGTTTGAATCGTCTTGAAAATACCTATAAAGGTTTGAATTTTAACATTTGATCATAACTCTAAAAATGGAGAAGCACATTATTTTGCACCCCCTGTCACCCTAATTTTTAGGAGTAGGGTTATGAAAATTACAAAGCCTAGTTTCCATCATTCAAAGGTCATATTCCGAAAAATTTAGTTTTCTAACACAACTGCATTGTTCTTCAGAGGAAATATTTTAAAGATTTTAGGTAAGACCCTGGTTCAACCCCTGTCACGCCCATATTTGACGTGGGGTCAGGACCAAGTGAACAAACTTGAGTCTCAATGTAATTAAACTATTAATCTGAAAATGTCAACTTCCTATGTTTACTGGTTTTAGAGAGGTTTCACTAATATAATGCCTGCCACGCCAATATTTGGAGGGGGATCGGTACCTCCCGCACAAATTTCAGATTTGGGAGTGTAGCTGTTCTGGAGGAACTTCTGAGTTCTCTCGCGTCTGCGCATCACTTTGTGTGCGTTACAGTTTTGTAATGTCTTTTTAAAACACATTTTTAAGGTGAGGTGAGGTGAGGTGAGTTGGGGTTTAACGCCGCTTTCAAGACTATTTCACGTATATCGCGGCTGCTAGTATTTTGGCAGGGAGAAAACCCGCAATGCCACATGGCTATCCACTGCAGTGAAACCTGCGAGCAGCGGCTGGAACTAGCGAAGCATGGGTGGTACTGCGCTGAAATTCAGTGAAGCATTGCACCCAAACCTTAATGCGTGTAGAACAGTTCTCTACTGCAGACAAAGTTGAAGTGCCCGAGTGGCGGGATTTGAACCCCGGACCTCTTGATCCGAAGCCGAACGAGCTAACCACTGCGCTATCCCGACCCCCACATTTTTTTTAAAATTCATTATTGCCAAACACCATTTGTTCACTTAAATTATATGTCTGTAAAAACGACTGTTGACTAGTAGCACGTGCAATTTACCTTCCAGGTGAAACAATGAAATGTACAGGTAAAAGAGTACGTACAGGTATCATCACTGGAGCAGCAGCGATCAATTGTAAATATAACGCTATCTGGAATACAGTAACTGAACCATAGAGCTATGTTTTCTGTGGCAACACTTACCTGGGTACGCATTACAAGTACAGATTCTGCACAAATCACTTCACTGTACTTTCCAGCACTTTCACTTTCACTCAGCCTCTCACTCTCTGAACTTGAATTGGAATCTCGCCGTAACACTGAACGACAACTGCACATAAAGATCTATCTGTCTATAGCACAGGGAATCAGGTGTTCCAGCCTGGGTCTTCTCTGAACATGATGTACATGCATTTGACTCACATGTATAAACAACGTGCAATGTTTACATCCTCTTCCTATCAGTCTTGGTGATTTTACTTCCGGGTTTAGTAGAGTTTTATCGACTGGTATGGCCATATGTAAAACTGGTTTCTGCTGTCAAACATTTGCTATCTATAAATAGTGACTGTGTTGACAATCGAAAACAGCTGTGTGTTCTGGGAATGAAAAAACGTTGAAAGATAATTAACAGAGTAGATTTACAATACATTTTTGAAATCTTTATTAACAAATTCAAAGCTTATTTAAATGTTATATAAATTCCTAGATAGGTAGGGCCTAGAATGAAAACAAAATAATTTTTAAAAATTTAAAAGTAATGATTTCTGAAAGTTAATTGTACACCCAGGGACCAAAATTTCTTCCCCGCCCTCGCATTTTCCATAGACTTACATGTTAATTAACCGTTGCAAGAATAATTTTTATAATTAAACTGTATATCATGCAAAATGGTTATCAAATATACCAAACGATTGGAGATCACTTCAGCTACATACACTTAATTTCCATGTTAGTTTGCGTTGAGTGTCAAGAAAATTATCTTCATATAAGCAAAGCATATATATCATACGTCAATAACTTAACATGGCGGCCAATTGGAAATTGGTACATGAACTTGTATATACGTTCTTCAGTCTGATGTCATTTGATGAGTGATCAACATAAAGATGAACGAAATTACAGATGCACAGTTAACATAATTTCAAAGATGTTTGTTAAATTTTACAACAATTTGAATTAAACTTCAATTATGAAAATTATTCTTGCAAAGGTTAATTAACATGTAAGTCTATGGGAAATCCGAGTGTGGGGAAGAACTTTTGACCCCAGAATGTATAATGTATTAATTATTCATTTTTCCATCAGTTCAAACGAAACCGTCACCGGGTCTGTTGTAAAAAGTCTTTTAAAAATATAAAGTAATATTATAGTAGACTCCATGAGTGTAACTATAGGTGGCATAGGTTCCAGTTTGTCAATATTGCGATTTGATATTTAAACGGTCTGTTTTATTTTTAGTAACGAATATGACTGGGAAATTCTTTAGATGATATCTAATGTTGTAAGTAAAGAATAGACTCCGAAAACTCTGCAATAGTTACACGAAGAGGTTAGTCTGAGGCCGTTAGGCCGAAGACTAACCCCTTCGTGTAACTATTGCAGAGTTTGAGGAGTCTATTCTACTTAAACCTAAATTCGAAACCGGTTTGAGTTATTTCACCTGTAAGTGCGCAATATTGCACGTGCGTTTCATGTTAATATTGACGACTTTTACACCTGCAACCTAAAATTGAAACTGGTTTGGGTTTTACCTGTCGGAGAGCAAAAAACACGTGCGTTTCGTGATGATATTGACGACTTTTACCTATTGATGAGGTATAAAAGACGAACACGCGTTTTCAATCATTACTCCTTCGTGAACAGTATTGAAAAGGTTGGTACAGGTTCAGTAGCACAGACATGGAAAGTGATGATGATATATTTTTAACACAAAATACATATTCCCAGATATCATTTGGCAGTCAGGATATTAATTCAGATTTTGAATCAATTTTGGAGCTGGATTTCCCAAATGCAAATTTTGCCATTCAAGATAGAGACAGTGAAGACAGTTGTCATCTTGATAATGATATCCCCCAAACACAAGCTTTTGAGCCGGTAACAAATGATACTGATTTTACTGAAAAGGTGAACTCATCTGACGAAGATTTAGTACTTTGTAGTCAATAGTATGATGCAGATACAACAGTTGAACCTGAAAACAATCTTTCAACAATCGAAACGATTGAAATACCAGAAGAGCACACATCTAATGAACGTTTCGGCAAGCCATTGACAGAGCAAGAATTACATAATTTAGAAACATCAGCTCGAAACAAAAACACATTTTAAAAAAGTCAGTGGGCATTGAGAACATTCGAATCTTGGTACAGGGAGAGGCACATTGTTTCAGGCACTTTTGACGAATTTCTGCTTAAGTCAAGTAACGAGGAACTAAACACGATTCTGGTATCCTTCGTAACCCAAGTTAGAAATCAGAAAAGATCTGAGTATCATGGCAACACGTTACATGAACTGCTGATCTCTGTGCAATATCACATGAGACAACAGGGAAGGGACATCAACATAATGACTTTGAATTTGCGGGACTCAGACGTATCTTGGATGCCAAAATGAAACAATTGGCCAAATCTGGAATTGGTATTCATAAAAAAGAGCAGACACATTAAGTCAAGACCAAGAAGAGCTTTTATGGGAAAAGGGGATCTTGGGTGATGATACACCACAGAAATTCTTGGACACACTATTCTATTTAAATGGCATCTGCTTCTGCTTGAGGGGAGGTGAAGAACACCACTCTCTGAAAATTGGCGAAAATGGAAACTTTTCTTTCGTTTATAAAAATGGTGTTAAACACTTAAAGTACTCTGAGGGTGTATCAAAAACAAACAGTGGGGGGTTGAGGCACAAGTCAATAGAAATGAAGACAATCGTTGTCGGTCCTAATCAAGAGAAGCCAGACCGCTGCCCAGTCCGCCTTCATGACAAATATATGTCCTTGAGGTAAGTGAATGTATAAAGCAATCACAATTCATCACGCATTTAAGAGTATTATAGTTATTGAATTTACATTGGTAAAGCCATCATAATCGAACAATTTCAAGACTTAAGATTTATAAGGTAAACTATTATCAAACATTGTTTTGTTGTGCAATCCGAAATTATAAAGAAATGATAAATTGTAACTACAAGTTTAGTCTTTGGTACCATATATATTTACATCAATACATAAAAAAACAATAATGAATACCAGTTTCGAATAATGTGAAACTATTTTGAAAAACTATATGTTTGTATCTGTTTAAGACCTGCGACATGCCAAGTCTTTTGTCTGCGTCCACTCCGATACCCCAAGGCCGACGTGTGGCACTGCGCCTCACCGATCGGGAGACAGCCCCTGGGTGGGGTGGTCAGGAGACTGTGCGAGTCGGCCGGCGTACAGGGCTACTTCACCAACCACTCCCTCCGGGCCACCGTCGCTACTCGCCTGTATGAGAGTGGCATTGACGAACAGCTCATTGCCGAACGAACAGGACACCGGTCCTCGGCCATCCGTGGGTAAGATACCTTCTTGTAATATACTCAACAAAATAACTTAAGGACCACCCCAATATTCAATATTAATGCGTTACATAGATCAAAATATGAACTATAGAATATCTCAATATTGAAAATCGGGATGGTCCTTAACTTATATTGTTGAGTATATAAGACATATGCTGTAGCGAAACAATTTTACTCCAATTAAGAAGCTCGATTGGTCTTTCGTAGCTTATCAGTATGGTGTGTATGGTGTGGGTGAAACATGGTTGGCTTTCAGCTATGAACAGTTATCAACGCAACAAAGCAGTTTAAGAAAGTCCCACTCATTTGCATAGGTTGTTCAAACTGTTCTACCGTGGGCTAGTGCAAGGCCGTTACAAATGAATGTACCATGTTAGAGTGCTTAATCGGACCAAAATTATGGTTTGATAGCTTTCATATAATACCGATTGTTTATTTATACAACCGGATATATGTACTGTCGATGTGTAAACTATTCATCTATATTTATAAACGCAATTAATAAGGTGAACCTATAAGCGGGAAATAACATTTTTATTACTTCAAGATATTGCAGACATGTACCACTAGAATAACTATTTTGACGGAGATCTTAATCACATGTAGAATATCAGTGTATATCAGGCATAATCTAATGATGAATATTTGGCTGTTTTCTACCGATGCCATATTCAGATTGAGATAGCTTCAATTAGTCTGTTTCTGGTGTTGGATGATTCTGATCACTGATATTAAGTCTTTCAAAATACGTATGCCAGTGTGAGTAGTGTGTAAATTATATCCTGAGTAAGCGTCTGACTTATATCGTCGAGAAAATATTGAGAAACTAATACTCAAGCATCAAACAACTATTTTATTAGATACTTTCTGAAACAGTCTGTGTTTCTGTCTATAGATACAAGAGGTCAAGCGACGAGATGCTGAAGCGAGTGGACAGTTTGGTCCAACGCAAACAACCAGTCTGGCGGCTCCCTACGTCCGCAGTAACCAGCCCGCCGGAGTCCACAGTAACCACAGCAGCAGGCCAGCCAGGGTCCACAGTAACCACCCGCCAGCCATAGTCGACATTAACTCGCCAGTTGACAGAAACCGAGACGCCTGACGCCGCTCCACCGCAACCAAAACAGTTCCCAGTACCCTCCTCGGCCACGTCTGACCAAGGCGTGAGCGACCGGTCACTACCGGTCAGTAACGCTGCACTTTCCGACACCACCGGCGGTGAAAAGACGCTGCAATTCGTAGTCGAGAGAGATGGCGCGAAAATCACTTTTCACATGTAAACAATAAAACAATGAAGTGATCAATATGTTTTGTGTGATTATTTAGATGACATGATCCTATCTCGGTAGTGTTGAGGATTATCACAAGTTTCAAGCATCTTGTCAATTCTTCCGTAGAATTAATCATACATGTATGCAGTTTCTCAATCTCATTAAAATCATATCTTTGATTTAGGTTAAGCTTACTTGGGGGTTGTCACTCATCTAAGATCTGACGGAATCCCGTAGAGAGCCGTATCCGCTTTCAAAATTGTGAAAGCATGATAGCGCAATGGAAAGCAAAAGCAAAAGTACGAACATGACTCTCTACGGGAGTCCGTCAGATCTTAGATGAGTGACAAACCAAGTAAGCTAAACCTTCGGAACGGATCAAAGATATGATTTTAATGAGATTGGCAGTTTCTGTATGTTTTATTTTGTCCATGCATAATGAATAGTTCGGAATAACAGTTAATAACAAGTCTAAAATGGTGTACGTACTATGGCATAGTCATTATAAATGTGGACATTTTATCTTTAGTAAATTTAGCAACATATCTGTGAGCGAAACAAGAAGCGATTCATCTCGCTGGACCAAAGACGTTTTATACATATTTGTCGACTATTAATTTCATATCTACGCATTGCAAGTATAGAGATGTTGAAACATGATTTGTCGAGGGTTGTGTCGGTATGACAATTGTGACAACAAAACTGTGGATTTATGACAACTATTGTTTCACCAAGTAAGGGAATCAATCATGGATTTGGTTTAAAACATTCTTTATAAAGTGATATCAGTTTGAAGTCAATTCCACATTTGAGCTCTAATTGGATATGACAAGTCGTATGTATCGGTTGGCCAACTCGCATTCCTGTAGGAAACCTGTACAGGAATGCGAGTTGGCCAACCGAGAAATACGACTGGTCATCTCCAATGAGAGCTCACATTTGTAATGACTGTTCATTTTCCTCCTTTGCGCAATTGATTTGCGCAACTCATGCGCAACTCATTTGCGCAACTCATACAATTGACCTGTTACAAACATATTGATGGGCAATATTGACGAGTTGTTGTCAACTATTGACGTTTACTTTGAAATATTGACGACTTCAAAAGAAATATTGACGAGTAGCAAGAGAGAAAATGTGACTATTGATGATTAATTTAGGTTTAAACTTGGTTATTTTTCGTTCAACTTATCATTAAAACATATTTCCGATATTTTACACCACTGTACACTACTTAATTTAGTAGCTCATACGCTTGCAAGATTTAAAATCACACACTTTTTAGTGCCAAAATTAAACATTTACTTTAAATCGTTATTTAAGTACGTTATATGTGACATATAGCTCAGAATATTATAAAAAATTACATTAGTAATTTACCCATTCAGTTCAAATTATTCGGACGTAGTGTAAACCCCGATATGAAAACTTGTATTCGAAAATTAATGAAATTTTAATTTTCAAAATTTAACTCTTTCTGTTTATTTTATTATTCCAAAGTTCAAAGACATGCACCAATGACGTGACGATCACAGAATACGTTTGAGAAAGATTATTTTACACATTGATATATGCTGATTCATTGTCGTTGTATGTGATGCAATTTTATTAGCGTTACAATGAACGTCAATTTACATATTTACTCTTTACTCCCATGTAAGTGAAACAACTTTTGGTATGCAGCTGTAGCTTAAAGGCGCCGTTTCAACGTATCGTTTAGTGGACACAATTGTGTGTCCCTGAATGCATGACTGCTTACATACGGGGCCTAATCTGAATCCCAGTGTTTCAGAAGGGCTACTCAGGATTTGTAGATGGAATTGTGTTGTATCTGCTGTCGTACAGAAGGCTTTTCTTCAAATAGAGTTAGAGGAGACGGACCGAGATGTGCACATATTCTTATGGAGAGGAGAAGACGGACAGATCACCCTTTCTCTTGTTAGCTGCCATACGTCACCATCTCCCACTCTTTTCACCTTCAGTTGGCGAGTTGTCTGAGAATATTTACGTTGATGATACAGAGCAAGAGACCCAGCCCCTAGAGCTCTGTTTGTCCAGGCAAAGACTGTCAATTCCATGCCCGCATATGCTCCATCACAATTAGATCACGTGTCCACTATGATATACGAGGTTACTTGGGAATCAGTCTCAAAAGGCTTTGGTAGGCCTACTTGACTACTCAAAGGACTGTTTTACATTAATTTTGTGTTTACCTATGATTGGTTCTTTGAGATACAGCAAAGAGGTGTTGTCTTCAACCCACTAGGATTCATCATACACTCTTCTATGAATTATAGATTTCTATTTCAGGATATTTGGAGACTAGGAGTAACCTGTGATAATGCTTTACCAGGGGAGTGTGAGGAGTGTTTCATTGGTTTGTAACCTTGATCTAATGAAAGGCATTGCCAGTTCTTGGGGTAGGCCTACCGATGGTCGAACTTACGAACTGTCACGGAGTCACAAGCATTTGGAGTTGGCAGTTTAGAGGGTTGAGAACCTGTTTGTATTTGAGATACTAGCATTCAGATAGTGAGTATGACAGCGACATCACGTTCAAGCTGAGTTAAATGATATAGAGTCTGGAAAGAAAGTTCAGGTGAATTATAAGATTCGAAAGTCCTGCCTTTTGATATTTTCAGATTTCTGAAATATTTTTTTTCCGTTTCCACAGAAACGTGTTTGATTTGGACTTTGTTCACAATATCGTATATAAACAGTATATGAATGCAAAAATATAGATTGAATTTTGAAAATATTGTCAAAACAGCGATTCGAACCCCTGTGGTTTGCGGAGCAGTACTTACAAGTTCTTTACATACATTCAAGTCTTACCATCATTCATCATTTTTATATTTCAACTACTGAAGCATATCGTTCACCATTGGTCTCAAATATAAAGCCTTTGTTGTTCTTTGTTACAAAATATTTCTCTATTTTCATTATCTCTGTCAAAGATTTGATAAAGTTTTTAAATGTTGGGACTTTCCTTTTTATGCTCATATTATGTATATGTTTCTCGGCTAGGAGAATGATATGATTTGTAAGATGATCTGAATTTTGGGAACTAAAAAAGAC
Organism: Gibbula magus; assembly: GCA_936450465.1. Lineage (NCBI taxonomy): Eukaryota > Metazoa > Mollusca > Gastropoda > Trochida > Trochidae > Gibbula > Gibbula magus. The sequence continues at coordinate 62,241,218 of OW388297.1, forward strand.
TATAATTTAGTTAAAGCAAAATCCGGTATTTTGTCCTTTAAATAGCGATACCAAAAGTTGTTGATATGCTTACAGTAGTAATACACATGTTCTACATTTTCTTTTTCTTCCATAAAGAAAGAACATATATCATCATCAATAATTTTCATGTATTATAACTCACGGTTGGTGTAAATTTTCTTATGAATAAATCTGTATTGGATGTCAATCAGTTTCACATCTTTTGTACATTTTCTAAATTTGGTGAAGATGATTGTTGATAGAAAAAAAATTTCTATCGTCTTGATAATATTTTGTTGCAGAAGTATATTGTTAATTAGATTGTTAAAAAGTATTGTGAAGAATTATTATTTATTCTATCAAGAGTCAATCTTGTGGAGAGTCGCAAAGATAGCGCCACAACTATGCTTACCTGCATCGTTAAGGGGGTTCCTTACCAATTTGTAAAAATATCAAGAAATAGTTAATATTTCACTAAATACATAAAAACATATGCTAAACCCATTTCTGTTATAAAAAGGTGGTCACCGTGCTCGTTTTTTAAATATAAGCTCCCAATGTAGGTGGGGTGCGCAAAATATTTTTACAATGTTCATACTATCATAATAATAATAATAATATAATAATAAACAATAAACATATTTCATAATTATGGCCTCATGTTAACAAAAGGGTTATGGTTACCCATTTATGCAAGACGAAAATGCAATTTTATTGTTATTTTGAAGCTTTTTACCTAAAATTTAAATTTTACAAATTTAATAAAAAAAATATTGTTTTCTGTTAAACATTACTATATATGATATTTGATAGATATACAATTCAACAACAAAATTAACCAAACAATGATATGTATCCAGGCTAACTTAAATGATAACTTGAGAAATTGTTACTTTTCAGTTGCAAGGGAGATAACTCTTACTCGATATGAACGACCGTACTGATATTCTTTCACATCACTCCAGTTTTACATCTATATGTGCACCAACGACCCCCAGAAGGTGTTTCTGGTTTCTTGATGGGTTCTGGTTGTACGTCACATTTCCCTTAAGAGATGTAAAACCATGGAACTAGAATTTATTGATAAACCGAAAGGCCGACTAGCAAAGTTCAGAAATATCATTGCTGTCAGTCCCTTCCTGTCAGAAATGTCTCCGCATTTCTATGTCTCTTTTGAACCCTGCGGCCCGGCTCCCTGCATGACTCTGTGGCTCCTTTTGGAGTTTCTTCAAGACTTACAACTCCTCCCGGAGTCTTAAATTGACTCTGCAGCTCTGCTCGGAGTCCCTCCGGAACACTGCAGCCCTTTGTGGAGTTTTTTCATAACTGTATCACTCTTGCCGGAGTCTTTGTGGGTCTCTGCATCACCTGTACCTGTACGGTTATTTCTGGAATTTCTCCAGTCCTAAATAGTTCTACCAGGAGTCTCTTTAGAATAGTGCAGCTTTTCCCATTGACATAATTCTTTCTTTTTAGTTTTAAGGCAACTTTATCAATATGTATATACAATATGTAATTATTATTTCTTAATTATTGTGACAATTATGATGACTATGTGTGTTATTGATAAACTGAGTGACCCCAGGATCAACTGTCGTCGTTGAGTATATTGAGGGGAAGTACAATAGCCAATGTCTACATTTCTGGACCGGGATGGCATCAAGTCAATTTGCAGGCCTTTGTCTACAACTCATACACAGTATTCAATGGTTCTATTTACATGAGCACTTGATGCGTGCCCTATTTCTGTTGTCACTCTCTTTATGCAGGTGGACGGTGTCCTGGTCTGGCTCACTCCATGATGCCAATACTGATTTAACTGCAACACAGAATAGGACAGAGATTAAGCGTTTTCCCTTTATTTCCAAAGTAAAAGTGTTTTGAGTCCATGTGCATTTAGAAATATAACATTAAATAACCTATCGCTAATATTGTATATCCTATTTGAATATGTTTCAACGACATGTCTGAAATTCAAACATGTCAGTATCTAAGATGATTAATGGTAAATAGAATCGCCAAAATCTGAAATAAAGCATATAAAGGGTAAAGGATATAAGGTTTTAGTGTCGGCCGCCATTGAGTGCTCCCAAGTTACACTGTGGTGTACACGCCCATAGTTACAAGTTTTTGAAAATCGAAATAACATACATCCCTGTATACAATTGTCACAGTGCCAGAAATGTTCACAGCTCTCAGCATTTAAACCAAAGATCACACTGACATGTTGAAAAAAGTTACAGTTATATGAAATGAAAATATTATCATTACTTTATACAGTCATAATTTACAAATAAGGAAAATAAAACACATTTTATTGGCCTACAATTTCTTAAATTTATATCCTGGATTAGACAATTGAATTATCTTTGCAATTATGTAAACAGAAATGATATCCCAACCAATACATTCTCTTTCCACAGAGGTCACTGCCTTTAAATTTCAATGCATCCTAACCTCTTTAAAATGGGGCTTTATAATTCGGTTCCAGCATATTTCCCTTGCGAGTAAATGCGTACTCCATTCTGTATCCCTACTTCTTATCCAATGAAAACTCATCTTTCATCGCCTGCGTCGAGTGACTTCACAATCTTAGCATATTATTGTTCTTCCATACTCACCTACATACAGGAAGGTACTCAATACCCACCTACATACAGGAAGGTACTCAATACTCACCTACATACAGGAAGGTACTCAATACTCACCTGCATACAGGAAGGTACTCAATACTCACCTTCATACAGGAAGGTACTCAATACTCACCTACATACAGGAAGGTACTCAATACTCACCTACATACAGGAAGGTACTCAATACTCACCTTCATACAGGAAGGTACTCAATACTCACCTACATACAGGAAGGTACTCAATACTCACCTACATACAGGAAGGTACTCAATACTCACCTGCATACAGGAAGGTACTCAATACCCACCTACATACAGGAAGGTACTCAATACTCACCTACAAACAGGAAGGTACTCAATACTCAACTACAAACAGGAAGGTACTCAATACTCACCCACATACAGGAAGGTACTCAATACTCACCTACATACAGGAAGGTACTCAATACCCACCTACATACAGGAAGGTACTCAATACTCACCTGCATACAGGAAGGTTCTCAATACTCACCTGCAAACAGGAAGGTACTCAATACTCAACTACAAACAGGAAGGTACTCAAAACTCACCTGCATACAGGAAGGTACTCAATACTCACCCACATACAGGAAGGTACTCAATACTCACCTACAAACAGGAAGGTACTCAATACTCACCCACATAAAGGAAGGTACTCAATACTCACCCACATACAGGAAGGTACGCAATACTCACCTACATACAGGAAGGTACTCAATACTCACCTGCATACAGGAAGGTACTCAATACTCACCCACATAAAGGAAGGTACTCAATACTCACCCACATACAGGAAGGTACTCAATACTCACCTACATACAGGAAGGTACTCAATACTCACCTACATACAGGAAGGTACTCAATACTCACCTACAAACAGGAAGGTACTCAATACTCACCTGCATACAGGAAGGTACTCAATACTCACCCACATACAGGAAGGTACTCAATACTCATGTACAAACAGGAAGGTACTCAATACTCACCTACATACAGGAAGGTACTCAATACTCACCTACATACAGGAAGGTACTCAATACTCACCTGCATACAGGAAGGTACTCAATACTCACCTACATACAGGAAGGTACTCAATACTCATCTACATACAGGAAGGTACTCAATACTCACCTACATACAGGAAGGAACTCAATACTAACCTACATACAGGAAGGTACTCAATACTCATCTACATACAGGAAGGTACTCAATACTCACCTACATACAGGAAGGTACTCAATACTCATCTACATACAGGAAGGTACTCAATACTCACCTACATACAGGAAGGTACTCAATACCCACCTACATACAGGAAGGTACTCAATACTCGCCTATATACAGGAAGGTACTCAATACTCACCTGCATACAGGAAGGTACTCAATACTCACCTGCATACAGGAAGGTTCTCAATACTCACCTGCAAACAGGAAGGTACTCAATACTCAACTACAAACAGGAAGGTACTCAATACTCACCTGCATACAGGAAGGTACTCAATACTCACCCACATACAGGAAGGTACTCAATACTCACCTACAAACAGGAAGGTACTCAATACTCACCCACATAAAGGAAGGTACTCAATACTCACCCACATACAGGAAGGTACTCAATACTCACCTACAAACAGGAAGGTACTCAATACTCACCTACATACAGGAAGGTACTCAATACTCACCTACATAAAGGAAGGTACTCAATACTCACCTGCATACAGGAAGGTTCTCAATACTCACCTTCATACAGGAAGGTACTCAATACTCACCTACATACAGGAAGGTACTCAATACTCATCTACATACAGTAAGGTACTCAATACTCACCTACATACAGGAAGGTTCTCAATACTAACCTACATACAGGAAGGTACTCAATACTCACCTGCATACAGGAAGGTTCTCAATACTCGCCTACATACAGGAAGGTACTCAATACTAACCTACATACAGGAAGGTACTCAATTCTAACCTACATACAGGAAGGTACTCAATACTCACCTGCATACAGGAAGGTACTCAATACTCATCTACATACAGTAAGGTACTCAATACTCACCTACATACAGGAAGGTTCTCAATACTAACCTACATACAGGAAGGTACTCAATACTCACCTGCATACAGGAAGGTTCTCAATACTCGCCTACATACAGGAAGGTACTCAATACTAACCTACATACAGGAAGGAACTCAATACTCACCTGCATACAGGAAGGTACTCAATACTCACCTGCATACAGGAAGGTTCTCAATACTCGCCTACAAACAGGAAGGTACTCAATACTCACCTGCATACAGGAAGGTACTCAATACTAACCTACATACAGGAAGGTACTCAATACTAACCTACATACAGGAAGGTACTCAATACTAACCTACATACAGGAAGGTACTCAATACTCACCTACAAACAGGAAGGTACTCAATACTCACCTACATACAGGAAGGTACTCAATACTAACCTACATACAGGAAGGTACTCAATACTAACCTACATACAGGAAGGTACTCAATACTAACCTACATACAGGAAGGTACTCAATACTAACCTACATACAGGAAGGTACTCAATACTAACCTACATACAGGAAGGTACTCAATACTAACCTACATACAGGAAGGTACTCAATACTCACCTACATACAGGAAGGTACTCAATACTAACCTACATACAGGAAGGTACTCAATACTAACCTACATACAGGAAGGTACTCAATACTAACCTACATACAGGAAGGTACTCAATACTAACCTACATACAGGAAGGTACTCAATACTAACCTACATACAGGAAGGTACTCAATACTAACCTACATACAGGAAGGTACTCAATACTAACCTACATAAAGGAAGGTACTCAATACTCAATTACAAACAGGAAGGTACTCAATACTCATCTACATACAGGAAGGTACTCAATACCCAACTACAAACAGGAAGGTACTCAATACTCACCTACATACAGGAAGGTGCTCAATACTCACCTGCATACAGGAAGGTACTCAATACTCACCTACAAACAGGAAGGTACTCAATACTCACCTGCATACAGGAAGGTACTCAATACTCATCTACATAAAGGAAGGTACTCAATACTCACCTGCATACAGGAAGGTACTCAATACTCATCTACATAAAGGAAGGTACTCAATACTCACCTGCATACAGGAAGGTACTCAATACTAACCTACATACAGGAAGGTACTCAATACTCACCTGCATACAGGAAGGTACTCAATACTCACCTGCATACAGGAAGGTACTCAATACTAACCTACATAGAGGAAGGTACTCAATACTCGCCTACAAACAGGAAGGTACTCAATACTCATCTACATACAGGAAGGTACTCAATACTCACCTACATACAGGAAGGTACTCAATACTCATCTACATAGAGGAAGGTACTCAATACTATCCTACATACAGGAAGGTACTCAATACTCACCTGCATACAGGAAGGTACTCAATACTCACCTACAAACAGGAAGGTACTCAATACTAACCTACATACAGGAAGGTACTCAATACTAACCTACATACAGGAAGGTACTCAATACTCATCTACATACAGTAAGGTACTCAATACTCACCTACATACAGGAAGGTTCTCAATACTAACCTACATACAGGAAGGTACTCAATACTCACCTGCATACAGGAAGGTTCTCAATACTCACCCACATACAGGAAGGTACTCAATACTCACCTGCATACAGGAAGGTACTCAATACTCACCTGCATACAGGAAGGTTCTCAATACTCGCCTACGAACAGGAAGGTACTCAATACTCACCTACATACAGGAAGGTACTCAATACTCACCTACATACAGGAATGTACTCAATACTCACCTGCATACAGGAAGGTACTCAATACTCACCTGCATACAGGAATGTACTCAATACTCACCTGCATACAGGAAGGTACTCAATACTCACCTGCATACAGGAATGTACTCAATACTCACCTGCATACAGGAATGTACTCAATACTCACCTGCATACAGGAAGGTACTCAATACTCACCTGCATACAGGAAGGTTCTCAATACTCGCCTACGAACAGGAAGGTACTCAATACTCACCTACATACAGGAAGGTACTCAATACTCATCTACATACAGGAAGGTACTCAATACTCACCTGCATACAGGAAGGTACTCAATACTATCCTACATACAGGAAGGTACTCAATACTAACCTACATACAGGAAGGTACTCAATACTCATCTACATACAGTAAGGTACTCAATACTCACCTACATACAGGAAGGTTCTCAATACTAACCTACATACAGGAAGGTACTCAATACTCACCTGCATACAGGAAGGTTCTCAATACTCACCCACATACAGGAAGGTACTCAATACTCACCTGCATACAGGAAGGTACTCAATACTCACCTGCATACAGGAAGGTTCTCAATACTCGCCTACGAACAGGAAGGTACTCAATACTCACCTACATACAGGAAGGTACTCAATACTCACCTACATACAGGAAGGTACTCAATACTCACCTACATACAGGAAGGTACTCAATACTCACCTGCATACAGGAGAGTTCTCAATACTCACCTGCATATAGGAAGGTACTCAATACTCACCTACATACAGGAAGGTACTCAATACTCACCTACATACAGGAAGGTACTCAATACTCACCTGCATACAGGAAGGTACTCAATACTCATCTACATAAAGGAAGGTACTCAATACTCACCTGCATACAGGAAGGTACTCAATACTCACCTGCATACAGGAAGGTTCTCAATACTCACCTGCATACAGGAAGGTACTCAATACTCACCTACATACAGGAAGGTACTCAATACTAACCTACATACAGGAAGGTACTCAATACTCACCTACATACAGGAAGGTGCTCAATACTCACCTGCATACAGGAAGGTACTCAATACTCACCTGCATACAGGAAGGTACTCAATACTCATCTACATAAAGGAAGGTACTCAATACTCACCTGCATACAGGAAGGTACTCAATACTCACCTGCATACAGGAAGGTTCTCAATACTCACCTGCATACAAGAAGGTTCTCAATACTCTTCTACATAAAGGAAGGTACTCAATACTCACCTGCATACAGGAAGGTACTCAATTCTAACCTACATACAGGAAGGTACTCAATACTCACCTGCATACAGGAAGGTACTCAATACTCACCTACATACAGGAAGGTACTCAATACTCACCTGCATATAGGAAGGTACTCAATACTCACCTGCATACAGGAAGGTACTCAATACTCACCCACATATAGGAAGGTACTCAATACTCACCTACATACAGGAATGTACTCAATACTCACCTACATACAGGAAGGTACTCAATACTCACCTACATACAGGAATGTACTCAATACTCACCTACATACAGGAAGGTACTCAATACTCACCTGCATACAGGAAGGTACTCAATACTCACCTACATATAGGAAGGTACTCAATACTCACCTACATACAGGAAGGTACTCAAATTCGCACCTACATACAGGAAGGTACTCAATACTAACCTACATACAGGAAGGTACTCAATACTCACCTGCATACAGGAAGGTACTCAATACTCGCCTACAAACAGGAAGGTACTCAATACTCACCTGCATACAGGAAGGTACTCAATACTCACCTACATATAGGAAGGTACTCAATACTCACCTACATACAGGAAGGTACTCAATACTCACCTGCATACAGGAATGTACTCAATACTCACCTACATACAGGAAGGTACTCAATACTCACCTACATACAGGAATGTACTCAAATTCGCACCTACATACAGGAAGGTACTCAATACTAACCTACATACAGGAAGGTACTCAATACTCACCTGCATACAGGAAGGTACTCAATACTCGCCTACAAACAGGAAGGTACTCAATACTCACCTGCATACAGGAAGGTACTCAATACTCACCTGCATACAGGAAGGTACTCAATACTCACCTGCATACAGGAAGGTACTCAATACTCACCTACATATAGGAAGGTACTCAATACTCACCTACATACAGGAAGGTACTCAATACTCACCTGCATATAGGAAGGTACTCAATACTCACCTGCATACAGGAAGGTACTCAATACTCACCCACATATAGGAAGGTACTCAATACTCACCTACATACAGGAATGTACTCAATACTCACCTACATACAGGAAGGTACTCAATACTCACCTACATACAGGAATGTACTCAATACTCACCTACATACAGGAAGGTACTCAATACTCACCTGCATACAGGAAGGTACTCAATACTCACCTACATATAGGAAGGTACTCAATACTCACCCACATACAGGAAGGTACTCAAATTCGCACCTACATACAGGAAGGTACTCAATACTAACCTACATACAGGAAGGTACTCAATACTCACCTGCATACAGGAAGGTACTCAATACTCGCCTACAAACAGGAAGGTACTCAATACTCACCTGCATACAGGAAGGTACTCAATACTCACCTACATATAGGAAGGTACTCAATACTCACCTACATACAGGAAGGTACTCAATACTCACCTGCATACAGGAATGTACTCAATACTCACCTACATACAGGAAGGTACTCAATACTCACCTACATACAGGAATGTACTCAAATTCGCACCTACATACAGGAAGGTACTCAATACTAACCTACATACAGGAAGGTACTCAATACTCACCTGCATACAGGAAGGTACTCAATACTCGCCTACAAACAGGAAGGTACTCAATACTCACCTGCATACAGGAAGGTACTCAATACTCACCTGCATACAGGAAGGTACTCAATACTCACCTGCATACAGGAAGGTACTCAATACTCACCTACATATAGGAAGGTACTCAATACTCACCTACATACAGGAAGGTACTCAATACTCACCTGCATACAGGAAGGAACTCAATACTCACCTACATAAAGAAGGTACTCAATACTATCCTACATACAGGAAGGAACTCAATACTCACCTGCATACAAAAGGTACTCAATACTCATCTACATACAGTAAGGTACTCAATACTAACCTACATACAGGAAGGTACTCAATACTAACCTACATAGAGGAAGGTACTCAATACTCGCCTACAAACAGGAAGGTACTCAATACTCATCTACATACAGGAAGGTACTCAATACTCACCTACATACAGGAAGGTACTCAATACTCACCCACATACAGGAAGGAACTCAATACTCACCTGCATACAGGAAGGTACTCAATACTCACCTTCATACAGGAAGGTACTCAATACTCATCTACATACAGGTAGGTACTCAATACTCGCCTACATATAGGAAGGTACTCAATACTCACCTACATACAGGAATGTACTCAATACTCACCTACATACAGGAAGGTACTCAATACTCACCTGCATACAGGAAGGTACTCAATACTCACCTACATATAGGAAGGTACTCAATACTCACCTACATACAGGAAGGTACTCAATACTCACCTGCATACAGGAAGGAACTCAATACTCACCTACATAAAGAAGGTACTCAATACTATCCTACATACAGGAAGGAACTCAATACTCACCTGCATACAGGAAGGTACTCAATACTCACCTTCATACAGGAAGGTACTCAATACTCACCTGCATACAGGAAGGTACTCAATACTCACCCACATACAGGAAGGAACTCAATACTCACCTGCATACAGGAAGGTACTCAATACTCACCTTCATACAGGAAGGTACTCAATACTCATCTACATATAGGAAGGTACTCAATACTCACCTACATACAGGAAGGTACTCAATACTCACCTTCATACAGGAAGGTACTCAATACTCATCTACATATAGGAAGGTACTCAATACTCACCTACATACAGGAATGTACTCAATACTCACCTACATACAGGAAGGTACTCAATACTCACCTACATACAGGAAGGTACTCAATACTCACCTACATAAAGGAAGGTACTCAATACTCATCTACATACAGGAAGGTACTCAATACTCACCTACATAAAGGAAGGTACTCAATACTCACCCACATACAGGAAGGTACTCAATACTCACCTGCATACAGGAAGGTACTCAATACTCACCTACATATAGGAAGGTACTCAATACTCACCTACATACAGGAAGGTACTCAATACTCACCTGCATACAGGAAGGAACTCAATACTCACCTACATAAAGAAGGTACTCAATACTATCCTACATACAGGAAGGAACTCAATACTCACCTGCATACAGGAAGGTACTCAATACTCATCTACATACAGTAAGGTACTCAATACTCACCTACATACAGGAAGGTTCTCAATACTAACCTACATACAGGAAGGTACTCAATACTCACCTGCATACAGGAAGGTACTCAATACTCACCTACATATAGGAAGGTACTCAATACTCACCTACATACAGGAAGGTTCTCAATACTAACCTACATACAGGAAGGTACTCAATACTCACCTACATACAGGAAGGTACTCAATACTCACCTGCATACAGGAAGGTACTCAATACTCACCTGCATACAGGAAGGTACTCAATACTATCCTACATATAGGAAGGTACTCAATACTCACCCACATACAGGAAGGAACTCAATACTCACCTACATAAAGAAGGTACTCAATACTCACCTGCATACAGGAAGGTACTCAATACTCACCTGCATACAGGAAGGTACTCAATACTCACCTACATATATGAAGGTACTCAATACTCACCTACATACAGGAAGGTACTCAATACTCATCTACATAAAGGAAGGTACTCAATACTCACCTGCATACAGGAAGGTACTCAATACTCACCTGCATACAGGAAGGTACTCAATACTCACCTGCATACAGGAAGGTACTCAATACTCATCTACATAAAGGAAGGTACTCAATACTCACCTACATACAGGAAGGTACTCAATACTCACCTACATACAGGAAGGTACTCAATACTAACCTACATAGAGGAAGGTACTCAATACTAACCTACATACAGTAAGGTACTCAATACTCACCTACATACAGGAAGGTACTCAATACTCACCTACAAACAGGAAGGTACTCAATACTCACCTGCAAACAGGAAGGTACTCAATACTCACCTACATAAAGAAGGTAATCAATACTATCCTACATACAGGAAGGAACTCAATACTCACCTGCATACAGGAAGGTACTCAATACTCATCTACATACAGTAAGGTACTCAATACTCACCTACATACAGGAAGGTTCTCAATACTAACCTACATACAGGAAGGTACTCAATACTCACCTGCATACAGGAAGGTTCTCAATACTCGCCTACATACATGAAGGTACTCAATACTAACCTACATACAGGAAGGTACTCAATACTCACCTGCATACAGGAAGGTACTCAATACTCACCTGCATACAGGAAGGTTCTCAATACTCGCCTACAAACAGGAAGGTACTCAATACTCACCTACATACAGGAAGGTACTCAATACTCACCTACATACAGGAAGGTACTCAATACTCACCTGCATACAGGAAGGTACTCAATACTAACCTACATACAGGAAGGTACTCAATACTAACCTAGATACAGGAAGGTACTCAATACTAACCTACATACAGGAAGGTACTCAATACTCACTTACATACAGGAAGGTGCTCAATACTCACCTGCATACAGGAAGGTACTCAATACTCACCTACAAACAGGAAGGTACTCAATACTCACCTGCATACAGGAAGGTACTCAATACTCATCTTCATAAAGGAAGGTACTCAATACTCACCTGCATACAGGAAGGTACTCAATACTCACCTGCATACAGGAAGGTACTCAATACTAACCTACATACAGGAAGGTACTCGATATTCACCTGCATACAGGAAGGTACTCAATACTCACCTGCATACAGGAAGGTACTCAATACTCACCTGCATACAGGAAGGTACTCAATACTCACCTGCATACAGGAAGGTACTCAATACTCACCTGCATACAGAAAGGTACTCAATACTCACCTACATACAGGAAGGTACTCGATATTCACCTGCATACAGGAAGGTACTCAATACTCACCTGCATACAGGAAGGTACTCAATACTAACCTACATAGAGGAAGGTACTCAATACTCATCTACATACAGGAAGGTACTCAATACTCACCTACATACAGGAAGGTACTCAATACTCACCTACATACAGGAAGGTTCTCAATACTCACCTGCAAACAGGAAGGTACTCAATACTCACCTACATACAGGAAGGTACTCAATACTCACCTACATACAGGAATGTACTCAATACTCACCTGCATACAGGAAGGTACTCAATACTCACCCACATACAGGAAGGTTCTCAATACTCACCTACATACAGGAAGGTACTCAATACTCACCTACATACAGGAAGGTTCTCAATACTAACCTACATACAGGAAGGTACTCAATACTCACCTACATACAGGAAGGTACTCAATACTCACCTACATACAGGAAGGTACTCAATACTCACCTACATACAGGAAGGTACTCAATACTCACCTACATACAGGAAGGTACTCAATACTCACCTACATACAGGAAGGTACTCAATACTCACCTACATAAAGAAGGTACTCAATACTATCCTACATACAGGAAGGTACTCAATACTCACCTGCATACAGGAAGGTACTCAATACTCACCCACATACAGGAAGGTTCTCAATACTAACCTACATACAGGAAGGTACTCAATACTCACCTACATACAGGAAGGTTCTCAATACTAACCTACATACAGGAAGGTACTCAATACTCACCTACATACAGGAAGGTACTCAATACTCACCTACAAACAGGAAGGTACTCAATACTAACCTACATACAGGAATGTACTCAATACTCATCTACATACAGGAAGGTACTCAATACTCACCTACATACAGGAAGGTACTCAATACTCACCTACATAAAGAAGGTAATCAATACTATCCTACATACAGGAAGGTACTCAATACTCACCTGCATACAGGAAGGTACTCAATACTCATCTACATACAGTAAGGTACTCAATACTCACCTACATACAGGAAGGTTCTCAATACTAACCTACATACAGGAAGGTACTCAATACTCACCTGCATACAAGAAGGTTCTCAATACTCGCCTACATACAGGAAGGTACTCAATACTAACCTACATACAGGAAGGTACTCAATACTCACCTGCATACAGGAAGGTACTCAATACTCACCTGCATACAGGAAGGTTCTCAATACTCGCCTACAAACAGGAAGGTACTCAATACTCACCTACATACAGGAAGGTACTCAATACTCACCTACATACAGGAAGGTACTCAATACTCACCTACATACAGGAAGGTACTCAATACTCACCTACATACAGGAAGGTACTCAATACTCACCTACATACAGGAAGGTACTCAATACTCACCTACATACAGGAAGGTACTCAATACTCACCTACATAAAGAAGGTACTCAATACTATCCTACATACAGGAAGGTACTCAATACTCACCTGCATACAGGAAGGTACTCAATACTCACCCACATACAGGAAGGTTCTCAATACTAACCTACATACAGGAAGGTACTCAATACTCACCTACATACAGGAAGGTTCTCAATACTAACCTACATACAGGAAGGTACTCAATACTCACCTACATACAGGAAGGTACTCAATACTCACCTACAAACAGGAAGGTACTCAATACTAACCTACATACAGGAATGTACTCAATACTCATCTACATACAGGAAGGTACTCAATACTCACCTACATACAGGAAGGTACTCAATACTCACCTACATAAAGAAGGTAATCAATACTATCCTACATACAGGAAGGTACTCAATACTCACCTGCATACAGGAAGGTACTCAATACTCATCTACATACAGTAAGGTACTCAATACTCACCTACATACAGGAAGGTTCTCAATACTAACCTACATACAGGAAGGTACTCAATACTCACCTGCATACAAGAAGGTTCTCAATACTCGCCTACATACAGGAAGGTACTCAATACTAACCTACATACAGGAAGGTACTCAATACTCACCTGCATACAGGAAGGTACTCAATACTCACCTGCATACAGGAAGGTTCTCAATACTCGCCTACAAACAGGAAGGTACTCAATACTCACCTACATACAGGAAGGTACTCAATACTCACCTACATACAGGAAGGTACTCAATACTCGCCTACAAACAGGAAGGTACTCAATACTCATCTACATACAGGAAGGTACTCAATACTCACCTACATACAGGAAGGTACTCAATACTCACCTACATAAAGGAAGGTACTCAATACTAACCTACATACAGGAAGGTACTCAATACTCACCTGCATACAGGAAGGTACTCAATACTCACCTACATACAGGAAGGTACTCAATACTCACCTGCATACAGGAAGGTACTCAATACTCACCTGCATACAGGAAGGTTCTCAATACTCGCCTACAAACAGGAAGGTACTCAATACTCACCTACATACAGGAAGGTACTCAATACTCACCTACATACAGGAAGGTACTCAATACTCGCCTACAAACAGGAAGGTACTCAATACTCATCTACATACAGGAAGGTACTCAATACTCACCTACATACAGGAAGGTACTCAATACTCACCTACATAAAGGAAGGTACTCAATACTAACCTACATACAGGAAGGTACTCAATACTCACCTGCATACAGGAAGGTACTCAATACTCACCCACATACAGGAAGGTACTCAATACTCACCTACATAAAGGAAGGTACTCAATACTCACCTACATACAGGAAGGTACTCAATACTCACCTACATACAGGAATGTACTCAATACTCGCCTACAAACAGGAAGGTACTCAATACTCACCTACATAAAGGAAGGTACTCAATACTCACCTACATACAGGAAGGTACTCAATACTCACCTACATAAAGGAAGGTACTCAATACTCACCTGCATACAGGAAGGTACTCAATACTCACCTACATACAGGAAGGTACTCAATACTCACCCACATACAGGAAGGTACTCAATACTCGCCTACAAACAGGAAGGTACTCAATACTCACCTACAAACAGGAAGGTACTCAATACTCACCTACATACAGGAATGTACTCAATACTCACCTGCATACAGGAAGGTACTCAATACTAACCTACATAGAGGAAGGTACTCAATACTCGCCTACAAACAGGAAGGTACTCAATACTCACCTACAAACAGGAAGGTACTCAATACTCACCTACATACAGGAATGTACTCAATACTCACCTGCATACAGGAAGGTACTCAATACTAACCTACATAGAGGAAGGTACTCAATACTCGCCTACAAACAGGAAGGTACTCAATACTCACCTACATACAGGAAGGTACTCAATACTCACCTGCATACAGGAAGGTTCTCAATACTCGCCTACATACAGGAAGGTACTCAATACTAACCTACATACAGGAAGGTACTCAATACTCACCTGCATACAGGAAGGTACTCAATACTCACCTGCATACAGGAAGGTTCTCAATACTCGCCTACAAACAGGAAGGTACTCAATACTCACCTACATACAGGAAGGTACTCAATACTCACCTACATACAGGAAGGTACTCAATACTCGCCTACAAACAGGAAGGTACTCAATACTCATCTACATACAGGAAGGTACTCAATACTCACCTACATACAGGAAGGTACTCAATACTCACCTACATAAAGGAAGGTACTCAATACTAACCTACATACAGGAAGGTACTCAATACTCACCTGCATACAGGAAGGTACTCAATACTCACCTACATACAGGAAGGTACTCAATACTCACCTGCATACAGGAAGGTACTCAATACTCACCTGCATACAGGAAGGTACTCAATACTAACCTACATAGAGGAAGGTACTCAATACTCGCCTACAAACAGGAAGGTACTCAATACTCATCTACATACAGGAAGGTACTCAATACTCACCTACATACAGGAAGGTACTCAATACTCACCTACATAAAGGAAGGTACTCAATACTCACCTGCATACAGGAAGGTACTCAATACTCACGTACATACAGGAAGGTACTCAATACTCACCCACATACAGGAAGGTACTCAATACTCGCCTACAAACAGGAAGGTACTCAATACTCACCTACAAACAGGAAGGTACTCAATACTCACCTACATACAGGAATGTACTCAATACTCACCTGCATACAGGAAGGTACTCAATACTAACCTACATAGAGGAAGGTACTCAATACTCGCCTACAAACAGGAAGGTACTCAATACCCAACTACAAACAGGAAGGTACTCAATACTCACCTGCATACAGAAAGGTTCTCAATACTCGCCTACATACAGGAAGGTACTCAATACTCGCCTACAAACAGGAAGGTACTCAATACCCAACTTCATATAGGAAGGTACTCAATACTCACCCACATACAGGAAGGTACTCAATACTCACCTGCATACAGGAAGGTTCTCAATACTCGCCTACATACAGGAAGGTACTCAATACCCAACTACAAACAGGAAGGTACTCAATACTCGCCTACTTACAGGAAGGTACTCAATACTAACCTACATACAGGAAGGTACTCAATACTCACCTACAAACAGGAAGGTACTCAATACTCACCTGCATACAGGAATGTACTCAATACTAACCTACATACAGGAAGGTACTCAATACCCACCTACATACAGGAAGGTACTCAATACTCACCTACAAACAGGAAGGTACTCAATACTCATCTACATACAGGAAGGTATTCAATACTCACCCACATACAGGAAGGTACTCAATACTCACCTACATACAGGAATGTACTCAATACTCACCTACATACAGGAAGGTACTCAATACTCACCTGCATACAGTAAGGTACTCAATACTCAACTGCATACAGGAAGGTACTCAATACTCACCTACAAACAGGAAGGTACTCAATACTCACCCACATACAGGAAGGTACTCAATACTCACCTGCATACAGTAAGGTACTCAATACTCATCTGCATACAGGAAGGTACTCAATACTCATCTAAATACAGGAATGTACTCAATACTCACCTACATACAGGAAGGTACTCAATACTCACCTACAAACAGGAAGGTACTCAATACTCACCCACATACAGGAAGGTACTCAATACTCACCTGCATACAGGAAGGTACTCAATACTCATCTGCATACAGGAAGGTACTCAATACTCACCTACATACAGGAAGGTACTCAATACTCACCTACATACAGGAAGGTACTCAATACTCACCTACAAACAGGAAGGTACTCAATACTCACCCACATACAGGAAGGTACTCAATACTCACCTGCATACAGGAAGGTACTCAATACTCACCTACAAACAGGAAGGTTCTCAATACTCACCTACATACAGGAAGGTACTCAATACTCACCTGCATACAGGAAGGTACTCAATACTCATCTACATAAAGGAAGGTACTCAATACTCATCTGCATACAGGAAGGTACTCAATACTGACCTACATACAGGAAGGTACTCAATACTCACCTACATAGAGGAAGGTACTCAATACTCGCCTACAAACAGGAAGGTACTCAATACTCACCTACATACAGGAAGGTACTCAATACTCACCTGCATACAGGAAGGTTCTCAATACTCGCCTACATACAGGAAGGTACTCAATACTAACCTACATACAGGAAGGTACTCAATACTCACCTGCATACAGGAAGGTACTCAATACTCACCTGCATACAGGAAGGTTCTCAATACTCGCCTACAAACAGGAAGGTACTCAATACTCTCCTACATACAGGAAGGTACTCAATACTCACCTACATACAGGAAGGTACTCAATACTCGCCTACAAACAGGAAGGTACTCAATACTCATCTACATACAGGAAGGTACTCAATACTCACCTACATAAAGGAAGGTACTCAATACTCACCCACATACAGGAAGGTTCTCAATACTAACCTACATACAGGAAGGTACTCAATACTCATCTACATACAGGAAGGTACTCAATACTCACCTGCATACAGGAAGGTACTCAATACTCACCTACATACAGGAAGGTACTCAATACTCACCTGCATACAGGAAGGTACTCAATACTCACCTACAAACAGGAAGGTTCTCAATACTCACCTACATACAGGAAGGTACTCAATACTCACCTGCATACAGGAAGGTACTCAATACTCATCTACATAAAGGAAGGTACTCAATACTCATCTGCATACAGGAAGGTACTCAATACTGACCTACATACAGGAAGGTACTCAATACTCACCTACATACAGGAATGTACTCAATACTCACCTGCATACAGGAAGGTACTCAATACTAACCTACATAGAGGAAGGTACTCAATACTCACCTGCATACAGGAAGGTACTCAATACTCACCTGCATACAGGAAGGTACTCAAAACTCGCCTACAAACAGGAAGGTACTCAATACTCACCTGCATACAGGAAGGTTCTCAATACTCGCCTACATACAGGAAGGTACTCAATACTCGCCTACAAACAGGAAGGTACTCAATACCCAACTACATATAGGAAGGTACTCAATACTCACCCACATACAGGAAGGTACTCAATACTCACCTGCATACAGGAAGGTTCTCAATACTCATCTACATACAGGAAGGTACTCAATACCCAACTACAAACAGGAAGGTACTCAATACTCACCTACAAACAGGAAGGTACTCAATACTCACCTGCATACAGGAATGTACTCAATACTAACCTACATAGAGGAAGGTACTCAATACCCACCTACATACAGGAAGGTACTCAATACTCACCTACAAACAGGAAGGTACTCAATACTAACCTACATAGAGGAAGGTACTCAATACTCACCTGCAAACAGGAAGGTACTCAATACTCACCTGCATACAGGAAGGTACTCAATACTAACCTACATACAGGAAGGTACTCAATACTCACCTACAAACAGGAAGGTACTCAATACTCATCTACATACAGGAAGGTACTCAATACTCACCTACATACAGGAAGGTACTCAATACTCACCTACATAAAGGAAGGTACTCAATACTCACCTGCATACAGGAAGGTACTCAATACTCACCTACATACAGGAAGGTACTCAATACTCACCCACATACAGGAAGGTACTCAATACTCGCCTACAAACAGGAAGGTACTCAATACTCACCTACAAACAGGAAGGTACTCAATACTCACCTACATACAGGAATGTACTCAATACTCACCTGCATACAGGAAGGTACTCAATACTAACCTACATAGAGGAAGGTACTCAATACTCGCCTACAAACAGGAAGGTACTCAAAACCCAACTACATACAGGAAGGTACTCAATACTCACCTGCATACAGGAAGGTTCTCAATACTCGCCTACATACAGGAAGGTACTCAATACTCGCCTACAAACAGGAAGGTACTCAATACCCAACTTCATATAGGAAGGTACTCAATACTCACCCACATACAGGAAGGTACTCAATACTCACCTGCATACAGGAAGGTTCTCAATACTCGCCTACATACAGGAAGGTACTCAATACCCAACTACAAACAGGAAGGTACTCAATACTCGCCTACTTACAGGAAGGTACTCAATACTAACCTACATACAGGAAGGTACTCAATACTCACCTACAAACAGGAAGGTACTCAATACTCACCTGCATACAGGAATGTACTCAATACTAACCTACATACAGGAAGGTACTCAATACCCACCTACATACAGGAAGGTACTCAATACTCACCTACAAACAGGAAGGTACTCAATACTCATCTACATACAGGAAGGTATTCAATACTCACCCACATACGGGAAGGTACTCAATACTCACCTACATACAGGAATGTACTCAATACTCACCTACATACAGGAAGGTACTCAATACTCACCTACAAACAGGAAGGTACTCAATACTCACCCACAGACAGGAAGGTACTCACTACTCATCTACATAAAGGAAGGTACTCAATACTCACCTGCATACAGGAAGGTACTCAATACTAACCTACATACAGGAAGGTACTCAATACTCACCTACATACAGGTATGTACTCAATACTCACCCACATACAGGAAGGTACTCAATACTCATCTACATAAAGGAAGGTACTCAATACTCACCTGCATACAGGAAGGTACTCAATACTCACCTACATACAGGAATGAACTCAATACTCACCTACATACAGGAAGGTACTCAATACTCACCTACAAACAGGAAGGTACTCAATACTCATCCACATACAGGAAGGTACTCAATACTCACCTGCATACAGTAAGGTACTCAATACTCATCTGCATACAGGAAGGTACTCAATACTCATCTAAATACAGGAATGTACTCAATACTCACCTACATACAGGAAGGTACTCAATACTCACCTACAAACAGGAAGGTACTCAATACTCACCCACATACAGGAAGGTACTCAATACTCACCTGCATACAGGAAGGTACTCAATACTCATCTGCATACAGGAAGGTACTCAATACTCACCTACATACAGGAAGGTACTCAATACTCACCTACATACAGGAAGGTACTCAATACTCACCTACAAACAGGAAGGTACTCAATACTCACCCACATACAGGAAGGTACTCAATACTCACCTGCATACAGGAAGGTACTCAATACTCACCTACAAACAGGAAGGTTCTCAATACTCACCTACATACAGGAAGGTACTCAATACTCACCTGCATACAGGAAGGTACTCAATACTCATCTACATAAAGGAAGGTACTCAATACTCATCTGCATACAGGAAGGTACTCAATACTGACCTACATACAGGAATGTACTCAATACTCACCTACATACAGGAATGTACTCAATACTCACCTGCATACAGGAAGGTACTCAATACTAACCTACATAGAGGAAGGTACTCAATACTCACCTGCATACAGGAAGGTACTCAATACTCACCTGCATACAGGAAGGTACTCAAAACTCGCCTACAAACAGGAAGGTACTCAATACTCACCTGCATACAGGAAGGTTCTCAATACTCGCCTACATACAGGAAGGTACTCAATACTCGCCTACAAACAGGAAGGTACTCAATACCCAACTACATATAGGAAGGTACTCAATACTCACCCACATACAGGAAGGTACTCAATACTCACTTGCATACAGGAAGGTTCTCAATACTCATCTACATACAGGAAGTTACTCAATACCCAACTACAAACAGGAAGGTACTCAATACTCGCCTATATACAGGAAGGTACTCAATACTAACCTACATACAGGAAGGTACTCAATACTCACCTACAAACAGGAAGGTACTCAATACTCATCTGCATACAGGAATGTACTCAATACTAACCTACATACAGGAAGGTACTCAATACCCACCTACATACAGGAAGGTACTCAATACTCACCTACAAACAGGAAGGTACTCAATACTCATCTACATACAGGAAGGTACTCAATACTCACCCACATACAGGAAGGTACTCAATACTCACCCACATACAGGAAGGTACTCAATACTCACCTACATACAGGCATGTACTCAATACTCACCTACATACAGGAAGGTACTCAATACTCACCTACAAACAGGAAGGTACTCAATACTCACAAACAGACAGGAAGGTACTAACTACTCATCTACATAAAGGAAGGTACTCAATACTCACCTGCATACAGGAAGGTACTCAATACTCACCTACATACAGGAAGGTACTCAATACTCACCCACATACAGGAAGGTACTCAATACTGACCTACATACAGGAAGGTACTCAATACTCACCTACATACAGGAATGTACTCAATACTCACCTGCATACAGGAAGGTACTCAATACTAACCTTCATAGAGGAAGGTACTCAATACTCACCTGCATACAGGAAGGTACTCAATACTCACCTGCATACAGGAAGGTACTCAAAACTCGCCTACAAACAGGAAGGTACTCAATACTCACCTGCATACAGGAAGGTTCTCAATACTCGCCTACATACAGGAAGGTACTCAATACTCGCCTACAAACAGGAAGGTACTCAATACCCAACTACATATAGGAAGGTACTCAATACTCACCCACATACAGGAAGGTACTCAATACTCACCTGCATACAGGAAGGTTCTCAATACTCATCTACATACAGGAAGGTACTCAATACCCAACTACAAACAGGAAGGTACTCAATACTCACCTACAAACAGGAAGGTACTCAATACTCACCTGCATACAGGAATGTACTCAATACTAACCTACATAGAGGAAGGTACTCAATACCCACCTACATACAGGAAGGTACTCAATACTCACCTACAAACAGGAAGGTACTCAATACTAACCTACATAGAGAAAGGTACTCAATACTCACCTGCATACAGGAAGGTACTCAATACTCACCTGCATACAGGAAGGTACTCAATACTAACCTACATACAGGAAGGTACTCAATACTCACCTACAAACAGGAAGGTACTCAATACTCATCTACATACAGGAAGGTACTCAATACTCACCTACATACAGGAAGGTACTCAATACTCACCTACATAAAGGAAGGTACTCAATACTCACCTGCATACAGGAAGGTACTCAATACTCACCTACATACAGGAAGGTACTCAATACTCACCCACATACAGGAAGGTACTCAATACTCGCCTACAAACAGGAAGGTACTCAATACTCACCTACAAACAGGAAGGTACTCAATACTCACCTACATACAGGAATGTACTCAATACTCACCTGCATACAGGAAGGTACTCAATACTAACCTACATAGAGGAAGGTACTCAATACTCGCCTACAAACAGGAAGGTACTCAATACCCAACTACATACAGGAAGGTACTCAATACTCACCTGCATACAGGAAGGTTCTCAATACTCGCCTACATACAGGAAGGTACTCAATACTCGCCTACAAACAGGACGGTACTCAATACCCAACTTCATATAGGAAGGTACTCAATACTCACCCACATACAGGAAGGTACTCAATACTCACCTGCATACAGGAAGGTTCTCAATACTCGCCTACATACAGGAAGGTACTCAATACCCAACTACAAACAGGAAGGTACTCAATACTCGCCTACTTACAGGAAGGTACTCAATACTAACCTACATACAGGAAGGTACTCAATACTCACCTACAAACAGGAAGGTACTCAATACTCACCTGCATACAGGAATGTACTCAATACTAACCTACATACAGGAAGGTACTCAATACCCACCTACATACAGGAAGGTACTCAATACTCACCTACAAACAGGAAGGTACTCAATACTCATCTACATACAGGAAGGTATTCAATACTCACCCACATACAGGAAGGTACTCAATACTCACCTACATACAGGAATGTACTCAATACTCACCTACATACAGGAAGGTACTCAATACTCACCTACAAACAGGAAGGTACTCAATACTCACCCACAGACAGGAAGGTACTCACTACTCATCTACATAAAGGAAGGTACTCAATACTCACCTGCATACAGGAAGGTACTCAATACTAACCTACATACAGGAAGGTACTCAATACTCACCTACATACAGGTATGTACTCAATGCTCACCCACATACAGGAAGGTACTCAATACTCATCTACATAAAGGAAGGTACTCAATACTCACCTGCATACAGGAAGGTACTCAATACTCACCTACATACAGGAATGAACTCAATACTCACCTACATACAGGAAGGTACTCAATACTCACCTACAAACAGGAAGGTACTCAATACTCACCCACATACAGGAAGGTACTCAATACTCACCTGCATACAGTAAGGTACTCAATACTCATCTGCTTACAGGAAGGTACTCAATACTCATCTAAATACAGGAATGTACTCAATACTCACCTACATACAGGAAGGTACTCAATACTCACCTACAAACAGGAAGGTACTCAATACTCACCCACATACAGGAAGGTACTCAATACTCACCTGCATACAGGAAGGTACTCAATACTCATCTGCATACAGGAAGGTACTCAATACTCACCTACATACAGGAAGGTACTCAATACTCACCTACATACAGGAAGGTACTCAATACTCACCTACAAACAGGAAGGTACTCAATACTCACCCACATACAGGAAGGTACTCAATACTCACCTGCATACAGGAAGGTACTCAATACTCACCTACAAACAGGAAGGTACTCAATACTCACCTACATACAGGAAGGTACTCAATACTCACCTGCATACAGGAAGGTACTCAATACTCATCTACATAAAGGAAGGTACTCAATACTCATCTGCATACAGGAAGGTACTCAATACTGACCTACATACAGGAATGTACTCAATACTCACCTACATACAGGAATGTACTCAATACTCACCTGCATACAGGAAGGTACTCAATACTAACCTACATAGAGGAAGGTACTCAATACTCACCTGCATACAGGAAGGTACTCAATACTCACCTGCATACAGGAAGGTACTCAAAACTCGCCTACAAAAAGGAAGGTACTCAATACTCACCTGCATACAGGAAGGTTCTCAATACTCGCCTACATACAGGAAGGTACTCAATACTCGCCTACAAACAGGAAGCTACTCAATACCCAACTACATATAGGAAGGTACTCAATACTCACCCACATACAGGAAGGTACTCAATACTCACTTGCATACAGGAAGGTTCTCAATACTCATCTACATACAGGAAGGTACTCAATACCCAACTACAAACAGGAAGGTACTCAATACTCGCCTATATACAGGAAGGTACTCAATACTAACCTACATACAGGAAGGTACTCAATACTCACCTACAAACAGGAAGGTACTCAATACTCATCTGCATACAGGAATGTACTCAATACTAACCTACATACAGGAAGGTACTCAATACCCACCTACATACAGGAAGGTACTCAATACTCACCTACAAACAGGAAGGTACTCAATACTCATCTACATACAGGAAGGTACTCAATACTCACCCACATACAGGAAGGTACTCAATACTCACCTACATACAGGCATGTACTCAATACTCACCTACATACAGGAAGGTACTCAATACTCACCTACAAACAGGAAGGTACTCAATACTCACCCACAGACAGGAAGGTACTCACTACTCATCTACATAAAGGAAGGTACTCAATACTCACCTGCATACAGGAAGGTACTCAATACTCACCTACATACAGGAAGGTACTCAATACTCACCCACATACAGGAAGGTACTCAATACCCACCTACATTCAGGAAGGTACTCAATACTCAACTACATACAGGAATGTACTCAATACTCACCCACATACAGGAAGGTACTCAATACTCACCTGCATACAGAAAGGTACTCAATACTCAACTACATACAGGAATGTACTCAATACTCACCCACATACAGGAAGGTACTCAATACTCATCTACATAAAGGAAGGTACTCAATACTCACCTGCATACAGGAAGGTACTCAATACTCACCCACATACAGGAATGTACTCAATACTCACCTACAAACAGGAAGGTACTCAATACTCACCTACATACAGGAATGTACTCAATACTCACCTACAAACAGGAAGGTACTCAATACTCACCTACATACAGGAAGGTACTCAATACTCACCTACATACAGGAATGTACTCAATACTCACCTACAAACAGGAAGGTACTCAATACTCACCTACATACAGGAATGTACTCAATACTCACCTACAAACAGGAAGGTACTCAATACTCACCTACATACAGGAATGTACTCAATACTCACCTACATACAGGAAGGTACTCAATACTCACCTACAAACAGGAAGGTACTCAATACTCACCCACATACAGGAAGGTACTCAATACTCACCTGCATACAGGAAGGTACTCAATACTCATCTACATACAGGAAGGTACTCAATACTCACCCACAGACAGGAAGGTACTCACTACTCATCTACATAAAGGAAGGTACTCAATACTCACCCACATACAGGAAGGTACTCAATACTCACCTGCATACAGGAAGGTACTCAATACTCAACTACATACAGGAATGTACTCAATACTCACCCACATACAGGAAGGTACTCAATACTCATCTACATAAAGGAAGGTACTCAATACTCAACTACATACAGGAATGTACTCAATACTCACCCACATACAGGAAGGTACTCAATACTCACCTGCATACAGGAAGGTACTCAATACTCAACTACATACAGGAATGTACTCAATACTCACCCACATACAGGAAGGTACTCAATACTCATCTACATAAAGGAAGGTACTCAATACTCACCTGCATACAGGAAGGTACTCAATACTCACCCACATACAGGAAGGTACTCAATACTCACCTACATACAGGAATGTACTTAATACTCACCTACAAACAGGAAGGTACTCAATACTCACCTACATACAGGAATGTACTCAATACTCACCTACAAACAGGAAGGTACTCAATACTCACCTGCATACAGGAAGGTACTCAATACTCATCTAAATACAGGAAGGTACTCAATACCCAACTACATATAGGAAGGTACTCAATACTCACTCACATACAGGAAGGTACTCAATACTCACCTACATAAAGAAGGTACTCAATACTCACCTACATACAGGAAGGTACTCAATACTCACCCACATACAGGAAGGTACTCAATACTCACCCACATACAGGAAGGTTCTCAATACTCACCTACATACAGGCATGTACTCAATACTCACCTACATACAGGAAGGTACTCAATACTCACCTACAAACAGGAAGGTACTCAATACTCACCCACAGACAGGAAGGTACTCACTACTCATCCACATAAAGGAAGGTACTCAATACTCACCTGCATACAGGAAGGTACTCAATACTTACCTACAAACAGGAAGGTACTCAATACTCACCCACATACAGGAAGGTACTCAATACTCACTTACAAACAGGAAGGTACTCAATACTAACCTGCATACAGGAAGGTACTCAATACTCATTCACATACAGGAAGGTACTCAATACTCACCTACAAACAGGAATGTACTCAATACTCACCTACATACAGGAAGGTACTCAATACTCACCTACAAACAGGAAGGTACTCAATACTCACCCATATACAGGAAGGTACTCAATACTCACCTGCATACAGGAAGGTACTCAATACTCACCTTCATACAGGAAGGTACTCAATACTCACCTACATACAGGAAGGTACTCAATACTCACCTACAAACAGGAAGGTACTCAATACTCACCTACATACAGGAAGGTACTCAATACTAACCTACATAGAGGAAGGTACTCAATACTCACCTGCATACAGGAAGGTACTCAATACTCAACTACAAACAGGAAGGTACTCAATACTCACCTACATACAGGAAGGTACTCAATACTAACCTACATAGAGGAAGGTTCTCAATACTCACCTACATACAGGAAGGTACTCAATACTCACCTACATACAGGAATGTACTCAAATTCGCACCTACATACAGGAAGGTACTCAATACCCAACTACATAAAGGAAGGTACTCAATACTCACCTGCATACAGGAAGGTACTCAATACTCACCTACATACAGGAATGTACTCAAATTCGCACCTACATACAGGAAGGTACTCAATACTCATCTACATAAAGGAAGGTACTCAATACTCACCTGCATACAGGAAGGTACTCAATACTCACCTACATAAAGGAAGGTACTCAATACCCAACTACATAAAGGAAGGTACTCAATACTCACCTACATACAGGAAGGTACTCAATACTCACCTACAAACAGGAATGTACTCAATACTCACCTACATACAGGAAGGTACTCAATACTCACCTACAAACAGGAAGGTACTCAATACTCACCCACATACAGGAAGGTACTCAATACTCACCTGCATACAGGAAGGTACTCAATACTCACCTTCATACAGGAAGGTACTCAATACTCACCTACATACAGGAAGGTACTCAATACTCACCTACAAACAGGAAGGTACTCAATACTCACCTACATACAGGAAGGTACTCAATACTCACCTGCATACAGGAAGGTACTCAATACTCACCTACAAACAGGAAGGTACTCAATACTCACCTACATACAGGAAGGTACTCAATACTCACCTACATACAGGAATGTACTCAAATTCGCACCTACATACAGGAAGGTACTCAATACCCAACTACATAAAGGAAGGTATTCAATACTCACCTGCATACAGGAAGGTACTCAATACTCACCTACATACAGGAATGTACTCAAATTCGCACCTACATACAGGAAGGTACTCAATACTCATCTACATAAAGGAAGGTACTCAATACTCACCTGCATACAGGAAGGTACTCAATACTCACCTACATAAAGGAAGGTACTCAATACCCATCTACATAAAGGAAGGTACTCAATACTCACCTACATACAGGAAGGTACTCAATACCCATCTACATAAAGGAAGGTACTCAATACTCACCTACATACAGGAAGGTACTCAATACTCACCTACAAACAGGAAGGTACTCAATACTAACCTACATACAGGAAGGTACTCAATACTAACCTGCATACAGGAAGGTACTCAATACTAACCTGCATACAGGAAGGTATTCGGTACTCACCCACATACAGAAAGAGCTCCTCCACGTTAGAGCCGGAGACAGCCGAGGTCTCCATGTAGCCGAGTCCGTTGTCACGGGCAAACGTCTCACCTTGCTGAAGTATGTAAACACATCAGTGCTATAATATATCGGAATACCTAATTTGAGTATAAATTCAGACTTTGAAATTTAAGCGATATGCTCTCAGCTGATTGGATTAAACAAGGTCATGTGACCAGTATACCAGTTCTCATAAACACAAGATTGACAGCTGAAAAGGATAACCATCATAACCTGACGTTTACATAAAATAACCTGCGGTACTACTTTATTACTGTATCATTGCGCAATCATGACACTGCTATCACATGCTCTTTTCTTGATTGAACTTTTTCAAAACCCTACAACGTGAATTCTAATTCTAGTTTGATTGAAAGTTTGATTTAAAACAGCATGTTAGAACCAAAAATTAAATACTTTTATCATATGTCTTGTGAAGTACGTTTTGCGCGTGATGACACATAAGTGATGCGGTGTTATTGTAGGCTCCGGCATTTATACCAGTTTAACTTGCACCTTTCAAACCGTTTATAAGCTAGTGAACAAACACATTATGAAATCTATTTCTTAATTAATTGCTGAGTTTAACTCAAATACATGATCAGTGCAAACGAAAGTCCAAATTTTGTACAGGTCTAATTCTTCTACTGTCATGAAAAAGTCGATTTTTGTGTGCGCTTTACAGTTCTTTGAATATATACCCCTGCTCAAAAGAAAGTATACCAAGAAAAAATTTGAATATTTTTTTTAATATCTACATTTTATATATGAAATGATTCTGAAACACGTCGCAGGAACACAACACACTGTTTTCATTGACAATAAGCGGAGAATGGCGAGAACTTTCATGCAACACGGGATTTTACCAATGATGACGTTGAGTCGGATCCCATGTAATGCACGTGCAAAATCACTGTATAAAACACATGATACTGTACATCAAGACAGTAGCAACAAAAAACACATGAAAGAAATGCCGAGGTTAACGGCAATACAGAGAGAGAGAGCCATTGAATGGCAGCGACTGACACCCAACGTCATCCGGCGTTTGACGTCATCGATGCGGCGGCGAGCTCAGGCATGCATTGATGCCCATGGTGGACATACTCGGTATTGAAGACGTGTTGAAGGACTATTCCTTTACTTACGAACTCATTTTCAGCATATACAGCTTGACAGTCATATTGAGAATTGTGAATTTTTGACCCCATGTGTCTTTGTACCTCTGTTGGGCATTCAGTTTTTGTTTTATTGACATGAACGTTTCCATTAGTTATGTTAAAATACCACTCTACTGATATATAAAAAAGTTTATTCTATATCTTCATCTGTTTTTCTTCCATGCTTCTTCAAATCCTTGGTATACTTTCTTTTGAGCAGGGGTTTAGTTCTTTATGTGTCAAACACCTTGGTTGAGAAAATTTGACAGATGTATATTATATATGCTATGCTTTACTCTGTTGTTGTCATGTAGATACTGACACGTGACGTGCACGTCTACGCAAAAGGCCTCACACTGTACCTGCGTGGTGATGATGCGGTTTGGCTTGTCTACCTTGTTTGCAACAAGTACTATACTGGCTTGCGGTACAACATTCTTCACCGTTGTCAGCCACATGGCTCGATCAACAAAGCTTCTCTGAAATCAAATAATCATTTCAAATAATTTCAGACAGCACCAAAGACCTATAAACCACGAAATCATGTAAGCAAATTCAGGCATCGGCTCTGTATAGTTCAGTATATTGAGGATTTGAATAAGACATCACATAAGTTTTACACTTTTAATTTTCCAGACGAAATCAGAGGGAAAACAATGCAACTCTAAAGGTATAAACCATATTTGCCAAGGCATCTATACACATTTCAATTCCATAAGTATTTTAGTTCTTTTGAATCTGTATGGTGACTTTAAAAGTGTTGATAGTACTACTTAAGCCTTAAAGAGACAGTAGCACGTTTTTTCGCTAAAATAAGTCGATGAAACGTATTTGAAAAATAATGTCACCAAAAGTAAAACACCCTTCGCTCTTCGGAAAATTAAGTTGAAAATGAGTGTACATGGCTCAGTAAAGCCATGGAAATAGTTTTTGTCATTCAAAATAATAAATTGTGTTCACAATAAAATGGCCGCCATGCAATTTTTGCGTTATACGCAACACCATTAATACTACTATATGGACTATTGGTTTGTGTAATAGGATGTTTTACCATCTAAAGTAAATATAAATGACATAAACTATCATTATAAATGAGAAAGTTGAAAAAATAAAATTTGCAAAAAACGTGCTACAGCGCCTTTAATGTATACAGGTACCGGTTTCTAAAGGGTACAGTTCGCAGTGGAGAAATAATTGCCTTACCACATCGGTGACATCGTAGACAATAATGGCTGCTGCCGATGACCTAATGTAGCTTGGTATGACGGAGCGGAACTTCTCCTGACCAGCTGTGTCCCAGATCTGCAGGTTTATCTGACTCTGTCCAACCCTCATCCGGTGATGGAACCAGTCGCCTGAACGCCAACACATTGCACAAGATACCATATCAGTCGTCTGCACACCAAGATACTGCAATGCCATATCGTTCGTCTGTACAACATCACTGCACAAGATACCATATCAGTCGTCTGTACAACATCACTGCACAAGATGCCATATCAGTCGTCTGTACAACATCACTGCACAAGATACCATATCAGTCGTCTGTACATCAAGATACTGCACAAGATACCATATCAGTCGTCTGTCCACCCAGATACTGTAATACCATAGCAGTCGTCTGTACACCCAGATACTGTAATACCATAGCAGTCGTCTGTACATCAAGATACTGCACAAGATACCATATCAGTCGTCTGTACACCAAGATACTGCACAATATACCATATCAGTCGTCTGCACATCAAGAAACTGCACAAGATACCATATCAATCGTCTGTACATCAAAATACTGCACAATATACCATATCAGTCGCCTGCACACCAAGATACTGCACAAGATACAATATCAGTCGTCTGTACACCAAGATACTGCACAAGATACCATATCAGTCGTCTGTACACCAAGATACTGCACAAGATACCATATCAGTCGTCTGTACACCAAGATACTGACAATATACCATATCAGTCGCCTGCACACCAAGATACTGCACAAGATACAATATCAGTCGTCTGTACACCAAGATACTGCACAAGATACCATATCAGTCGTCTGCCCACCAAGATACTGCACAAGATACCATATCAGTCGTCTGCCCACCAAGATACTGCACAATATACCATATCAGTCGTCTGTACACCAAGATACTGCACACTATACCATATCAGTCGCCTGCACACCAAGATACTGCACAAGATACCATATCAGTCGTCTGTACACCAAGATACTGCACAAGATACCATATCAGTCGTCTGCACACCAAGATACTGCACAATATACCATATCAGTCGTCTGCCAACCAAGATACTGCACAATATACCATATCAGTCGTCTGTACACCAAGATACTGCACACTATACCATATCAGTCGCCTGCACACCAAGATACTGCACAAGATACCATATCAGTCGTCTGTACACCAAGATACTGCACAAGATACCATATCAGTCGTCTGCCCACCAATATACTGCACAAGATACCATAGCAGTCGTCTGCCCACCAAGATACTGCACAATATACCATATCAGTCGTCTGTACACCAAGATACTGCACACTATACCATATCAGTCGCCTGCACACCAAGATACTGCACAATATACCATATCAGTCGCCTGTACACCAAGATACTGCACAAGATACCATATCAGTCGCCTGCACACCAAGATACTGCACAATATACCATATCAGTCGCCTGCACACCAAGATACTGCACAAGATACAATATCAGTCGTCTGTACATCAAGATACTGCACAAGATACCATATCAGACGTCTGTACACCAAGATACTGCACAAGATACAATATCAGTCGCCTGCACACCAAGATACTGCACAAGATACAATATCAGTCGTCTGTACACAAAGATACTGCACAAGATACCATATCAGTCGCCTGCACACCAAGATACTGCACAAGATACCATATCAGTCGTCTGTACACCAAGATACTGCACAATATACCATATCAGTCGCCTGCACACCAAGATACTGCACAAGATACAATATCAGTCGTCTGTACACCACGATACTGCACAAGATACCATATCAGCCGTCTGCACACCAAGATACTGCACAAGATACCATATCAGTCGTCTGTACACCAAGATACTGCACAATATACCATATCAGTCGCCTGCACACCAAGATACTGCACAAGATACCATATCAGTCGTCTGTACACCAAGATACTGCACAAGATACCATATCAGTCGCCTGCACACCAAGATACTGCACAAGATACCATATCAGTCGTCTGCCCACCAAGATACTGCACAAGATACCATAGCAGTCGTCTGCCCACCAAGATACTGCACAATATACCATATCAGTCGTCTGTACACCAAGATACTGCACACTATACCATATCAGTCGCCTGCACACCAAGATACTGCACAAGATACCATATCAGCCGTCTGCACACCAAGATACTGCACAAGATACCATATCAGTCGTCTGTACACCAAGATACTGCACAATATACCATATCAGTCGCCTGCACACCAAGATACTGCACAAGATACCATATCAGTCGTCTGTACACCAAGATACTGCACAAGATACCATATCAGTCGCCTGCACACCAAGATACTGCACAAGATACCATATCAGTCGTCTGCCCACCAAGATACTGCACAAGATACCATAGCAGTCGTCTGCCCACCAAGATACTGCACAATATACCATATCAGTCGTCTGTACACCAAGATACTGCACACTATACCATATCAGTCGCCTGCACACCAAGATACTGCACAAGATACAATATCAGTCGTCTGTACACCAAGATACTGCACAAGATACCATATCAGTCGCCTGCACACCAAGATACTGCACAAGATACCATATCAGTCGTCTGTACACCAAGATACTGCACAATATACCATATCAGTCGCCTGCACACCAAGATACTGCACAAGATACAATATCAGTCGTCTGTACACCACGATACTGCACAAGATACCATATCAGCCGTCTGCACACCAAGATACTGCACAAGATACCATATCAGTCGTCTGTACACCAAGATACTGCACAAGATACCATATCAGTCGCCTGCACACCAAGATACTGCACAAGATACCATATCAGTCGTCTGTACACCAAGATACTGCACAAGATACCATATCAGTCGCCTGCACACCAAGATACTGCACAAGTTACCATATCAGTCGTCTGCACACCAAGATACTGCACAATATACCATATCAGTCGTCTGTACACCAAGATACTGCACAATATACCATATCAGTCGCCTTCACACCAAGATACTGCACAAGATACCATATCAGTCGTCTGTACACCAAGATACTGCACAAGATACCATATCAGTCGCCTGCACACCAAGACTCTGCACAATATACAATATCAGTCGTCTGTACACCAATATACTGCACAAGAAACCATATCAGTCGTCTGCACACCAAGATACTGCACAAGATACCATATCAGTCGTCTGCACACCAAGATACTGCACAAGATACCATATCAGTCGTCTTCCCACTAAGATACTGCACAAGATACCATATCAGTCGTCTGTACATCAAGATATTGCACAAGATACCATATCAGTCGTCTGCACACCAAGATACTGCACAATATACCATATCAGTCGCCTGCACACCAAGATACTGCACAAGATACCATATCAGTCGTATGTACACCAAGATACTGCACAAGATACCATATCAGTCGTCTGCCCACCAAGATACTGCACAAGATACCATATCAGTCGCCTGCACACCAAGATACTGCACAAGATACCATATCAGTCGTCTGTACACCAAGATACTGCACACTATACCATATCAGTCGTCTGTACATCAAGATACTGCACAAGATACCATATCAGTCGTCTGCCCACCAAGATACTGCACAAGATACCATATCAGTCGCCTGTACACCAAGATACTGCACAAGATACCATATCAGTCGTCTGTACAGCAAGATACTGCACACTATACCATATCAGTCGCCTGCACACCAAGATACTGCACAAGATACAATATCAGTCGTCTGAACACCAAGATACTGCACACTATACGATATCAGTCGCCTGCACACCAAGATACTGCACAAGATACCATATCAGTCGTCTGTACACCAAGATACTGCACAATATACCATATCAGTCGCCTGCACACCAAGATACTGCACAAGATACAATATCAGTCGTCTGTACACCACGATACTGCACAAGATACCATATCAGCCGTCTGCACACCAAGATACTGCACAAGATACCATATCAGTCGTCTGTACACCAAGATACTGCACAAGATACCATATCAGTCGCCTGCACACCAAGATACTGCACAAGATACCATATCAGTCGTCTGTACACCAAGATACTGCACAAGATACCATATCAGTCGCCTGCACACCAAGATACTGCACAAGTTACCATATCAGTCGTCTGCACACCAAGATACTGCACAATATACCATATCAGTCGTCTGTACACCAAGATACTGCACAATATACCATATCAGTCGCCTTCACACCAAGATACTGCACAAGATACCATATCAGTCGTCTGTACACCAAGATACTGCACAAGATACCATATCAGTCGCCTGCACACCAAGACTCTGCACAATATACAATATCAGTCGTCTGTACACCAATATACTGCACAAGAAACCATATCAGTCGTCTGCACACCAAGATACTGCACAAGATACCATATCAGTCGTCTGCACACCAAGATACTGCACAAGATACCATATCAGTCGTCTGCACACCAAGATACTGCACAAGATACCATATCAGTCGTCTTCCCACTAAGATACTGCACAAGATACCATATCAGTCGTCTGTACATTAGGATATTGCACAAGATACCATATCAGTCGTCTGCACACCAAGATACTGCACAATATACCATATCAGTCGCCTGCACACCAAGATACTGCACAAGATACCATATCAGTCGTATGTACACCAAGATACTGCACAAGATACCATATCAGTCGTCTGTACACCAAGATACTGCACACTATACCATATCAGTCGTCTGTACATCAAGATACTGCACAAGATACCATATCAGTCGTCTGCCCACCAAGATACTGCACAAGATACCATATCAGTCGCCTGTACACCAAGATACTGCACAAGATACCATATCAGTCGTCTGTACAGCAAGATACTGCACACTATACCATATCAGTCGCCTGCACACCAAGATACTGCACAAGATACAATATCAGTCGTCTGAACACCAAGATACTGCACACTATACGATATCAGTCGCCTGCACACCAAGATACTGCACAAGATACCATATCAGTCGTCTGTACACCAAGATACTGCACACTATACCATATCAGTCGCCTGCACACCAAGATACTGCACAAGATACCATATCAGTCGTCTGTACACCAAGATACTGCACAAGATACCATATCAGTCGTCTGCCCACCAAGATACTGCACAATATACCATATCAGTCGTCTGTACACCAAGATACTGCACACTATACCATATCAGTCGCCTGCCCACCAAGATACTGCACAAGATACCATATCAGTCGTCTGTACACCAAGATACTGCACACTATACCATATCAGTCGCCTGCACACCAAGATACTGCACAAGATACCATATCAGTCGTCTGTACACCAAGATACTGCACAAGATACCATATCAGTCGTCTGCCCACCAAGATACTGCACAAGTTACCATATCAATCGTCTGCACACCAAGATATTGTACACTATACCATATCAGTCGCCTGCACACCAAGATACTGCACAAGATACCATATCAGTCGTCTGTACACCAAGATACTGCACAAGATACCATATCAGTCGTCTGCCCACCAAGATACTGCACAATATACCATATCAGTCGTCTGTACACCAAGATACTGCACACTATACCATATCAGTCACCTGCACACCAAGATACTGCACAAGATACCATATCAGTCGTCTGTACACCAAGATACTGCACAAAATACAATATCAGTCGCCTGCACACCAAGATACTGCACAAGATACCATATCAGTCGTCTGTACACCAAGATACTGCACAAGATACCATATCAGTCGCCTGCACACCAAGATACTGCACAAGATACCATATCAGTCGTCTGTACACAAAGATACTGCACAATATACCATATCAGTCGCCTGCACACCAATATACTGCACAAGATACAATATCAGTCGTCTGTACACCAAGATACTGGACAAGATACCATATCAGTCGTCTGCCCACCAAGATACTGCACAAGATACCATATAAGTCGTCTGCCCACCAAGATACTGCACAAGATACCATATCAGTCGTCTGTACACCAAGATACTGCACAAGATACCATATCAGTCGTCTGTACACCAAGATACTGCACAAGATACCATATCAGTCCCCTGCACACCAAGATACTGCACAAGATACCATATCAGTCGTCTGTACACCAAGATACTGCACAAGATACCATATCAGTCGTCTGTACACCAAGATACTGCACAAGATACCATATCAGTCCCCTGCACACCAAGATACTGCACAAGATACAATATCAGTCGTCTGTACACCAAGATACTGCACAAGATACAATATCAGTCGTCTGCCAACCAAGATACTGCACAAGATACAATATCAGTCGTCTGTACACCAAGATACTGCACAAGATACCATATCAGTCGTCTGTACACCAATATACTGCACATGATACCATATCAGTCGCCTGCACACCAAGATACTGCACAATATACCATATCAGTCGTCTGCCCACCAAGATACTGCACACTATACCATATCAGTCGTCTGTACACCAAGATACTGCACAAGATACCATATCAGTCGTCTGTACACCAAGATACTGCACAAGATACCATATCAGTCCCCTGCACACCAAGATACTGCACAAGATACCATATCAGTCGCCTGCACACCAAGATACTGCACACTATACCATATCAGTCGTCTGTACACCAAGATACTGCACACTATACCATATCAGTCGTCTGTACACCAAGATACTGCACAAGATACCATATCAGTCGCCTGCACACCAAGATACTGCACAATATACCATATCAGTCGTCTGCCCACCAAGATACTGCACAAGATACCATATCAGTCCCCTGCACACCAAGATACTGCACAATATACCATATCAGTCGTCTGTACACCAAGATACTGCACAAGATACCATATCAGTCGTCTGCCCACCAAGATACTGCACAAGATACCAAATCAGTCGTCTGTACACCAAGATACTGCACAAGATACCATATCAGCCCCCTGCACACCAAGATACTGCACAAGATACCATATCAGTCGCCTGCACACCAAGATACTGCACACTATACAATATCAGTCGTCTGCCCACCAAGATACTGCACAAGATACAATATCAGTCGTCTGCCCACCAAGATACTGCACAAGATACAATATCAGTCGTCTGTACACCAAGATACTGCACAAGATACCATATCAGTCGTCTGTACACCAAGATACTGCACAAGATACCATATCAGTCGCCTGCACACCAAGATACTGCACAATATACCATATCAGTCCCCTGCACACCAAGATACTGCACAAGATGCCATATTAGTCGCCTGCACACCAAGATACTGCACAAGATACCATATCAGTCGTCTGCCCACCAAGATACTGCACAATATACCATATCAGTCCCCTGCACACCAAGATACTGCACAAGATGCCATATTAGTCGCCTGCACACCAAGATACTGCACAAGATACCATATCAGTCGTCTGTACACCAAGATACTGCACAAGATGCCATATTAGTCGCCTGCACACCAAGATACTGCACAAGATACCATATCAGTCGCCTGCACACCAAGATACTGCACAATATACCATATCAGTCGTCTGCCCACCAAGATACTGCACAAGATACAATATCAGTCGTCTGCCCACCAAGATACTGCACAAGATACCATATCAGTCGTCTGTACACCAAGATACTGCACAATATACCATATCAGTCGTCTGTACACCAAGATCCTGCACAAGATACCATATTAGTCGCCTGCACACCAAGATACTGCACAAGATACCATATCAGTCGTCTGTACACCAAGATACTGCACAATATACTATATCAGTCGTCTGCCCACCAAGATACTGCACAATATACCATATCAGTCGTCTGCCCACCAAGATACTGCACAATATACCATATTAGTCGCCTGCACACCAAGATACTGCACAAGATACCATATCAGTCCCCTGCACACCAAGATACTGCACAATATACCATATCAGTCGTCTGTACACCAAAATACTGCACAATATACCATATCAGTCGTCTGCCCACCAAGATACTGCACAAGATACAATATCAGTCGTCTGCCCACCAAGATACTGCACAAGATACCATATCAGTCGTCTGTACACCAAGATACTGCACAATATACCATATCAGTCGTCTGTACACCAAGATACTGCACAAGATACCATATCAGTCCCCTGCCGACCAAGATACTGCACAAGATACCATATCAGTCGCCTGCACACCAAGATACTGCACAATATACCATATCAGTCGTCTGTACACCAATATACTGCACAATATACCATATCAGTCGTCTGCACACCAAGATACTGCACAATATACCATATCAGTCGTCTGCACACCAAGATACTGCACAATATACCATATCAGTCGCCTGCACACCAATATACTGCACAATATACCATATCAGTCGTCTGCCCACCAAGATATTGCACAAGATACAAAATCAGTCGTCTGCCCACCAAGATACTGCACAAGATACCATATCAGTCGTCTGTACACCAAGATACTGCACAATATACCATATCAGTCGTCTGTACACCAAGATACTGCACAAGATACCATATCAGTCCCCTGCACACAAAGATACTGCACAATATACCATATCAGTCGTCTGTACACCAAGATACTGCACAAGATACCATATCAGTCGTCTGTACACCAAGATTCTGCACAATATACCATATCAGTCGTCTGTACACCAAGATACTGCACAAGATACCATATCAGTCCCCTGCACACCAAGATACTGCACAAGATACCATATCAGTCGTCTGTACACCAAGATACTGCACAATATACCATATCAGTCGTCTGTACACCAAGATACTGCACAAGATACCATATCAGTCGTCTGTACACCAAGATACTGCACACTATACCATATCAGTCCCCTGCACACCAAGATACTGCACAAGATACCATATCAGTCGTCTGTACACCAAGATACTGCACAATATACCATATCAGTCGTCTGTACACCAAGATACTGCACAATATACCATATCAGTCGTCTGCCCACCAAGATACTGCACAAGATACCATATCAGTCGTCTGCCCACCAAGATACTGCACAAGATACCATATCAGTCGCCTGCACACCAAGATACTGCACAAGATACCATATCAGTCGTCTGTCGACCAAGATACTGCACAAGATACCATATCAGTCGTCTGTACACCAAGATACTGCACAAGATACCATATCAGTCGTCTGTACACCAAGATACTGCACAATATACCATATCAGTCGCCTGCACACCAAGATACTGCACACTATACCATATCAGTCGTCTGTACACCAAGATACTGCACAATATACCATATCAGTCGCCTGCACACCAAGATACTGCACAAGATACAATATCAGTCGTCTGCCCACCAAGATACTGCACACTATACCATATCAGTCGTCTGTACACCAAGATACTGCACAAGATACCATATCAGTCGTCTGCCCAAAAAGATACTGCACAAGATACCATATCAGTCGTCTGCCCACCAAGATACTGCACACTATACCATATCAGTCGTCTGTACACCAAGATACTGCACAAGATACAATATCAGTCGTCTGTACACCAAGATACTGCACAAGATACCATATCAGTCGTCTGTACACCAAGATACTGCACAATATACCATATCAGTCGTCTGTACACCAAGATACTGCACACTATACCATATCAGTCGCCTGCACACCAAGATACTGCACAAGATACCATATCAGTCGTCTGTACACCAAGATACTGCACACTATACCATATCAGTCGCCTGCACACCAAGATACTGCACAAGATACCATATCAGTCGTCTGTACACCAAGATACTGCACAAGATACCATATCAGTCGTCTGCCCACCAAGATACTGCACAAGATACCATATCAGTCGTCTGTACACCAAGATATTGCACACTATACCATATCAGTCGCCTGCACACCAAGATACTGCACAAGATACCATATCAGTCGTCTGTACACCAAGCTACTGCACAAGATACCATATCAGTCGTCTGCCCACCAAGATACTGCACAAGATACCATATCAGTCGTCTGCCCACCAAGATACTGCACAAGATACCATATCAGTCGTCTGTACACCAAGATACTGCACACTATACCATATCAGTCGTCTGTACACCAAGATACTGCACAAGATACCATATCAGTCGTCTGTACACCAAGATACTGCACAACTATACCATATCAGTCGCCTGCACACCAAGATACTGCACAAGATACCATATCAGTTGTCTGTACACCAAGATACTGCACAAGATACAATATCAGTCGCCTGCACACCAAGATACTGCACAAGATACCATATCAGTCGTCTGTACACCAAGATACTGCACAAGATACCATATCAGTCGCCTGCACACCAAGATACTGCACAAGATACCATATCAGTCGTCTGTACACAAAGATACTGCACAATATACCATATCAGTCGCCTGCACACCAAGATACTGCACAAGATACCATATCAGTCGTCTGTACACCAAGATACTGGACAAGATACCATATCAGTCGTCTGCCCACCAAGATACTGCACAAGATACCATATCAGTCGTCTGCCCACCAAGATACTGCACAAGATACCATATCAGTCGTCTGTACACCAAGATACTGCACAAGATACCATATCAGTCGTCTGTACACCAAGATACTGCACACTATACCATATCAGTCGTCTGTACACCAAGATACTGCACAAGATACCATATCAGTCGTCTGTACACCAAGATACTGCACAAGATACCATATCAGTCGTCTGCACACAAAGATACTGCACAAGATACCATATCAGTCGTCTGTACACAAAGATACTGCACAATATACCATATCAGTCGTCTGTACACAAAGATACTGCACAAGATACCATATCAGTCCCCTGCACACCAAGATACTGCACAAGATACCATATCAGTCGTCTGTACACCAAGATACTGCACAAGATACAATATCAGTCGTCTGTACACCAATATACTGCACAATATACCATATCAGTCGTCTGCCGACCAAGATACTGCACAAGATACCATATCAGTCGTCTGTACACCAAGATACTGCACAAGATACAATATCAGTCGTCTGTACACCAAGATACTGCACAATATACCATATCAGTCGCCTGCACACCAAGATACTGCACACTATACCACATCAGTCGTCTGTACACCAAGATACTGCACAATATACCATATCAGTCGCCAGCACACCAAGATACTGCACAAGATACAATATCAGTCGTCTGCCCACCAAGATACTGCACACTATACCATATCAGTCGTCTGTACACCAAGATACTGCACACTATACCATATCAGTCGTCTGTACACCAAGATACTGCACAAGATACCATATCAGTCGTCTGAACACCAAGATACTGCACAAGATACCATATCAGTCGTCTGCCCACCAAGATACTGCACACTATACCATATCAGTCGTCTGCACACCAAGATACTGCACACTATACCATATCAGTCGTCTGTACACCAAGATACTGCACAAGATACAATATCAGTCGTCTGTACACCAAGATACTGCACAAGATACCATATCAGTCGTCTGTACACCAAGATACTGCACAATATACCATATCAGTCGTCTGTACACCAAGATACTGCACAAGATACCATATCAGTCGTCTGTACACCAATATACTGCACAATATACCATATCAGTCGTCTGTACACCAAGATGCTGCACAAGATACCATATCAGTCGTCTGTACACCAAGATACTGCACAATATACCATATCAGTCGTCTGTACACCAAGATACTGCACAAGATACCATATCAGTCGTCTGTACACCAAGATACTGCACAAGATACCATATCAGTCGCCTGCACACCAAGATACTGCACAAGATACAATATCAGTCGTCTGTACACAAAGATACTGCACAATATACCATATCAGTCGCCTGCACACCAAGATACTGCACAAGATACAATATCAGTCGTCTGTACACCAAGATACTGGACAAGATACCATATCAGTCGCCTGACCACCAAGATACTGCACAAGATACCATATCAGTCGTCTGCCCACCAAGATACTGCACAAGATACCATATCAGTCGTCTGTACACCAAGATACTGCACAAGATACCATATCAGTCGTCTGTACACCAAGATACTGCACACTATACCATATCAGTCGTCTGTACACCAAGATACTGCACAAGATACCATATCAGTCGTCTGTACACCAAGATACTGCACAAGATACCATATCAGTCGTCTGTACACAAAGATACTGCACAAGATACCATATCAGTCGTCTGTACACAAAGATACTGCACAATATACCATATCAGTCGTCTGTACACAAAGATACTGCACAAGATACCATATCAGTCCCCTGCACACCAAGATACTGCACAAGATACCATATCAGTCGTCTGTACACCAAGATACTGCACAAGATACAATATCAGTCGTCTGTACACCAATATACTGCACAATATACCATATCAGTCGTCTGCCGACCAAGATACTGCACAAGATACCATATCAGTCGTCTGTACACCAAGATACTGCACAAGATACCATATCAGTCGTCTGTACACCAAGATACTGCACAATATACCATATCAGTCGCCTGCACACCAAGATACTGCACACTATACCACATCAGTCGTCTGTACACCAAGATACTGCACAATATACCATATCAGTCGCCAGCACACCAAGATACTGCACAAGATACAATATCAGTCGTCTGCCCACCAAGATACTGCACACTATACCATATCAGTCGTCTGTACACCAAGATACTGCACACT
The DNA here is from genome assembly GCA_936450465.1 of Gibbula magus. Classification (NCBI taxonomy): domain Eukaryota; kingdom Metazoa; phylum Mollusca; class Gastropoda; order Trochida; family Trochidae; genus Gibbula; species Gibbula magus. Next base: position 62,285,767 of record OW388297.1, read on the forward strand.
ATACCATATCAGTCGTCTGTACACCAAGATACTGCACAAGATACCATATCAGTCGTCTGCCCACCAAGATACTGCACAAGATACCATATCAGTCGTCTGCCCACCAAGATACTGCACACTATACCATATCAGTCGTCTGCCCACCAAGATACTGCACACTATACCATATCAGTCGTCTGTACACCAAGATACTGCACAAGATACAATATCAGTCGTCTGTACACCAAGATACTGCACAAGATACCATATCAGTCGTCTGTACACCAAGATACTGCACAATATACCATATCAGTCGTCTGTACACCAAGATACTGCACAAGATACCATATCAGTCGCCTGTACACCAAGATACTGCACAAGATACCATATCAGTCGTCTGTACAGCAAGATACTGCACACTATACCATATCAGTCGCCTGCACACCAAGATACTGCACAAGATACCATATCAGTCGTCTGTACACCAAGATACTGCACAAGATACCATATCAGTCGTCTGCCCACCAAGATACTGCACAAGATACCATATCAGTCGTCTGTACACCAAGATATTGCACACTATACCATATCAGTCGCCTGCACACCAAGATACTGCACAAGATACCATATCAGTCGTCTGTACACCAAGCTACTGCACAAGATACCATATCAGTCGTCTGCCCACCAAGATACTGCACAAGATACCATATCAGTCGTCTGCCCACCAAGATACTGCACAAGATACCATATCAGTCGTCTGTACACCAAGATACTGCACAATATACCATATCAGTCGTCTGTACACCAAGATACTGCACAAGATACCATATCAGTCGTCTGTACACCAAGATACTGCACAATATACCATATCAGTCGCCTGCACACCAAGATACTGCACAAGATACCATATCAGTTGTCTGTACACCAAGATACTGCACAAGATACAATATCAGTCGCCTGCACACCAAGATACTGCACAAGATACCATATCAGTCGTCTGTACACCAAGATACTGCACAAGATACCATATCAGTCGCCTGCACACCAAGATACTGCACAAGATACCATATCAGTCGTCTGTACACAAAGATACTGCACAATATACCATATCAGTCGCCTGCACACCAAGATACTGCACAAGATACAATATCAGTCGTCTGTACACCAAGATACTGCACAAGATACCATATCAGTCGTCTGCCCACCAAGATACTGCACAAGATACCATATCAGTCGTCTGCCCACCAAGATACTGCACAAGATACCATATCAGTCGTCTGTACACCAAGATACTGCACAAGATACCATATCAGTCGTCTGTACACCAAGATACTGCACACTATACCATATCAGTCGTCTGTACACCAAGATACTGCACAAGATACCATATCAGTCGTCTGTACACCAAGATACTGCACAAGATACCATATCAGTCGTCTGTACACCAAGATACTGCACAAGATACCATATCAGTCGTCTGTACACAAAGATACTGCACAATATACCATATCAGTCGTCTGTACACAAAGATACTGCACAAGATACCATATCAGTCCCCTGCACACCAAGATACTGCACAAGATACCATATCAGTCGTCTGTACACCAAGATACTGCACAAGATACAATATCAGTCGTCTGTACACCAATATACTGCACAATATACCATATCAGTCGTCTGCCGACCAAGATACTGCACAAGATACCATATCAGTCGTCTGTACACCAAGATACTGCACAAGATACAATATCAGTCGTCTGTACACCAAGATACTGCACAATATACCATATCAGTCGCCTGCACACCAAGATACTGCACACTATACCATATCAGTCGTCTGTACACCAAGATACTGCACAAGATACCATATCAGTCGCCAGCACACCAAGATACTGCACAAGATACAATATCAGTCGTCTGCCCACCAAGATACTGCACACTATACCATATCAGTCGTCTGTACACCAAGATACTGCACACTATACCATATCAGTCGTCTGTACACCAAGATACTGCACAAGATACCATATCAGTCGTCTGCCCACCAAGATACTGCACAAGATACCATATCAGTCGTCTGCCCACCAAGATACTGCACACTATACCATATCAGTCGTCTGCCCACCAAGATACTGCACACTATACCATATCAGTCGTCTGTACACCAAGATACTGCACAAGATACAATATCAGTCGTCTGTACACCAAGATACTGCACAAGATACCATATCAGTCGTCTGTACACCAAGATACTGCACAATATACCATATCAGTCGTCTGTACACCAAGATACTGCACAAGATACCATATCAGTCGCCTGTACACCAAGATACTGCACAAGATACCATATCAGTCGTCTGTACAGCAAGATACTGCACACTATACCATATCAGTCGCCTGCACACCAAGATACTGCACAAGATACCATATCAGTCGTCTGTACACCAAGATACTGCACAAGATACCATATCAGTCGTCTGCCCACCAAGATACTGCACAAGATACCATATCAGTCGTCTGTACACCAAGATATTGCACACTATACCATATCAGTCGCCTGCACACCAAGATACTGCACAAGATACCATATCAGTCGTCTGTACACCAAGCTACTGCACAAGATACCATATCAGTCGTCTGCCCACCAAGATACTGCACAAGATACCATATCAGTCGTCTGCCCACCAAGATACTGCACAAGATACCATATCAGTCGTCTGTACACCAAGATACTGCACACTATACCATATCAGTCGTCTGTACACCAAGATACTGCACAAGATACCATATCAGTCGTCTGTACACCAAGATACTGCACAACTATACCATATCAGTCGCCTGCACACCAAGATACTGCACAAGATACCATATCAGTTGTCTGTACACCAAGATACTGCACAAGATACAATATCAGTCGCCTGCACACCAAGATACTGCACAAGATACCATATCAGTCGTCTGTACACCAAGATACTGCACAAGATACCATATCAGTCGCCTGCACACCAAGATACTGCACAAGATACCATATCAGTCGTCTGTACACAAAGATACTGCACAATATACCATATCAGTCGCCTGCACACCAAGATACTGCACAAGATACAATATCAGTCGTCTGTACACCAAGATACTGGACAAGATACCATATCAGTCGTCTGCCCACCAAGATACTGCACAAGATACCATATCAGTCGTCTGCCCACCAAGATACTGCACAAGATACCATATCAGTCGTCTGTACACCAAGATACTGCACAAGATACCATATCAGTCGTCTGTACACCAAGATACTGCACACTATACCAAATCAGTCGTCTGTACACCAAGATACTGCACAAGATACCATATCAGTCGTCTGTACACCAAGATACTGCACAAGATACCATATCAGTCGTCTGTACACAAAGATACTGCACAAGATACCATATCAGTCGTCTGTACACAAAGATACTGCACAATATACCATATCAGTCGTCTGTACACAAAGATACTGCACAAGATACCATATCAGTCCCCTGCACACCAAGATACTGCACAAGATACCATATCAGTCGTCTGTACACCAAGATACTGCACAAGATACAATATCAGTCGTCTGTACACCAATATACTGCACAATATACCATATCAGTCGTCTGCCGACCAAGATACTGCACAAGATACCATATCAGTCGTCTGTACACCAAGATACTGCACAAGATACAATATCAGTCGTCTGTACACCAAGATACTGCACAATATACCATATCAGTCGCCTGCACACCAAGATACTGCACACTATACCACATCAGTCGTCTGTACACCAAGATACTGCACAATATACCATATCAGTCGCCAGCACACCAAGATACTGCACAAGATACAATATCAGTCGTCTGCCCACCAAGATACTGCACACTATACCATATCAGTCGTCTGTACACCAAGATACTGCACACTATACCATATCAGTCGTCTGTACACCAAGATACTGCACAAGATACCATATCAGTCGTCTGCCCACCAAGATACTGCACAAGATACCATATCAGTCGTCTGCCCACCAAGATACTGCACACTATACCATATCAGTCGTCTGCCCACCAAGATACTGCACACTATACCATATCAGTCGTCTGTACACCAAGATACTGCACAAGATACAATATCAGTCGTCTGTACACCAAGATACTGCACAAGATACCATATCAGTCGTCTGTACACCAAGATACTGCACAATATACCATATCAGTCGTCTGTACACCAAGATACTGCACAAGATACCATATCAGTCGTCTGTACACCAATATACTGCACAATATACCATATCAGTCGTCTGTACACCAAGATGCTGCACAAGATACCATATCAGTCGTCTGTACACCAAGATACTGCACAATATACCATATCAGTCGTCTGTACACCAAGATACTGCACAAGATACCATATCAGTCGTCTGTACACCAAGATACTGCACAAGATACCATATCAGTCGCCTGCACACCAAGATACTGCACAAGATACAATATCAGTCGTCTGTACACAAAGATACTGCACAATATACCATATCAGTCGCCTGCACACCAAGATACTGCACAAGATACAATATCAGTCGTCTGTACACCAAGATACTGGACAAGATACCATATCAGTCGTCTGCCCACCAAGATACTGCACAAGATACCATATCAGTCGTCTGCCCACCAAGATACTGCACAAGATACCATATCAGTCGTCTGTACACCAAGATACTGCACAAGATACCATATCAGTCGTCTGTACACCAAGATACTGCACACTATACCATATCAGTCGTCTGTACACCAAGATACTGCACAAGATACCATATCAGTCGTCTGTACACCAAGATACTGCACAAGATACCATATCAGTCGTCTGTACACAAAGATACTGCACAAGATACCATATCAGTCGTCTGTACACAAAGATACTGCACAATATACCATATCAGTCGTCTGTACACAAAGATACTGCACAAGATACCATATCAGTCCCCTGCACACCAAGATACTGCACAAGATACCATATCAGTCGTCTGTACACCAAGATACTGCACAAGATACAATATCAGTCGTCTGTACACCAAGATACTGCACAATATACCATATCAGTCGTCTGCCGACCAAGATACTGCACAAGATACCATATCAGTCGTCTGTACACCAAGATACTGCACAAGATACAATATCAGTCGTCTGTACACCAAGATACTGCACAATATACCATATCAGTCGCCTGCACACCAAGATACTGCACACTATACCACATCAGTCGTCTGTACACCAAGATACTGCACAATATACCATATCAGTCGCCAGCACACCAAGATACTGCACAAGATACAATATCAGTCGTCTGCCCACCAAGATACTGCACACTATACCATATCAGTCGTCTGTACACCAAGATACTGCACACTATACCATATCAGTCGTCTGTACACCAAGATACTGCACAAGATACCATATCAGTCGTCTGCCCACCAAGATACTGCACAAGATACCATATCAGTCGTCTGCCCACCAAGATACTGCACACTATACCATATCAGTCGTCTGCCCACCAAGATACTGCACACTATACCATATCAGTCGTCTGTACACCAAGATACTGCACAAGATACAATATCAGTCGTCTGTACACCAAGATACTGCACAAGATACCATATCAGTCGTCTGTACACCAAGATACTGCACAATATACCATATCAGTCGTCTGTACACCAAGATACTGCACAAGATACCATATCAGTCGTCTGTACACCAAGATGCTGCACAAGATACCATATCAGTCGTCTGTACACCAAGATACTGCACAATATACCATATCAGTCGTCTGTACACCAAGATACTGCACAAGATACCATATCAGTCGTCTGTACACCAAGATACTGCACAAGATACCATATCAGTCGCCTGCACACCAAGATACTGCACAAGATACCATATCAGTCGCCTGCACACCAAGATACTGCACAAGATACCATATCAGTCGTCTGCCCTCCAAGATACTGCACAATATACCATATCAGTCGTCTGTACACCAAGATACTGCACAAGATACCATATCAGTCGTCTGCCCACCAAGATACTGCAGAAGATACCATATCAGTCGTCTGTTCACCAAGATACTGCACAATATACCATATCAGTCGTCTGCCCACGAAGATACTGCACAAGATACAATATCAGTCGTCTGCCCACGAAGATACTGCACAAGATACCATATCAGTCGTCTGCCCACCAAGATACTGCACACTATACCATATCAGTCGTCTGCCCACCAAGATACTGCACACTATACCATATCAGTCGTCTGTACACCAAGATACTGCACAAGATACAACATCAGTCGTCTGTACACCAAGATACTGCACAAGATACCATATCAGTCGTCTGTACACCAAGATACTGCACAATATACCATATCAGTCGTCTGTACACCAAGATACTGCACAAGATACCATATCAGTCGTCTGTACACCAATATACTGCACAATATACCATATCAGTCGTCTGTACACCAAGATACTGCACAAGATACCATATCAGTCGTCTGTACACCAAGATACTGCACAATATACCATATCAGTCGTCTGCCCACCAAGATACTGCACAAGATACCATATCAGTCGTCTGTACACCAAGATACTGCACAAGATACCATATCAGTCGCCTGCACACCAAGATACTGCACAAGATACCATATCAGTCGCCTGCACACCAAGATACTGCACAAGATACCATATCAGTCGTCTGCCCTCCAAGATACTGCACAATATACCATATCAGTCGTCTGTACACCAAGATACTGCACAAGATACCATATCAGTCGTCTGCCCACCAAGATACTACAGAAGATACCATATCAGTCGTCTGTTCACCAAGATACTGCACAAGATACCATATCAGTCGCCTGCACACCAAGATACTGCACAAGATACCATATCAGTCGTCTGCCCACCAAGATACTGCACAATATACCATATCAGTCGTCTGCACACCAAGATACTGCAGAATATACCATATCAGTCGTCTGTACACCAAGATACTGCACAAGATACCATATCAGTCGTCTGCCCACCAAGATACTGCACAATATACCATATCAGTCGTCTGCACACCAAGATACTGCACAAGATACAATATCAGTCGTCTTTACACCAAGATACTGCACACTATACCATATCAGTCGTCTGTACACCAAGATACTGCACAATGTACCATATCAGTCGTCTGTACACCAAGATACTGCACAAGATACCATATCAGTCGTCTGTACACCAAGATACTGCACAATATACCATATCAGTCGTCTGTACACCAAGATACTGCACAAGATACCATATCAGTCGTCTGTACACCAAGATACTGCACAATATACCATATCAGTCGTCTGTACATCAAGATACTGCACAAGATACCATATCAGTCGTCTGTACACCAATATACTGCACAATATACCATATCAGTCGTCTGTACACCAAGATACTGCACAAGATACCATATCAGTCGTCTGTACACCAAGATACTGCACAATATACCATATCAGTCGTCTGCCCACCAAGATACTGCACAAGATACCATATCAGTCGTCTGTACACCAAGATACTGCACAAGATACCATATCAGTCGCCTGCACACCAAGATACTGCACAAGATACCATATCAGTCGCCTGCACACCAAGATACTGCACAAGATACCATATCAGTCGTCTGCCCTCCAAGATACTGCACAATATACCATATCAGTCGTCTGTACACCAAGATACTGCACAAGATACCATATCAGTCGTCTGCCCACCAAGATACTGCAGAAGATACCATATCAGTCGTCTGTTCACCAAGATACTGCACAATATACCATATCAGTCGCCTGCACACCAAGATACTGCACAATATACCATATCAGTCGTCTGCCCACCAAGATACTGCACAATATACCATATCAGTCGTCTGCACACCAAGATACTGCACAATATACCATATCAGTCGTCTGTACACCAAGATACTGCACAAGATACCATATCAGTCGTCCGCCCACCAAGATACTGCACAATATACCATATCAGTCGTCTGCACACCAAGATACTGCACAAGATACAATATCAGTCGTCTTTACACCAAGATACTGCACACTATACCATATCAGTCGTCTGTACACCAAGATACTGCACAATGTACCATATCAGTCGTCTGCCCACCAAGATACTGCACAAGATACCATATCAGTCGTCTGTACACCAAGATACTGCACAAGATACCATATCAGTCGCCTGCACACCAAGATACTGCACAAGATACCATATCAGTCGCCTGCACACCAAGATACTGCACAAGATACCATATCAGTCGTCTGCCCACCAAGATACTGCACAATATACCATATCAGTCGTCTGTACACCAAGATACTGCACAAGATACCATATCAGTCGTCAGCCCACCAAGATACTGCAGAAGATACCATATCAGTCGTCTGTTCACCAAGATACTGCACAATATACCATATCAGTCGCCTGCACACCAAGATACTGCACAAGATACCATATCAGTCGTCTGCCCACCAAGATACTGCACAATATACCATATCAGTCGTCTGTACACCAAGATACTGCACAAGATACAATATCAGTCGTCTGTACACCAAGATACTGCACAAGATACCATATCAGTCGTCTGTACACCAAGATACTGCACAATATACCATATCAGTCGTCTGCCCACCAAGATACTGCACAAGATACCATATCAGTCGTCTGTACACCAAGATACTGCACAAGATACCATATCAGTCGCCTGCACACCAAGATACTGCACAAGATACCATATCAGTCGCCTGCACACCAAGATACTGCACAAGATACCATATCAGTCGTCTGCCCACCAAGATACTGCACAATATACCATATCAGTCGTCTGTACACCAAGATACTGCACAAGATACCATATCAGACGTCTGCCCACCAAGATACTGCACAAAATACCATATCAGTCGTCTGTTCACCAAGATACTGCACAGTATACCATATCAGTCGCCTGCACACCAAGATACTGCACAAGATACCATATCAGTCGTCTGCCCACCAAGATACTGCACAATATACCATATCAGTCGTCTGCACACCAAGATACTGCACAATATACCATATCAGTCGTCTGTACACCAAGATACTGCACAAGATACCATATCAGTCGTCTGCCCACCAAGATACTGCACAATATACCATATCAGTCGTCTGTACACCAAGATACTGCACAATATACCATATCAGTCGTCTGTACACCAAGATACTGCACAAGATACCATATCAGTCGTCTGTACACCAAGATACTGCACACTATACCATATCAGTCGTCTGTACACCAAGATACTGCACAGTATACCATATCAGTCGTCTGTACACCAAAATACTGCACAATATACCATATCAGTCGCCTGCACACCAAGATACTGCATAAGATACAATATCAGCCGTCTGTACATCAAGATACTGCACAAGATACCATATCAGTCGTCTGCACACCAAGATACTGCACAAGATACCATATCAGCCGTCTGTACATCAAGATACTGCACAAGATACCATATCAGTCGTCTGTACACCAAGATACTGCACAATATACAATATCAGTCGTCTGCACACCAAGATACTGCACAATATACCATATCAGTCGTCTGTACACCAAGATACTGCACAAGATACCATATCAGTCGTCTGCCCACCAAGATACTGCACAATATACCATATCAGTCGTCTGTACACCAAGATACTGCACAATATACCATATCAGTCGTCTGTACACCAAGATACTGCACAAGATACCATATCAGTCGTCTGTACACACAGATACTGCACACTATACCATATCAGTCGTCTGTACACCAAGATACTGCAAAGTATACCATATCAGTCGTCTGTACACCAAGATACTGCACAATATACCATATCAGTCGCCTGCACACCAATATACTGCACAAGATACAATATCAGCCGTCTGTACATCAAGATACTGCACAAGATACCATATCAGTCGTCTGCACACCAAGATACTGCACAAGATACCATATCAGCCCTCTGTACATCAAGATACTGCACAAGATACCATATCAGTCGTCTGTACACCAAGATACTGCACAATATACCATATCAGTCGTCTGTACACAAAGATACTGCACACTATACCATATCAGTCGTCTGTACACCAAGATACTGCACAAGATACCATATCAGTCGTCTTTACACCAAGATACTGCACACTATACCATATCAGTCGTCTGTACACCAAGATACTGCACAATATACCATATCAGTCGTCTGTACACCAAGATACTGCATAAGATACCATATCAGTCGTCTGTACACCAAGATACTGCACACTATACCATATCAGTCGTCTGCACACCAAGATACTGCACAATATACCATATCAGTCGTCTGTACACCAAGATACTGCACAAGATACCATATCAGTCGTCTGTACACCAAGATACTGCACACTATACCATATCAGTCGTCTGTACACCAAGATACTGCACAGTATACCATATCAGTCGTCTGTACACCAAAATACTGCACAATATACCATATCAGTCGCCTGCACACCAAGATACTGCATAAGATACAATATCAGCCGTCTGTACATCAAGATACTGCACAAGATACCATATCAGTCGTCTGCACACCAAGATACTGCACAAGATACCATATCAGCCGTCTGTACATCAAGATACTGCACAAGATACCATATCAGTCGTCTGTACACCAAGATACTGCACAATATACCATATCAGTCGTCTGCACACCAAGATACTGCACAATATACCATATCAGTCGTCTGTACACCAAGATACTGCACAAGATACCATATCAGTCGTCTGCCCACCAAGATACTGCACAATATACCATATCAGTCGTCTGTACACCAAGATACTGCACAATATACCATATCAGTCGTCTGTACACCAAGATACTGCACAAGATACCATATCAGTCGTCTGTACACACAGATACTGCACACTATACCATATCAGTCGTCTGTACACCAAGATACTGCACAGTATACCATATCAGTCGTCTGTACACCAAGATACTGCACAATATACCATATCAGTCGCCTGCACACCAATATACTGCACAAGATACAATATCAGCCGTCTGTACATCAAGATACTGCACAAGATACCATATCAGTCGTCTGCACACCAAGATACTGCACAAGATACCATATCAGCCCTCTGTACATCAAGATACTGCACAAGATACCATATCAGTCGTCTGTACACCAAGATACTGCACAATATACCATATCAGTCGTCTGTACACAAAGATACTGCACACTATACCATATCAGTCGTCTGTACACCAAGATACTGCACAAGATACCATATCAGTCGTCTTTACACCAAGATACTGCACACTATACCATATCAGTCGTCTGTACACCAAGATACTGCACAATATACCATATCAGTCGTCTGTACACCAAGATACTGCATAAGATACCATATCAGTCGTCTGTACACCAAGATACTGCACACTATACCATATCAGTCGTCTGCACACCAAGATACTGCACAATATACCATATCAGTCGTCTGTACACCAAGATACTGCACAAGATACCATATCAGTCGTCTGCTCACCAAGATACTGCACAATATACCATATCAGTCGTCTGTACACCAAGATACTGCACAATATACCATATCAGTCGTCTGTACACCAAGATACTGCACAAGATACCATATCAGTCGTCTGTACACAAAGATACTGCACACTATACCATATCAGTCGTCTGTACACCAAGATACTGCACAGTATACCATATCAGTCGTCTGTACACCAAGATACTGCACAATATACCATATCAGTCGCCTGCACACCAATATACTGCACAAGATACAATATCAGCCGTCTGTACATCAAGATACTGCACAAGATACCATATCAGTCGTCTGCACACCAAGATACTGCACAAGATACCATATCAGCCCTCTGTACATCAAGATACTGCAAAAGATACCATATCAGTCGTCTGTACACCAAGATACTGCACAATATACCATATCAGTCGTCTGTACACAAAGATACTGCACAATATACCATATCAGTCGTCTGTACACCAAGATACTGCACAAGATACCATATCAGTCGTCTTTAGAGCAAGATACTGCACACTATACCATATCAGTCGTCTGTACACCAAGATACTGCACAATATACCATATCAGTCGTCTGTACACCAAGATACTGCATAAGATACCATATCAGTCGTCTGTACACCAAGATACTGCACACTATACCATATCAGTCGTCTGCACACCAAGATACTGCACGATATACCATATCAGTCGTCTGTACACCAAGATACTGCACAAGATACCATATCAGTCGTCTGCCCACCAAGATACTGCACGATATACCATATCAGTCGTCTGTACACCAAGATACTGCACAATATACCATATCAGTCGTCTGTACACCAAGATACTGCACAAGATACCATATCAGTCGTCTGTACACAAAGATACTGCACACTATACCATATCAGTCGTCTGTACACCAAGATACTGCACAGTATACCATATCAGTCGTCTGTACACCAAGATACTGCGCAATATACCATATCAGTCGCCTGCACACCAATATACTGCACAAGATACAATATCAGCCGTCTGTACATCAAGATACTGCACAAGATACCATATCAGTCGTCTGCACACCAAGATACTGCAAAAGATACCATATCAGCCCTCTGTACATCAAGATACTGCACAAGATACCATATCAGTCGTCTGTACACCAAGATACTGCACAATATACCATATCAGTCGTCTGAACACAAAGATACTGCACAATATACCATATCAGTCGTCTGTACACCAAGATACTGCACAAGATACCATATCAGTCGTCTGTACACCAAGATACTGCACACTATACCATATCAGTCGTCTGTACACCAAGATACTGCACAATATACCATTTCAGTCGTCTGTACACCAAGATACTGCATAAGATACCATATCAGTCGTCTGTACACCAAGATACTGCACACTATTAGTTACACGGTGTTTTGACAGGGTGTACAGGACTGTAAGACCCTTGTATATTCCGTATTTTCATGAGGCGCAGCCGAAGGAAATGCGGAATATACAAGGGTCTTACAGTCCCGTACACCCTGTCAAAACACCGTGTAACGAATTTATTACTCTTTAGATCTATTATTTGTACTTATTTCACTAATTTTTCGATAAAATATATAGGCTACATAGCTATTTCCGTTTGTGATAAAAACTCCACACAGTGTGAAACAGCAACAACACTGTAAAGAGTGTACCGCTAAATATCAAGGGAGATAACTCTGCGGCTAAACAATAATCGATTTTAAAATTATTATTACCTGATGAATAATAGAGAGACACGTATTTTTATTGAATTAGTTTATTGACGCAAACAAAATAAATAATGTATATTGGTTGAAATCACCGTACTTATGTTTGTTAAGGTAAGTTTCGATCCTGAAATTCCGAGTCGAGCAACCGTTTTACTTCCGCATTCCATCTAAGGTCAAGGTCATCCGTAAGACCTGTGTAGTTAGTCACGTGACCTGTCTCACGGGTCATACGGAGTGTAGACCCTGGCAAATCCGCCTACACGGTTTCGTATGCATTGGCTATTGACCAATCACAATTCAACAAATTTATCTAAAGGGTAATAATATACCATATCAGTCGTCTGTACACCAAGATACTGCACAATATACCATATCAGTCGCCTGCACACCAATATACTGCACAAGATACCATATCAGTCGTCTGCCCACCAAGATACTGCACAATATACCATATCAGTCGCCTGCACACCAAGATACTGCACAATATACCATATCAGTCGCCTGCACACCAAGATACTGCACAAGATACCATATCAGTCGTCTGCCCACCAAGATACTGCACAAGATACCATATCAGTCGTCTGCCCACCAAGATACTGCACAATATACCATATCAGTCGCCTGCACACCAAGATACTGCAAAATATACCATATCAGTCGTCTGCACACCAAGATACTGCACAATATACCATATCAGTCGTCTGCCCACCAAGATACTGCACAAAATACCATATCAGTCGACTGCACACCAAGATACTGCACAATATACCATATCACTCGCCTGCACACCAAGAAACTGCACAAGATACCATATCAGTCGTCTGTACACCAAGATACTGCACAAGATACCATATCAGTCGTCTGTACACCAAGATACTGCACAAGATACCATATCAGTCGTCTGTACACCAAGATACTGCACAAGATACCTTATCAGTCACCGGCACACCAAGATACTGCACAATATACCATATCAGTCGTCTGCCCACCAAGATACTGCACAAGATACCATATCAGTCGTCTGTACACCAAGATACTGCACAAGATACCATATCAGTCGTCTGTACACCAAGATACTGCACAAGATACAATATCAGTCGCCTGCACACCAAGATACTGCACAAGATACAATATCAGTCGTCTGTACACCAAGATACTGCACAAGATACCATATCAGTCGCCTGCACACCAAGATACTGCACAAGATACCACATCAGTCGTCTGCCCACCAAGATACTGCACAATATACCATATCAGTCGCCTGCCCACCAAGATATTGCACAAGATACCATATCAGTCGTCTGCCCACCAAGATACTGCACAATATACCATATCAGTCGCCTGCACACCAAGATACTGCACAATATACCATATCAGTCGCCTGCACACCAAGATACTGCACAAGATACAATATCAGTCGTCTGTACACCAAGATACTGCACAAGATACCATATCAGTCGTCTGCCCACCAAGATACTGCACAATATACCATATCAGTCGTCTGCCCACCAAGATACTGCACAAGATACCATATCAGTCGTCTGTACACCAAGATACTGCACAAGATACCATATCAGTCGTCTGTACACCAAGATACTGCACAAGATACAATATCAGTCGCCTGCACACCAAGATACTGCACAAGAAACAATATCAGTCGTCTGTACACCAAGATACTGCACAAGATACCATATCATTCGCCTGCACACCAAGATACTGCACAAGATACCATATCAGTCGTCTGTACACCAAGATACTGCACAATATACCATATCAGTCGCCTGCACACCAAGATACTGCACAAGATACAATATCAGCCGTCTGTACATCAAGATACTGCACAAGATACCATATCAGTCGTCTGCACACCAAGATACTGCACAAGATACCATATCAGCCGTCTGTACATCAAGATACTGCACAAGATACCATATCAGTCGCCTGCACACCAAGATACTGCACAAGATACAATATCAGCCGTCTGTACATCAAGATACTGCACAAGATACCATATCAGTCGTCTGCACACGAAGATACTGCACAATATACCATATCAGTCGCCTGCACACCAAGATACTGCACAAGATACAATATCAGTCGTCTGTACACCAAGATACTGCACACGATACCATATCAGTCGCCTGCACACCAAGATACTGCACAATACACCATATCAGTCGTCTGCACACCAAGATACTGCACAATATACCATATCAGTCGCCTGCACACCAAGATACTGCACAAGATACAATATCAGTCGTCTGTACACCAAGATACTGCACAAGATACCATATCAGTCGTCTGCCCACCAAGATACTGCACACTATACCATATCAGTCGCCTGCACCCCAAGATACTGCACAAGATACCATATCAGTCGTCTGTACACCAAGATACTGCACAAGATACCATATCAGTCGTCTGCCCACCAAGATACTGCACAATATACCATATCAGTCGTCTGTACACCAAGATACTGCACAAGATACCATATCAGTCGTCTGTACACCAAGATAGTGCACAAGATACAATATCAGTCGCCTGCACAACAAGATACTGCACAAGATACAATATCAGTCGTCTGTACACCAAGATACTGCACAAGATACCATATCAGTCGCCTGCACACCAAGATACTGCACAAGATACCATATCAGTCGTCTGTACACAAAGATACTGCACAAGATACCATATCAGTCGCCTGCACACCAAGATCCTGCACAAGATACCATATCAGTCGTCTGTACACCAAGATACTGCACAAGATACCATATCAGTCGTCTGCCCACCAAGATACTGCACAATATACCATATCAGTCGTCTGCCCACCAAGATACTGCACAAGATACCATATCAGTCGTCTGTACACCAAGATACTGCACAAGATACCATATCAGTCGTCTGTACACCAAGATACTGCACACTATACCATAGCAGTCGTCTGTACACCAAGATACTGCACAAGATACCATATCAGTCGCCTGCACACCAAGATACTGCACAAGATACAATATCAGTCGTCTGTACACCAAGATACTGCACAATATACCATATCAGTCGTCTGCCCACCAAGATACTGCACAAGATACCATATCAGTCGTCTGTACACCAAGATACTGCACAAGATACAATATCAGTCGTCTGTACACCAAGATACTGCACAAGATACCATATCAGTCGTCTGTACACAAATATACTGCACAAGATACCATATCAGTCGTCTGTACACTAAGATACTGCACAAGATACCATATCAGTCGCCTGCACACCAAGATACTGCACAAGATACAATATCAGTCGTCTGTACACCAAGATACTGCACAATATACCATATCAGTCGTCTGCACACCAAGATACTGCACAAGATACCATATCAGTCGTCTGTACACCAAGATACTGCACAATATACCATATCAGTCGCCTGCACACCAAGATACTGCACAAGATACAATATCAGTCGTCTGTACACCAAGATACTGCACAAGATACCATATCAGTCGTCTGCCCAAAAAGATACTGCACAAGATACCATATCAGTCGTCTGCCTACCAAGATACTGCACACTATACCATATCAGTCGTTTGTACACCAAGATACTGCACAAGATACAATATCAGTCGTCTGTACACCAAGATACTGCACACTATACCATATCAGTCGTCTGGATACCAAGATACTGCACAATATACCATATCAGTCGTCTGCCCACCAAGATACTGCACAAGATACCATATCAGTCGTCTGTACACCAAGATACTGCACAAGATACCATATCAGTCGCCTGCACACCAAGATACTGCACAAGATACCATATCAGTCGCCTGCACACCAAGATACTGCACAAGATACCATATCAGTCGTCTGCCCACCAAGATACTGCACAATATACCATATCAGTCGTCTGTACACCAAGATACTGCACAAGATACCATATCAGTCGTCTGCCCACCAAGATACTGCAGAAGATACCATATCAGTCGTCTGTTCACCAAGATACTGCACAATATACCATATCAGTCGCCTGCCCACCAAGATACTGCACAATATACCATATCAGTCGTCTGCACACCAAGATACTGCACAATATACCATATCAGTCGTCTGTACACCAAGATACTGCACAAGATACCATATCAGTCGTCTGCACACCAAGATACTGCACAATATACCATATCAGTCGTCTGTACACCAAGATACTGCACAATATACCATATCAGTCGTCTGTACACCAAGATACTGCACAAGATACCATATCAGTCGTCTGTACACCAATATACTGCACACTATACCATATCAGTCGTCTGTACACCAAGATACTGCACAATATACCATATCAGTCGTCTGTACACCAAGATACTGCATAAGATACCATATCAGTCGTCTGTACACCAAGATACTGCACACTATACCATATCAGTCGTCTGTACACCAAGATACTGCACAAGATACCATATCAGTCGCCTGCACACCAAGATACTGCACAAGATACCATATCAGTCGTCTGTACACCAAGATACTGCACAATATACCATATCAGTCGTCTGCCCACCAAGATACTGCACAAGATACCATATCAGTCGTCTGTACACCAAGATACTGCACAAGATACCATGTCAGTCGTCTGTACACCAAGATACTGCACAAACTACCATATCAGTCGCCTGCACACCAAGATACTGCACAATATACCATATCAGTCGTCTGCACACCAAGATACTGCACAATATACCATATCAGTCGCCTGCACACCAAGATACTGCACAAGATACCATATCAGTCGCCTGCACACCAAGATACTGCACAAGATACAATATCAGTCGTCTGTACACCAAGATACTGCACAAGATACCATATCAGTCGTCTGCCCACCAAGATACTGCACACTATACCATATCAGTCGCCTGCACACCAAGATACTGCACAAGATACCATATCAGTCGTCTGCCCACCAAGATACTGCACAAGATACCATATCAGTCGTCTGCCCACCAAGATACTGCACAATATACCATATCAGTCGTCTGTACACCAAGATACTTCACACTATACCATATCAGTCGCCTGCCCACCAAGATACTGCACAAGATACCATATCAGTCGTCTGTACACCAATATACTGCAAAAGATACCATATCAGTCGTCTGCACACCAAGATACTGCACAATATACCATATCAGTCGTCTGCCCACCAAGATACTGCACAATATACCATATCAGTCGTCTGTACACCAAGATACTGCACACTATACCATATCAGTCGCCTGCACACCAAGATACTGCACAAGATACCATATCAGTCGTCTGTACACCAAGATACTGCACAAGATAACAAATCAGTCGTCTGCCCACCAAGATAATGCACAAGATACCATATCAGTCGTCTGCCCACCAAGATACTGCACAATATACCATATCAGTCGTCTGTACACCAAGATACTGCACACTATACCATATCAGCCGCCTGCACACCAAGATACTGCACAATATACCATATCAGTCGCCTGTACACCAAGATACTGCACAAGATACCATATCAGTCGCCTGCACACCAAGATACTGCACAATATACCATATCAGTCGCCTGCATACCAAGATACTGCACAAGATACAATATCAGTCGTCTGTACACCAAGATACTGCACAAGATACCATATCAGTCGTCTGTACACCAAGATACTGCACAAGATACAATATCAGTCGCCTGCACACCAAGATACTGCACAAGATACCATATCAGTCGTCTGTACACCAAGATACTGCACAAGATACAATATCAGTCGTCTGTACACCAAGATACTGCACACTATACCATATCAGTCGTCTGGATACCAAGATACTGCACAATATACCATATCAGTCGTCTGCCCACCAAGATACTGCACAAGATACCATATCAGTCATCTGTACACCAAGATACTGCACAAGATACCATATCAGTCGCCTGCACACCAAGATACTGCACAAGATACCATATCAGTCGCCTGCACACCAAGATACTGCACAAGATACCATATCAGTCGTCTGCCCACCAAGATACTGCACAATATACCATATCAGTCGTCTGTACACCAAGATACTGCACAAGATACCATATCAGTCGTCTGCCCACCAAGATACTGCAGAAGATACCATATCAGTCGTCTGTTCACCAAGATACTGCACAATATACCATATCAGTCGCCTGCACACCAAGATACTGCACAAGATACCATATCAGTCGTCTGCCCACCAAGATACTGCACAATATACCATATCAGTCGTCTGCACACCAAGATACTGCACAATATACCATATCAGTCGCCTGCACACCAAGATACTGCACAAGATACAATATCAGTCGTCTGTACACCAAGATACTGCACAAGATACCATATCAGTCGTCTGCCCACCAAGATACTGCACACTATACCATATCAGTCGCCTGCACACCAAGATACTGCACAAGATACCATATCAGTCGTCTGTACACCAAGATACTGCACAAGATACCATATCAGTCGTCTGCCCACCAAGATACTGCACAATATACCATATCAGTCGTCTGCCCACCAAGATACTGCACAATATACCATATCAGTCGTCTGTACACCAAGATACTGCACACTATACCATATCAGTCGCCTGCCCACCAAGATACTGCACAAGATACCATATCAGTCGTCTGTACACCAATATACTGCAAAAGATACCATACCAGTCGTCTGCACACCAAGATACTGCACAATATACCATATCAGTCGTCTGCCCACCAAGATACTGCACAATATACCATATCAGTCGTCTATACACCAAGATACTACACACTATACCATATCAGTCGCCTGCACACCAAGATACTGCACAAGATACCATATCAGTCGTCTGTACACCAAGATACTGCACAAGATACCAAATCAGTCGTCTGCCCACCAAGATACTGCACAAGATACCATATCAGTCGTCTGCCCATCAAGATACTGCACAATATACCATATCAGTCGTCTGTACACCAAGATACTGCACACTATACCATATCAGCCGCCTGCACACCAAGATACTGCACAATATACCATATCAGTCGCCTGTACACCAAGATACTGCACAAGATACCATATCAGTCGCCTGCACACCAAGATACTGCACAATATACCATATCAGTCGCCTGCATACCAAGATACTGCACAAGATACAATATCAGTCGTCTGTACACCAAGATACTGCACAAGATACCATATCAGTCGTCTGTACACCAAGATACTGCACAAGATACAATATCAGTCGCCTCCACACCAAGATACTGCACAAGATACCATATCAGTCGTCTGTACACCAAGATACTGCACAAGATACAATATCAGTCGTCTGTACACCAAGATACTGCACACTATACCATATCAGTCGTCTGGATACCAAGATACTGCACAATATACCATATCAGTCGTCTGCCCACCAATATACTGCACAAGATACCATATCAGTCGTCTGTACACCAAGATACTGCACAAGATACCATATCAGTCGCCTGCACACCAAGATACTGCACAAGATACCATATCAGTCGCCTGCACACCAAGATACTGCACAAGATACCATATCAGTCGCCTGCCCACCAAGATACTGCACAATATACCATATCAGTCGTCTGTACACCAAGATACTGCACAAGATACCATATCAGTCGTCTGCCCACCAAGATACTGCAGAAGATACCATATCAGTCGTCTGTTCACCAAGATACTGCACAATATACCATATCAGTCGCCTGCACACCAAGATACTGCACAAGATACCATATCAGTCGTCTGCCCACCAAGATACTGCACAATATACCATATCAGTCGTCTGCACACCAAGATACTGCACAATATACCATATCAGTCGCCTGCACACCAAGATACTGCACAAGATACAATATCAGTCGTCTGTACACCAAGATACTGCACAAGATACCATATCAGTCGTCTGCCCACCAAGATACTGCACACTATACCATATCAGTCGCCTGCACACCAAGATACTGCACAAGATACCATATCAGTCGTCTGTACACCAAGATACTGCACAAGATACCATATCAGTCGTCTGCCCACCAAGATACTGCACAATATACCATATCAGTCGTCTGTACACCAAGATACTGCACACTATACCATATCAGTCGCCTGCCCACCAAGATACTGCACACTATACCATATCAGTCGCCTGCACACCAAGATACTGCACAAGATACCATATCAGTCGTCTGTACACCAAGATACTGCACAAGATACCAAATCAGTCGTCTGCCCACCAAGATACTGCACAAGATACCATATCAGTCGTCTGTACACCAAGATACTGCACAATATACCATATCAGTCGTCTGTACACCAAGATACTGCACACTATACCATATCAGCCGCCTGCACACCAAGATACTGCACAATATACCATATCAGTCGCCTGTACACCAAGATACTGCACAAGATACCATATCAGTCGCCTGCACACCAAGATACTGCACAATATACCATATCAGTCGCCTGCATACCAAGATACTGCACAAGATACAATATCAGTCGTCTGTACACCAAGATACTGCACAAGATACCATATCAGTCGTCTGTACACCAAGATACTGCACAAGATACAATATCAGTCGCCTGCACACCAAGATACTGCACAAGATACCATATCAGTCGTCTGTACACCAAGATACTGCACAAGATACAATATCAGTCGTCTGTACACCAAGATACTGCACACTATACCATATCAGTCGTCTGGATACCAAGATACTGCACAATATACCATATCAGTCGTCTGCCCACCAAGATACTGCACAAGATACCATATCAGTCGTCTGTACACCAAGATACTGCACAAGATACCATATCAGTCGCCTGCACACCAAGATACTGCACAAGATACCATATCAGTCGCCTGCACACCAAGATACTGCACAAGATACCATATCAGTCGCCTGCACACCAAGATACTGCACAAGATACCATATCAGTCGTCTGCCCACCAAGATACTGCACAATATACCATATCAGTCGTCTGTACACCAAGATACTGCACAAGATACCATATCAGTCGTCTGTTCACCAAGATACTGCAGAAGATACCATATCAGTCGCCTGCACACCAAGATACTGCACAAGATACCATATCAGTCGTCTGCCCACCAAGATACTGCACAATATACCATATCAGTCGTCTGTACACCAAGATACTGCACAATATACCATATCAGTCGTCTGTACACCAAGATACTGCACAAGATACCATATCAGTCGTCTGTTCACCAAGATACTGCACACTATACCATATCAGTCGTCTGTACACCAATATACTGCACAGTATACCATATCAGTCGTCTGTACACCAAGATACTGCACAATATACCATATCAGTCGCCTGCACACCAAGATACTGCACAAGATACCATATCAGTCGCCTGCACACCAAGATACTGCACAAGATACAATATCAGCCGTCTGTACATCAAGATACTGCACAAGATACCATATCAGTCGTCTGCACACCAAGATACTGCACAAGATACCATATCAGCCGTCTGTACATCAAGATACTGCACAAGATACCATATCAGTCGTCTGTACACCAAGATACTGCACAATATACCATATCAGTCGTCTGTACACCAAGATACTGCACAATATACCATATCAGTCGTCTGTACACCAAGATACTGCACAAGATACCATATCAGTCGTCTGTACACCAAGATACTGCACACTATACCATATCAGTCGTCTGTACACCAAGATACTGCACAATATACCATATCAGTCGTCTGTACACCAAGATACTGCATAAGATACCATATCAGTCGTCTGTACACTAAGATACTGCACACTATACCATATCAGTCGTCTGTACACCAAGATACTGCACAAGATACCATATCAGTCGCCTGCACACCAAGATACTGCACAAGATACCATATCAGTCGTCTGTACACCAAGATACTGCACAATATACCATATCAGTCGTCTGCCCACCAAGATACTGCACAAGATACCATATCAGTCGTCTGTACACCAAGATACTGCACAAGATACCATGTCAGTCGTCTGTACACCAAGATACTGCACAAGATACCATATCAGTCGCCTGCACACCAAGATACTGCACAATATACCATATCAGTCGTCTGCCAACCAAGATACTGCACAAGATACCATATCAGTCGTCTGCACACCAAGATACTGCACAATATACCATACCAGTCGCCTGCACACCAATATACTGCACAAGATACCATATCAGTCGTCTGCCCACCAAGATACTGCACAATATACCATATCAGTCGCCTGCACACCAAGATACTGCACAAGATACCATATCAGTCGCCTGCACACCAAGATACTGCACAAGATGCCATATTAGTCGCCTGCACACCAAGATACTGCACAAGATACCATATCAGTCGTCTGCCCACCAAGATACTGCACAAGATACCATATCAGTCGTCTGCCCACCAAGATACTGCACAATATACCATATCAGTTGCCTGCACACCAAGATACTGCACAATATACCATATCAGTCGACTGCACACCAAGATACTGCACAAGATACCATATCAGTCGTCTGTACACCAAGATACTGCACAAGATACCATATCAGTCGTCTGTACACCAAGATACTGCACACTATACCATATCAGTCGTCTGTACACCAAGATACTGCACAATATACCATATCAGTCGTCTGTACACCAAGATACTGCATAAGATACCATATCAGTCGTCTGTACACCAAGATACTGCACACTATACCATATCAGTCGTCTGTACACCAAGATACTGCACAAGATACCATATCAGTCTCCTGCACACCAAGATACTGCACAAGATACAATATCAGTCGTCTGCACACCAAGATACTGCACAATATACCATATCAGTCTCCTGCACACCAAGATACTGCACAAGATACAATATCAGTCGCCTGCACACCAAGATACTGCACAAGATACAATATCAGTCGTCTGTACACCAAGATACTGCACAAGATACAATATCAGTCGTCTGCACACCAAGATACTGCACAAGATACCATATCAGTCGTCTGCCCACCAAGATACTGCACAATATACCATATCAGTCGCCTGCACACCAAGATACTGCACAATATACCATATCAGTCGCCTGCACACCAAGATACTGCACAAGATACAATATCAGTCTTCTGTACACCAAGATACTGCACAAGATACCATATCAGTCGCCTGCCCACCAAGATACTGCACAATATACCATATCAGTCGTCTGCCCACCAAGATACTGCACAAGATACCATATCAGTCGTCTGTACACCAAGATATTGCACGAGATACCATATCAGTCGTCTGTACACCAAGATACTGCACAAGATACAATATCAGTCGCCTGCACACCAAGATACTGCACAAGATACAATATCAGTCGTCTGTACACTAAGATACTGCACAAGATACCATATCAGTCGCCTGCACACCAAGATACTGCACAAGATACCATATCAGTCGTCTGTACACCAAGATACTGCACAATATACCATATCAGTCGCCTGCACACCAAGATACTGCACAAGATACAATATCAGCCGTCTGTACATCAAGATACTGCACAAGATACCATATCAGTCGTCTGCACACCAAGATACTGCACAAGATACCATATCAGCCGTCTGTACATCAAGATACTGCACAAGATACCATATCAGTCGCCTGCACACCAAGATACTGCACAAGATACAATGTCAGCCGTCTGTACATCAAGATACTGCACAAGATACCATATCAGTCGTCTGCACACCAAGATACTGCACAATATACCATATCAGTCGCCTGCACACCAAGATACTGCACAAGATACAATATCAGTCGTCTGTACACCAAGATACTGCACAAGATACCATATCAGTCGCCTGCACACCAAGATACTGCACAAGATACCATATCAGTCGCCTGTACACCAAGATACTGCACAATATACCATATCAGTCGTCTGCCCACCAAGATACTGCACAAGATACAATATCAGTCGTCTGTACACCAAGATACTGCACAAGATACAATATCAGTCGCCTGCACACCAAGATACTGCACAAGATACAATATCAGTCGTCTGTACACTAAGATACTGCACAAGATACCATATCAGTCGCCTGCACACCAAGATACTGCACAAGATACCAAATCAGTCGTCTGTACACCAAGATACTGCACAATATACCATATCAGTCGTCTGCCCACCAAGATACTGCACAAGATACAATATCAGTCGTCTGTACACCAAGATACTGCACAAGATACCATATCAGTCGCCTGCACACCAAGATACTGCACAAGATACCATATCAGTCGTCTGTACACCAAGATACTGCACAAGATACCATATCAGTCGTCTGTACACCAAGATACTGCACAAGATACCATGTCAGTCGTCTGTACACCAAGATACTGCACAAGATACCATATCAGTCGCCTGCACACCAAGATACTGCACAAGATACCATATCAGTCGTCTGCCAACCAAGATACTGCACAAGATACCATATCAGTCGTCTGCACACCAAGATACTGCACAATATACCATACCAGTCGCCTGCACACCAATATACTGCACAAGATACCATATCAGTCGTCTGCCCACCAAGATACTGCACAATATACCATATCAGTCGCCTGCACACCAAGATACTGCACAATATACCATATCAGTCGCCTGCACACCAAGATACTGCACAAGATGCCATATTAGTCGCCTGCACACCAAGATACTGCACAAGATACCATATCAGTCGTCTGCCCACCAAGATACTGCACAAGATACCATATCAGTCGTCTGCCCACCAAGATACTGCACAATATACCATATCAGTCGCCTGCACACCAAGATACTGCACAATATACCATATCAGTCGTCTGCACACCAAGATACTGCACAATATACCATATCAGTCGTCTGCCCACCAAGATACTGCACAAGATACCATATCAGTCGCCTGCACACCAAGATACTGCACAAGATACCATATCAGTCGTCTGTACACCAAGATACTGCACAAGATACCATATCAGTCGTCTGTTCACCAAGATACTGCACAAGATACCATATCAGTCGTCTGTACACCAAGATACTGCACAATATACCATATCAGTCGTCTGTACACAAAGATACTGCACAATATACCATATCAGTCGTCTGTACACCAAGATACTGCATAAGATACCATATCAGTCGTCTGTACACCAAGATACTGCACACTATACCATATCAGTCGTCTGTACACCAAGATACTGCACAGGATACCATATCAGTCTCCTGCACACCAAGATACTGCACAAGATACCATATCAGTCTCCTGCACACCAAGATACTGCACAAGATACCATATCAGTCGTCTGCACACCAAGATACTGCACACTATACCATATCAGTCGTCTGTACACCAAGATACTGCACAATATACCATATCAGTCTCCTGCACACCAAGATACTGCACAAGATACAATATCAGTCGCCTGCACACCAAGTTACTGCACAAGATACAATATCAGTCGTCTGTACACCAAGATACTGCACAAGATACAATATCAGTCGTCTGCACACCAAGATACTGCACAATATACCATATCAGTCGTCTGTACACCAAGATACTGCACAAGATACCATATCAGTCGCCTGTACACCAAGATACTGCACAATATACCATATCAGTCGTCTGCCCACCAAGATACTGCACAAGATACAATATCAGTCGTCTGTACACCAAGATACTGCACAAGATACAATATCAGTCGCCTGCACACCAAGATACTGCACAAGATACAATATCAGTCGTCTGTACACTAAGATACTGCACAAGATACCATATCAGTCGCCTGCACACCAAGATACTGCACAAGATACCAAATCAGTCGTCTGTACACCAAGATACTGCACAATATACCATATCAGTCGTCTGCCCACCAAGATACTGCACAAGATACAATATCAGTCGTCTGTACACCAAGATACTGCACAAGATACCATATCAGTCGCCTGCACACCAAGATACTGCACAAGATACCATATCAGTCGTCTGTACACCAAGATACTGCACAAGATACCATATCAGTCGTCTGTACACCAAGATACTGCACAAGATACCATGTCAGTCGTCTGTACACCAAGATACTGCACAAGATACCATATCAGTCGCCTGCACACCAAGATACTGCACAAGATACCATATCAGTCGTCTGCCAACCAAGATACTGCACAAGATACCATATCAGTCGTCTGCACACCAAGATACTGCACAATATACCATACCAGTCGCCTGCACACCAAGATACTGCACAAGATACCATATCAGTCGTCTGCCCACCAAGATACTGCACAATATACCATATCAGTCGCCTGCACACCAAGATACTGCACAATATACCATATCAGTCGCCTGCACACCAAGATACTGCACAAGATGCCATATTAGTCGCCTGCACACCAAGATACTGCACAAGATACCATATCAGTCGTCTGCCCACCAAGATACTGCACAAGATACCATATCAGTCGTCTGCCCACCAAGATACTGCACAATATACCATATCAGTCGCCTGCACACCAAGATACTGCACAATATACCATATCAGTCGTCTGCACACCAAGATACTGCACAATATACCATATCAGTCGTCTGCCCACCAAGATACTGCACAAGATACCATATCAGTCGCCTGCACACCAAGATACTGCACAAGATACCATATCAGTCGTCTGTACACCAAGATACTGCACAAGATACCATATCAGTCGTCTGAACACCAAGATACTGCACAAGATACCATATCAGTCGTCTGTACACCAAGATACTGCACAGGATACCATATCAGTCTCCTGCACACCAAGATACTGCACAAGATACCATATCAGTCTCCTGCACACCAAGATACTGCACAAGATACCATATCAGTCGTCTGCACACCAAGATACTGCACACTATACCATATCAGTCGTCTGTACACCAAGATACTGCACAATATACCATATCAGTCTCCTGCACACCAAGATACTGCACAAGATACAATATCAGTCGCCTGCACACCAAGTTACTGCACAAGATACAATATCAGTCGTCTGTACACCAAGATACTGCACAAGATACAATATCAGTCGTCTGCACACCAAGATACTGCACAAGATACCATATCAGTCGTCTGCCCACCAAGATACTGCACAATATACCATATCAGTCGCCTGCACACCAAGATACTGCACAATATACCATATCAGTCGCCTGCACACCAAGATACTGCACAAGATACAATATCAGTCTTCTGTACACCAAGATACTGCACAAGATACCATATCAGTCGCCTGCCCACCAAGATACTGCACAATATACCATATCAGTCGTCTGCCCACCAAGATACTGCACAATATACCATATCAGTCGTCTGTACACCAAGATACTGCAAAAGATACCATATCAGTCGTCTGTACACCAAGATACTGCACAAGATACAATATCAGTCGCCTGCACACCAAGATACTGCACAAGATACAATATCAGTCGTCTGTACACTAAGATACTGCACAAGATACCATATCAGTCGCCTGCACACCAAGATACTGCACAAGATACCATATCAGTCGTCTGTACACCAAGATACTGCACAATATACCATATCAGTCGCCTGCACACCAAGATACTGCACAAGATACAATATCAGCCGTCTGTACATCAAGATACTGCACAAGATACCATATCAGTCGTCTGCACACCAAGATACTGCACAAGATACCATATCAGCCGTCTGTACATCAAGATACTGCACAAGATACCATATCAGTCGCCTGCACACCAAGATACTGCACAAGATACAATGTCAGCCGTCTGTACATCAAGATACTGCACAAGATACCATATCAGTCGTCTGCACACCAAGATACTGCACAATATACCATATCAGTCGCCTGCACACCAGGATACTGCACAAGATACAATATCAGTCGTCTGTACACCAAGATACTGCACAAGATACCATATCAGTCGCCTGCACACCAAGATACTGCACAAGATACCATATCAGTCGTCTGTACACCAAGATACTGCACAATATACCATATCAGTCGTCTGCCCACCAAGATACTGCACAAGATACAATATCAGTCGTCTGTACACCAAGATACTGCACAAGATACAATATCAGTCGCCTGCACACCAAGATACTGCACAAGATACAATATCAGTCGTCTGTACACTAAGATACTGCACAAGATACCATATCAGTCGCCTGCACACCAAGATACTGCACAAGATACCAAATCAGTCGTCTGTACACCAAGATACTGCACAATATACCATATCAGTCGTCTGCCCACCAAGATACTGCACAAGATACAATATCAGTCGTCTGTACACCAAGATACTGCACAAGATACCATATCAGTCGCCTGCACACCAAGATACTGCACAAGATACCATATCAGTCGTCTGCCCACCAAGATACTGCACAAGATACCATATCAGTCGTCTGTACACCAAGATACTGCACAAGATACAATATCAGTCGCCTGCACACCAAGATACTGCACAAGATACAATATCAGTCGTCTGTACACTAAGATACTGCACAAGATACCATATCAGTCGCCTGCACACCAAGATACTGCACAAGATACCATATCAGTCGTCTGTACACCAAGATACTGCACAATATACCATATCAGTCGCCTGCACACCAAGATACTGCACAAGATACAATATCAGCCGTCTGTACATCAAGATACTGCACAAGATACCATATCAGTCGTCTGCACACCAAGATACTGCACAAGATACCATATCAGCCGTCTGTACATCAAGATACTGCACAAGATACCATATCAGTCGCCTGCACACCAAGATACTGCACAAGATACAATGTCAGCCGTCTGTACATCAAGATACTGCACAAGATACCATATCAGTCGTCTGCACACCAAGATACTGCACAATATACCATATCAGTCGCCTGCACACCAAGATACTGCACAAGATACAATATCAGTCGTCTGTACACCAAGATACTGCACAAGATACCATATCAGTCGCCTGCACACCAAGATACTGCACAAGATACCATATCAGTCGTCTGTACACCAAGATACTGCACAAGATACAATATCAGTCGTCTGTACACTAAGATACTGCACAAGATACCATATCAGTCGCCTGCACACCAAGATACTGCACAAGATACCAAATCAGTCGTCTGTACACCAAGATACTGCACAATATCCCATATCAGTCGTCTGCCCACCAAGATACTGCACAAGATACAATATCAGTCGTCTGTACACCAAGATACTGCACAAGATACCATATCAGTCGCCTGCACACCAAGATACTGCACAAGATACCATATCAGTCGTCTGCCCACCAAGATACTGCACAAGATACCATATCAGTCGTCTGTACACCAAGATACTGCACAAGATACCATATCAGTCGTCTGTACACCAAAATACTGCACAAGATACAATATCAGTCGCCTGCACACCAAGATACTGCACAAGATACCATATCAGTCGTCTGTACACTAAGATACTGCACAAGATACCATATCAGTCGCCTGCACACCAAGATACTGCACAAGATACAATATCAGTCGTCTGTACACCAAGATACTGCACAATATACCATATCAGTCGTCTGCCCACCAAGATACTGCACAAGATACAATATCAGTCGTCTGTACACCAAGATACTGCACAAGATACAATATCAGTCGTCTGTACACTAAGATACTGCACAATATACCATATCAGTCGCCTGCACACCAAGATACTGCACAAGATACCATATCAGTCGTCTGTACACCAAGATACTGCACAATATACCATATCAGTCGTCTGCCCACCAAGATACTGCACAAGATACAATATCAGTCGTCTGTACACCAAGATACTGCACAAGATACCATATCAGTCGCCTGCACACCAAGATACTGCACAAGATACCATATCAGTCGTCTGCCCACCAAGATACTGCACAAGATACCATATCAGTCGCCTGTACACAAAGATACTGCACAAGATACCATATCAGTCGCCTGCACACCAAGATACTGCACAAGATACCATATCAGTCGTCTGCCCACCAAGATACTGCACAAGATACCATATCAGTCGTCTGTACACCAAGATACTGCACAAGATACCATATCAGTCGTCTGTACACCAAAATACTGCACAAGATACAATATCAGTCGCCTGCACACCAAGATACTGCACAATATACCATATCAGTCGTCTGTACACCAAGATACTGCACAAGATACCATATCAGTCGTCTTTACACCAAGATACTGCACAAGATACAATATCAGTCGTCTGTACACCAAGATACTGCACAATATACCATATCAGTCGTCTGTACACCAAGATACTGCACAAGATACCATATCAGTCGTCTGTACACCAATATACTGCACAAGATACCATATCAGTCGTCTGCCCACCAAGATACTGCACAAGATACAATATCAGTCGTCTGCACACCAAGATACTGCACAAGATACCATATCAGTCGCCTGCACACCAAGATACTGCACAAGATACCATATCAGTCGTCTGTACACCAAGATACTGCACAAGATACCATATCAGTCGCCTGTACACAAAGATACTGCACAAGATACCATATCAGTCGCCTGCACACCAAGATACTGCACAAGATACCATATCAGTCGTCTGCCCACCAAGATACTGCACAAGATACCATATCAGTCGTCTGTACACCAATATACTGCACAAGATACCATATCAGTCGTCTGCCCACCAAGATACTGCACAAGATACAATATCAGTCGTCTGTACACCAAGATACTGCACAAGATACCATATCAGTCGTCTGTACACCAAGATACTGCACAATATACCATATCAGTCGCCTGCACACCAAGATACTGCACAAGATACAATATCAGCCGTCTGTTCATCAAGATACTGCACAAGATACCATATCAGTCGTCTGCACACCAAGATACTGCACAAGATACCATATCAGCCGTCTGTACATCAAGATACTGCACAAGATACCATATCAGTCGCCTGCACACCAAGATACTGCACAAGATACAATGTCAGCCGTCTGTACATCAAGATACTGCACAAGATACCATATCAGTCGTCTGCACACCAAGATACTGCACAATATACCATATCAGTCGCCTGCACACCAAGATACTGCACAAGATACAATATCAGTCGTCTGTACACCAAGATACTGCACAAGATACCATATCAGTCGCCTGCACACCAAGATACTGCACAAGATACCATATCAGTCGTCTGTACACCAAGATACTGCACAATATACCATATCAGTCGTCTGCCCACCAAGATACTGCACAAGATACAATATCAGTCGTCTGTACACCAAGATACTGCACAAGATACAATATCAGTCGCCTGCACACCAAGATACTGCACAAGATACAATATCAGTCGTCTGTACACTAAGATACTGCACAAGATACCATATCAGTCGCCTGCACACCAAGATACTGCACAAGATACCAAATCAGTCGTCTGTACACTAAGATACTGCACAATATACCATATCAGTCGTCTGCCCATCAAGATACTGCACAAGATACAATATCAGTCGTCTGTACACCAAGATACTGCACAAGATACCATATCAGTCGCCTGCACACCAAGATACTGCACAAGATACCATATCAGTCGTCTGCCCACCAAGATACTGCACAAGATACCATATCAGTCGTCTGTACACCAAGATACTGCACAAGATACAATATCAGTCGCCTGCACACCAAGATACTGCACAAGATACAATATCAGTCGTCTGTACACTAAGATACTGCACAAGATACCATATCAGTCGCCTGCACACCAAGATACTGCACAAGATACCATATCAGTCGTCTGTACACCAAGATACTGCACAATATACCATATCAGTCGCCTGCACACCAAGATACTGCACAAGATACAATATCAGCCGTCTGTACATCAAGATACTGCACAAGATACCATATCAGTCGTTTGCACACCAAGATACTGCACAAGATACCATATCAGCCGTCTGTACATCAAGATACTGCACAAGATACCATATCAGTCGCCTGCACACCAAGATACTGCACAAGATACAATGTCAGCCGTCTGTACATCAAGATACTGCACAAGATACCATATCAGTCGTCTGCACACCAAGATACTGCACAATATACCATATCAGTCGCCTGCACACCAAGATACTGCACAAGATACAATATCAGTCGTCTGTACACCAAGATACTGCACAAGATACCATATCAGTCGGATGCACACCAAGATACTGCACAAGATACCATATCAGTCGTCTGTACACCAAGATACTGCACAATATACCATATCAGTCGTCTGCCCACCAAGATACTGCACAAGATACAATATCAGTCGTCTGTACACCAAGATACTGCACAAGATACAATATCAGTCGCCTGCACACCAAGATACTGCACAAGATACAATATCAGTCGTCTGTACACTAAGATACTGCACAAGATACCATATCAGTCGCCTGCACACCAAGATACTGCACAAGATACCAAATCAGTCGTCTGTACACCAAGATACTGCACAATATACCATATCAGTCGTCTGCCCACCAAGATACTGCACAAGATACAATATCAGTCGTCTGTACACCAAGATACTGCACAAGATACCATATCAGTCGCCTGCACACCAAGATACTGCACAAGATACCATATCAGTCGTCTGCCCACCAAGATACTGCACAAGATACCATATCAGTCGTCTGTACACCAAGATACTGCACAAGATACCATATCAGTCGTCTGTACACCAAAATACTGCACAAGATACAATATCAGTCGTCTGTACACCAAGATACTGCACAAGATACCATATCAGTCGTCTGTACACTAAGATACTGCACAAGATACCATATCAGTCGCCTGCACACCAAGATACTGCACAGGATACCATATCAGTCGTCTGTACACCAAGATACTGCACAATATACCACATCAGTCGTCTGCCCACCAAGATACTGCACAAGATACAATATCAGTCGTCTGTACACCAAGATACTGCACAAGATACAATATCAGTCGTCTGTACACTAAGATACTGCACAAGATACCATATCAGTCGCCTGCACACCAAGATACTGCACAAGATACCATATCAGTCGTCTGTACACCAAGATACTGCACAATATACCATATCAGTCGTCTGCCCACCAAGATACTGCACAAGATACAATATCAGTCGTCTGTACACCAAGATACTGCACAAGATACCATATCAGTCGCCTGCACACCAAGATACTGCACAAGATACCATATCAGTCGTCTGCCCACCAAGATACTGCACAAGATACCATATCAGTCGCCTGTACACAAAGATACTGCACAAGATACCATATCAGTCGCCTGCACACCAAGATACTGCACAAGATACCATATCAGTCGCCTGCACACCAAGATACTGCACAAGATACCATATCAGTCGTCTGCCCACCAAGATACTGCACAAGATACCATATCAGTCGTCTGTACACCAAAATACTGCACAAGATACAATATCAGTCGCCTGCACACCAAGATACTGCACAATATACCATATCAGTCGTCTGTACACCAAGATACTGCACAAGATACCATATCAGTCGTCTGTACACCAAGATACTGCACAAGATACAATATCAGTCGTCTGTACACCAAGATACTGCACAATATACCATATCAGTCGTCTGTACACCAAGATACTGCACAAGATACCATATCAGTCGTCTGTACACCAATATACTGCACAAGATACCATATCAGTCGTCTGTACACCAAGATACTGCACAAGATACCATATCAGTCGTCTGTACACCAAGATACTGCACAAGATACCATATCAGTCGTCTGTACACCAAGATACTGCACAAGATACCATATCAGTCGTCTGTACACCAAAATACTGCACAAGATACAATGTCAGTCGCCTGCACACCAAGATACTGCACAATATACCATATCAGTCGTCTGTACACCAAGATACTGCACAAGATACCATATCAGTCGTCTGTACACCAAGATACTGCACAAGATACAATATCAGTCGTCTGTACACCAAGATACTGCACAATATACCATATCAGTCGTCTGTACACCAAGATACTGCACAATATACCATATCAGTCGTCTGTACACCAATATACTGCACAAGATACCATATCAGTCGTCTGTACACCAAGATACTGCACAAGATACCATATCAGTCGTCTGTACACCAAGATACTGCACAAGATACCATATCAGTCGTCTGTACACCAAGATACTGCACAATATACCATATCAGTCGTCTGCACACCAATATACTGCACAAGATACCATATCAGTCGTCTGTACACCAAGATACTGCACAAGATACCATTTCAGTCGTCTGCACACCAAGATACTGCACAAGATACAATATCAGTCGTCTGCCCACCAAGATACTGCACAAGATACAATATCAGTCGTCTGTACACAAAGATACTGCACAAGATACCATATCAGTCGCCTGCACACCAAGATACTGCACAAGATACCACATGAGTCGTCTGCCCACCAAGATACTGCACAAGATACCATATCAGTCGCCTGTACACAAAGATACTGCACAAGATACCATATCAGTCGTCTGTACACAAAGATACTGCACAAGATACCATATCAGTCGCCTGCACACCAAGATACTGCACAAGATACCATATCAGTCGTCTGCCCACCAAGATACTGCACAAGATACCATATCAGTCGTCTGTACACCAAGATACTGCACAAGATACAATATCAGTCGCCTGCACACCAAGATACTGCACAATATACCATATCAGTCGCCTGCACACCAAGATACTGCACAATATACCATACCAGTCGCCTGCACACCAAGATACTGCACAAGATATAATATCAGTCGTCTGTACACCAAGATACTGCACAAGACACCATATCAGTCGTCTGCCCAAAAAGATACTGCACAAGATACCATATCAGTCGTCTGTCCACCAAGATACTGCACACTATACCATATCAGTCGTCTGTACACCAAGATACTGCACAAGATACAATATCAGTCGTCTGTACACCAAGATACTGCACACTATACCATATCAGTCGTCTGGATACCAAGATACTGCACAATATACCATATCAGTCGTCTGCCCACCAAGATACTGCACAAGATACCATATCAGTCGTCTGTACACCAAGATACTGCACAAGATACCATATCAGTCGCCTGCACACCAAGATACTGCACAAGATACCATATCAGTCGCCTGCACACCAAGATACTGCACAAGATACCATATCAGTCGTTTGCCCACCAAGATACTGCACAATATACCATATCAGTCGTCTGTACACCAAGATACTGCACAAGATACCATATCAGTCGTCTGCCCACCAAGATACTGCAGAAGATACCATATCAGTCGTCTGTTCACCAAGATACTGCACAAGATACCATATCAGTCGTCTGTACACCAAGATACTGCACAAGATACCAAATCAGTCGTCTGTACACCAAGATTCTGCACAATATACCATATCAGTCGTCTGCCCACCAAGATACTGCACAAGATACAATATCAGTCGTCTGTACACCAAGATACTGCACAAGATACCATATCAGTCGCCTGCACACCAAGATACTGCACAAGATATCATATCAGTCGTCTGCCCACCAAGATACTGCACAAGATACCATATCAGTCGCCTGTACACAAAGATACTGCACAAGATACCATATCAGTCGCCTGCACACCAAGATACTGCACAAGATACCATATCAGTCGCCTGCACACCAAGATACTGCACAAGATACCATATCAGTCGTCTGCCCACCAAGATACTGCACAAGATACCATATCAGTCGTCTGTACACCAAAATACTGCACAAGATACAATATCAGTCGCCTGCACACCAAGATACTGCACAATATACCATATCAGTCGTCTGTACACCAAGATACTGCACAAGATACCATATCAGTCGTCTGTACACCAAGATACTGCACAAGATACAATATCAGTCGTCTGTACACCAAGATACTGCACAATATACCATATCAGTCGTCTGTACACCAAGATACTGCACAAGATACCATATCAGTCGTCTGTACACCAATATACTGCACAAGATACCATATCAGTCGTCTGTACACAAAGATACTGCACAAGATACCATATCAGTCGCCTGCACACCAAGATACTGCACAAGATACCATATCAGTCGTCTGCCCACCAAGATACTGCACAAGATACCATATCAGTCGTCTGTACACCAAGATACTGCACAAGATACAATATCAGTCGCCTGCACACCAAGATACTGCACAAGATACAATATCAGTCGTCTGTACACCAAGATACTGCACAATATACCATATCAGTCGCCTGCACACCAAGATACTGCACAAGATATAATATCAGTCGTCTGTACACCAAGATACTGCACAAGATACCATATCAGTCGTCTGCCCAAAAAGATACTGCACAAGATACCATATCAGTCGTCTGTCCACCAAGATACTGCACACTATAACATATCAGTCGTCTGTACACCAAGATACTGCACAAGATACAATATCAGTCGTCTGTACACCAAGATACTGCACACTATACCATATCAGTCGTCTGGATACCAAGATACTGCACAATATACCATATCAGTCGTCTGCCCACCAAGATACTGCACAAGATACCATATCAGTCGTCTGTACACCAAGATACTGCACAAGATACCATATCAGTCGCCTACACACCAAGATACTGCACAAGATACCATATCAGTCGCCTGCACACCAAGATACTGCACAAGATACCATATCAGTCGTCTGCCCACCAAGATACTGCACAATATACCATATCAGTCGTCTGTACACCAAGATACTGCACAAGATACCATATCAGTCGTCTGCCCACCAAGATACTGCAAAAGATACAATATCAGTCGTCTGTTCACCAAGATACTGCACAAGATACCATATCAGTCGTCTGTACACCAAGATACTGCACAAGATACCATATCAGTCGTCTGTACACCAAGATACTGCACAAGATACCATATCAGTCGTCTGTACACCAATATACTGCACAAGATACCATATCAGTCGTCTGTACACCAAGATACTGCACAAGATACCATATCAGTCGTCTGTACACCAAGATACTGCACAATATACCATATCAGTCGTCTGTACACCAAGATACTGCACAAGATACCATATCAGTCGTCTGTACACCAATATACTGCACAAGATACCATATCAGTCGTCTGTACACCAAGATACTGCACAAGATACCATATCAGTCGTCTGCACACCAATATACTGCACAAGATACAATATCAGTCGTCTGCCCACCAAGATACTGCACAAGATACAATATCAGTCGTCTGTACACCAAGATACTGCACAAGATACCATATCAGTCGCCTGCACACCAAGATACTGCACAAGATACCATATCAGTCGTCTGCCCACCAAGATACTGCACAAGATACCATATCAGTCGCCTGTACACAAAGATACTGCACAAGATACCATATCAGTCGTCTGTACACAAAGATACTGCACAAGATACCATATCAGTCGCCTGCACACCAAGATACTGCACAAGATACCATATCAGTCGTCTGCCCACCACGATACTGCACAAGATACCATATCAGTCGTCTGTACACCAAGATACTGCACAAGATACAATATCAGTCGCCTGCACACCAAGATACTGCACAACATACAATATCAGTCGTCTGTACACCAAGATACTGCACAATATACCATATCAGTCGCCTGCACACCAAGATACTGCACAAGATACAATATCAGTCGTCTGTACACCAAGATACTGCACAAGATACCATATCAGTCGTCTGCCCAAAAAGATACTGCACAAGATACCATATCAGTCGTCTGCCCACCAAGATACTGCACACTATACCATATCAGTCGTCTGTACACCAAGATACTGCACAAGATACAATATCAGTCGTCTGTACACCAAGATACTGCACACTATACCATATCAGTCGTCTGGATACCAAGATACTGCACAATATACCATATCAGTCGTCTGCCCACCAAGATACTGCACAAGATACCATATCAGTCGTCTGTACACCAAAATACTGCACAAGATACAATATAAGTCGCCTGCACACCAAGATACTGCACAATATACAATATCAGTCGTCTGTACACCAAGATACTGCACAAGATACCATATCAGTCGTCTGTACACCAAGATACTGCACAAGATACAATATCAGTCGTCTGTACACCAAGA
Source organism: Gibbula magus (assembly GCA_936450465.1). Classification (NCBI taxonomy): domain Eukaryota; kingdom Metazoa; phylum Mollusca; class Gastropoda; order Trochida; family Trochidae; genus Gibbula; species Gibbula magus. The sequence continues at coordinate 62,325,460 of OW388297.1, forward strand.
TACTGCACAATATACCATATCAGTCGTCTGTACACCAAGATACTGCACAAGATACCATATCAGTCGTCTGTACACGAATATACTGCACAAGATACCATATCAGTCGTCTGCCCACCAAGATACTGCGCAATATACCATATCAGTCGTCTGTACACCAAGATACTGCACAAGATACCATATCAGTCGTCTGCCCGACAAGATACTGCAGAAGATACCATATCAGTCGTCTGTTCACCAAGATACTGCACAATATACCATATCAGTCGCCTGCACACCAAGATACTGCACAAGATACCATATCAGTCGTCTGCCCACCAAGATACTTCACAATATACCATATCAGTCGTCTGTACACCAAGATACTCCACAATATACCATATCAGTCGTCTGTACACCAAGATACTGCACAAGATACCATATCAGTCGTATGTACACCAAGATACTGCAAACTATACCATATCAGTCGTCTGTACACCAATATACTGCACAGTATACCATATCAGTCGTCTGTACACCAAGATACTGCACAATATACCATATCAGTCGCCTGCACACCAAGATACTGCACAAGATACAATATCAGCCGTCTGTACATCAAGATACTGCACAAGATACTATATCAGTCGTCTGCACACCAAGATACTGCACAAGATACCATATCAGCCGTCTGTACATCAAGATACTGCACAGGATACCATATCAGTCGTCTGTACACCAAGATACTGCACAATATACAATATCAGTCGTCTGTACACCAAGATACTGCACAATATACCATATCAGTCGTCTGTACACCAAGATACTGCACAAGATACCATATCAGTCGTCTGTACACCAAGATACTGCACACTATACCATATCAGTCGTCTGTTCACCAAGATACTGCACAATATACCATATCAGTCGTCTGTACACCAAGATACTGCATAAGATACCATATCAGTCGCCTGCACACCAAGATACTGCACAAGATACAATATCAGTCGTCTGTACACTAAGATACTGCACAAGATACCATATCAGTCGCCTGCACACCAAGATACTGCACAAGATACCATATCAGTCGTCTGTACACCAAGATACTGCACAATATACCATATCAGTCGCCTGCACACCAAGATACTGCACAAGATACAATATCAGCCGTCTGTACATCAAGATACTGCACAAGATACCATATCAGTCGTCTGCACACCAAGATACTGCACAAGATACCATATCAGCCGTCTGTACATCAAGATACTGCACAAGATACCATATCAGTCGCCTGCACACCAAGATACTGCACAAGATACCATATCAGTCGTCTGTACACCAAGATACTGCACAATATACCATATCAGTCGTCTGCACACCAAGATACTGCACAAGATACAATATCAGTCGTCTGTACACCAAGATACTGCACAAGATACAATATCAGTCGTCTGTACACTAAGATACTGCACAAGATACCATATCAGTCGCCTGCACACCAAGATACTGCACAATATACCATATCAGTCGTCTGTACACCAAGATACTGCACAATATACCATATCAGTCGTCTGCCCACCAAGATACTGCACAAGATACAATATCAGTCGTCTGTACACCAAGATACTGCACAAGATACCATATCAGTCGCCTGCACACCAAGATACTGCACAAGATACCATATCATTCGTCTGCCCACCAAGATACTGCACAAGATACCATATCAGTCGCCTGTACACAAAGATACTGCACAAGATACCATATCAGTCGTCTGTACACAAAGATACTGCACAAGATACCATATCAGTCGCCTGCACACCAAGATACTGCACAAGATACCATATCAGTCGTCTGCCCACCAAGATACTGCACAAGATACCATATCAGTCGTCTGTACACCAAGATACTGCACAAGATACCATATCAGTCGTCTGTACACCAAAATACTGCACAAGATACAATATCAGTCGCCTGCACACCAAGATACTGCACAATATACCATATCAGTCGTCTGTACACCAAGATACTGCACAAGATACCATATCAGTCGTCTGTACACCAAGATACTGCACAAGATACAATATCAGTCGTCTGTACACCAAGATACTGCACAATATACCATATCAGTCGTATGTACACCAAGATACTGCACAAGATACCATATCAGTCGTCTGTACACCAATATACTGCACAAGATACCATATCAGTCGTCTGTACACCAAGATACTGCACAAGATACCATATCAGTCGTCTGTACACCAATATACTGCACAAGATACCATATCAGTCGTCTGTACACCAAGATACTGCACAAGATACAATATCAGTCGTCTGCCCACCAAGATACTGCACAAGATACAATATCAGTCGTCTGTACACCAAGATACTGCACAAGATACCATATCAGTCGCCTGCACACCAAGATACTGCACAAGATACCATATCAGTCATCTGCCCACCAAGATACTGCACAAGATACCATATCAGTCGCCTGTACACAAAGATACTGCACAAGATACCATATCAGTCGTCTGTTCACAAAGATACTGCACAAGATACCATATCAGTCGTCTGCCCACCAATATACTACACAAGATACCATATCAGTCGTCTGTACACCAAGATACTGCACAAGATACAATATCAGTCGCCTGCACACCAAGATACTGCACAAGATACAATATCAGTCGTCTGTACACCAAGATACTGCACAAGATACCATTTCATTCGCCTGCACACCAAGATACTGCACAAGATACCATATCAGTCGTCTGTACACCAAGATACTGCACAAGATACAATATCAGTCGCCTGCACACCAAGATACTGCACAATATACCATATCAGTCGTCTGCACACCAAGATACTGCTAAAGATACCATATCAGTCGTCTGCCCACCAAGATACTGCACAATATACCATATCAGTCGTCTGCACACCAAGATACTGCACAATATACCATATCAGTCGTCTGCACACCAAGATACTGCACAATATACCATATCAGTCGTCTGCCCACCAAGATACTGCACAAGATACCATATCAGTCGTCTGTACACCAAGACACTGCACAAGATACCATATCAGTCGTCTGTACACCAAGATACTGCACAAGATACAATATCAGTCGCCTGCACACCAAGATACTGCACAATATACCATATCAGTCGTCTGCACACCAAGATACTGCACAAGATACCATATCAGTCGTCTGCACACCAAGATACTGCACAAGATACCATATCAGTCGTCTGCACACCAAGATACTGCACAATATACCATATCAGTCGTCTGCACACCAAGATACTGCACAAGATACAATATCAATCGCCTGCACACCAAGATACTGCACAAGATACAATATCAGTCGTCTGCACACCAAGATACTGCACAAGATACCATATCAGTCGCCTGCACACCAAGATACTGCACAATATACCATATCAGTCGCCTGCCCACCAAGATACTGCACAAGATACAATATCAGTCGTCTGTACACCAAGATACTGCACAAGATACCATATCAGTCGCCTGCACACCAAGATACTGCACAATATACCATATCATTCGCCTGCACATTAAGATAATGCACAAGATACCATATCAGTCGTCTGTACACAAAGATACTGCACAAGATACCATATCAGTCGCCTGCACACCAAGATACTGCACAAGATACCATATCAGTCGTCTGCCCACCAATATACTACACAAGATACCATATCAGTCGTCTGTACACCAAGATACTGCACAAGATACAATATCAGTCGCCTGCACACCAAGATACTGCACAAGATACAATATCAGTCGTCTGTACACCAAGATACTGCACAAGATACCATTTCATTCGCCTGCACACCAAGATACTGCACAAGATACCATATCAGTTGTCTGTACACCAAGATACTGCACAATATACCATATCAGTCGCCTGCACACCAAGATACTGCAAGAATACAATATCAGTCGTCTGTACACCAAGATACTGCACAAGATACCATATCAGTCGTCTGCCCACCAAGATACTGCACAATATACCATATCAGTCGTCTGCCCACCAAGATACTGCACAAGATACCATATCAGTCGTCTGTACACCAAGATACTGCACAAGATACCATATCAGTCGTCTGTACACCAAGATACTGCACAAGATACAATATCAGTCGCCTGCACACCAAGATACTGCACAATATACCATATCAGTCGTCTGCACACCAAGATACTGCTAAAGATACCATATCAGTCGTCTGTCCACCAAGATACTGCACAATATACCATATCAGTCGTCTGCACACCAAGATACTGCACAATATACCATATCAGTCGTCTGCACACCAAGATACTGCACAATATACCATATCAGTCGTCTGCCCACCAAGATACTGCACAAGATACCATATCAGTCGTCTGTACACCAAGATACTGCACAAGATACCATATCAGTCGTCTGTACACCAAGATACTGCACAAGATACAATATCAGTCGCCTGCACACCAAGATACTGCACAATATACCATATCAGTCGTCTGCACACCAAGATACTGCACAAGATACCATATCAGTCGTCTGCACACCAAGATACTGCACAAGATACCATATCAGTCGTCTGCACACCAAGATACTGCACAATATACCATATCAGTCGTCTGCACACCAAGATACTGCACAAGATACAATATCAATCGCCTGCACACCAAGATACTGCACAAGATACAATATCAGTCGTCTGCACACCAAGATACTGCACAAGATACCATATCAGTCGCCTGCACACCAAGATACTGCACAATATACCATATCAGTCGCCTGCCCACCAAGATACTGCACAAGATACAATATCAGTCGTCTGTACACCAAGATACTGCACAAGATACCATATCAGTCGCCTGCACACCAAGATACTGCACAATATACCATATCATTCGCCTGCACATTAAGATAATGCACAAGATACCATATCAGTCGTCTGTACATCAAGATACTGCACAATATACCATATCAGTCGTCTGTACACCAACATACTGCACACTATACCATATCAGTCGTCTTTACATCAAGATACTGCACAAGATACCATATCAGTCGTCTGTACACCAAGATACTGCACACTATACCATATCATTCGCCTGCACATTAAGATACTGCACAAGATACAATATCAGTTGTCTGCACACCAAGATACTGCACAATATACCATATCATTCGCCTGCACATTAAGATACTGCACAAGATACAATATCAGTTGTCTGCACACCAAGATACTGCACAATATACCATATCAGTCGTCTGCACACCAAGATACTGCACAATATACCATATCATTCGCCTGCACACCAAGATACTGCACAAGGTACCATATCAGTCGTCTGCACACCAAGATACTGCACAAGATACCATATCAGTCGTCTGTATACCAAGATACTGCACAATATACCATATCAGTCGTCTGTACACCAATATACTGCACAAGATACCATATCAGTCGGCTGTATACCAAGATACTGCACAAGACACCATATCAGTCGCCTTGACATCAAGATACTGCACAACTTGAGAGATACCATATCAGTCGTCTGCACACCAACACTGCACAATTTACCATATCAGTCGTCTGTACACCAACAATGCACAAGATACCATATCAGTCGGCTGCACACCAAGACACTGCATAAGATGCTATAGTAGTCGCTTGCACATCAACACATTGGAAACAAGTAATTTCTCGAACGACAACATACACATTGCACAACAACAGCATCATTTACACTGACATGTATTCAGTTGCAAATGAAACTCTACTTTATACTCACAAAATACCTCTGCCCGATAAAGTCGATTTCGAATGTCTGCGCGCGAGGAGGATATATCTCGTGAAGAGATATACACAATTTAATTCTTATATCTGTTCAAACACACATTGTATACTGAAATTGCTATTTCAAAGGGTTTTTAGACATTCTTTTCGTTATTTGTGGTTTTGAATACATGTATGTAAATTATATTAGTACAAGATGTTGTCGACGTAATGGACATTGTTTACATTGATGACGCATCGTTGCTGTAGGTTGTCATAAAACAAAGTATCTAGAGAGTCATATTTGATATTTTGTTGAAACATGAACAGATAACGCTCTAGGCTTTTAGAGACATGGTGCAACTATATTTCAGTCACTCGTGAATATATAACCTTTCTACCTCACTCGATGAGATAAACATGGTATTAGTCAAGAAAAGACAGATATCCTCTATATATCATCAGTGTCATGCACACCGACACAATACACATGGTATCAAACCAGTATCCTACTGCAGACATGATACAACACCGATATCTACACACTACACACTAATGATATCAGTTCAGTACCCTCTACACTACACAATACACATGGTATCAAACCAGTATCCTACTGCAGACATGATACAACACCGATATCTACACACTACACACTAATGATATCAGTTCAGTACCCTCTACACTACACAATACACATGGTATCAAACCAGTATCCTACTGCAGACATGGTACAACACCGATATCTACACATTACACACTAATGATATCAGTTCAGTACCCTCTACACTACACAATACACATGGTATCAAACCAGTATCCTACTGCAGACATGATACAACACCGATATCTACACACTACACTCTTATGATATCAGTTCAGTACCCTCTACACTACACAATACACATGATATCAGTTCAGTACACTCTACACTACACAATACACATGGTATCAAACCAGTATCCTACTGCAGACATGATACAACACCGATATCTACACACTACACACTAATGATATCAGTTCAGTACCCTCTACACTACACAATACACATGATATCAGTTCAGTACACTCTACACTACACAATACACATGGTATCAAACCAGTATCCTACTGCAGACATGATACAACACCGATATCTACACACTACACACTAATGATATCAGTTCAGTACCCTCTACACTACACAATACACATGGTATCAAACCAGTATCCTACTGCAGACATGATACAACACCGATATCTACACACTACACACTAATGATATCAGTTCAGTACCCTCTACACTACACAATACACATGGTATCAAACCAGTATCCTACTGCAGACATGATACAACACCGATATCTACACACTACACACTAATGATATCAGTTCAGTACCCTCTACACTACACAATACACATGGTATCAAACCAGTATCCTACTGCAGACATGATACAACACCGATATCTACACACTACACACTAATGATATCAGTTCAGTACCCTCTACACTACACAATACACATGGTATCAAACCAGTATCCTACTGCAGACATGATACAACACCGATATATACACACTACACACTAATGATATCAGTTCAGTTCCCTCTACACTACACAATACACATGGTATCAAACCAGTATCCTACTGCAGACATGATACAACACCGATATCTACACACTACACACTTATGATATCAGTTCAGTACCCTCTACACTACACAATACACATGATATCAGTTCAGTACCCTCTACACTACACAATACACATGATATCAGTTCAGTACCCTCTACACTACACAATACACATGGTATCAAACCAGTATCCTACTGCAGACATGATACAACACCGATATATACACACTACACACTTATGATATCAGTTCAGTACCCTCTACACTACACAATACACATGGTATCAAACCAGTATCCTACTGCAGACATGATACAACACCGATATCTACACACTACACACTAATGATATCAGTTCAGTTCCCTCTACACTACACAATACACATGGTATCAAACCAGTATCCTACTGCAGACATGATACAACACCGATATCTACACACTACACACTTATGATATCAGTTCAGTACCCTCTACACTACACAATACACATGATATCAGTTCAGTACCCTCTACACTACACAATACACATGATATCAGTTCAGTACCCTCTACACTACACAATACACATGGTATCAAACCAGTATCCTACTGCAGACATGATACAACACCGATATATACACACTACACACTTATGATATCAGTTCAGTACCCTCTACACTACACAATACACATGATATCAGTTCAGTGGCCTCTACACTACACAATACACATGGTATCACACCAGTATCCTACTGCAGACATGATACAACACCGATATCTACACACAACACACTTATGATATCAGTTCAGTACCCTATACACTACACAATACACATGATATCAGTTCAGTACACTCTACACTACACAATACACATGGTATCAAACCAGTATCCTACTGCAGACATGATACAACACCGATATCTACACACTACACACTTATGATATCAGTTCAGTACCCTCTATACTACACAATACACATGATATCAGTTCAGTACCCTCTACACTACACAATACACATGATATCAGTTCAGTACCCTGTAGACTACACAATACACATGATATCAGTTCAGTACCATGTATAGTACACAATACACATGATATCAGTTCAGTACCCTGTACACTACACACTACACACTACACACTTATGATATCAGTTCAGTACCCTCTACAATACAAATACACACGATATCAGTTCAGTACCCTGTAGACTACACAATACACACAATATCAGTTCAGTACCCTCTACACTACACAATACACATGATATCAGTTCAGTACCCTGTAGACTACACAATACACATGATATCAGTTCAGTACCCTGTACAGTACACAATACACATAATATCAGTTCAGTACCCTCTACACTACACAATACATATGATATCAGTTCAGTACCCTGTACAGTACACAATACACATGATATCAGTTCAGGACCCTGTACACTACACAAAACACATGATATCAGTTCAGTACCCTCTACACCACACAATACACATGACATCAGTTCAGGACCCTGTACACTACACAATACACTGGTTGCGGCTGAGTTGAGTCGAGAGGAAATGAGTGTAGTGGATAATTGTTCGGTTTGGCCTTTGTACTGCACATCCGGTAAACTACTAAAGCCTACAAGGCAACACTCAATAAAGCCTACTGGCCAGTACTAGTTTATCAATCACCAACTTACCCACTCTCGTGTTTGTATTGTTAACCCCAGTCACATCTTGTAATCTCATTATATAACTTACTCCTGTATTCTCCTTGACTCAGTTTTTTCACAATAATTGTTAATATTCTGTACACATATATCCCACCTTGCATTACTCTACATTCTACCTGATGAAGGAGTAACCATTAACTCCGAAACGTGTATATTTACAACAAAGAAGTTTTTATCCGAAAAACATTGTTTTCTTATGTATTCAACTTCTAAATGGCCTCAAAGACTCGACACGTTGATATCATTCAGTATATTACATATTACATATTACATATTACATATCAGTTCAGTATTATTCTCATCATACATTATGATAGCACATCAGTGTTCCTCACATCGACACAATATAAATGCTATCAATTCAATACCACACGACAGGTTACCGATAGGTGACCAATCAAACAGAAAAGCAGAGGAACTTTGAAATCGAGGTTTTCATGGAAGGCTGTACATTACATTATCAAATGTTGTTGCTTCTCTCGAGGGTAATGCGGCCTCAGATAGATAGATTATTTATTGCACACACACACACATCATGTAGGTCATCCTCTTCCCACAGAGGTTACTCCCTTCAGATTTCCAATCCTAACCTCTGATCTACATCGTTTGAAATCGAGGACTCCAGCAAAAATTCCATAGCGGAGTAATGGGAACTTCGTACTGTATCCCTGCTTTTTAACCAATGAAGACTCGTCTTCAAGCTGCCACGTCGAACGAGTGCCTTCAAAAAGATCAAGGCATTTCATTCTTAAGGGTCTTGCTCATTAGCATATGTCCTCCAATATGTCTGATGTAAATAACACAAATGAACTATTTTTGGGTATTTGTCTCTGATTTGGCCTACTTTACTTATAAACATGTTTATGATCAATAGTTTTCACAAAATCAAATAGGATATGGAGACTCGTATATAAACCACATAAAACTAGAAAACGTTTATCTTTATGACGTGTCATTGGGCAAATGTCACTTTTACAACGGCGTTGGCGATTGCACAACTAGATTCAGTTGCAACCAATCAGGAAACTCCATTTCTGCCCCGATTTGAAGCCATCTATAACAGAGGTTAGGATCGGAAATCTGAAGGGAGTAACCTCTGTGGGAAGAAAATTCATGTAGGAAGAATACAAAAATAAAGTCCATTCATTCTGCCCGGGAAAGTGCCTGTACCTGCTATTGTTGATTTGTTGTTGTCTCCGGCAGCTCCCCGACACAGTCTCTGAGCCAGGGACGTCTTGCCCACGTTGATGCTGCCCACCAGGGACACCTTGAGCGCCAGGACCGGCGTGCAGGTCGCCATCACTCAGTCTACCTGGGGAGATATCTCTCTAGACTCATGGTAGCAATATATGAGCTCTATATTCTCTCACTGCAGTAGGTGTCAACAGTTGATTTGTCAAGGTAGGAATGTTGAATTCTTTAAAAAAATGTCATATAAATCTGAAAGTCAAAAATAGTCTTTGATACCGTTCATAGTTTATGGCTAGGGGTAGGAAGATATCATGGGGCCAACCAACTTTGTTGTTATGTACCTATGGTTGGGAGGGGTCATATGTATTTTGTACATGAATACTTGTACAATCAACCTCAAAAGAAACTTCATCATACAAAATACAAGATGTTTCAACCAATGAGTGATACACACGACTGAAACAGAAATACATCATGTCTTCAGAAGCCAACTAAATTTAATTTTAAATTTCGAAACATTATCTTTCATTTCTTAGAAACATACGTTTTGAGAAATCGTCGTTTTAGAATCTCCTTAAGAAGATGAGACAGGAGAGTCAAAAAGGACTTTTTGGGTTGTTTTTTGACGTCCTACAGTAAAGATGCGCCAACAAATGTAAGTCCAAGTATATTGTTAATGTCGAGTTAATGTTAAATGACAAACATTCTGACCAAAAACCATTTTCAACACTCCAAGTGTCCTTGACATACATACAAATAAAAGTATTATACTCTGATGTATAACATTGCTGGCACCTTTACAAATAATGACCCTATAACAAGCATTCGAAATTGACGTTCTCCGGCAGCAGTATTCGTTTTTTACCCTGTTCAAAATGTGGTGACGTTCCTGTTGCGGTTGAGTGCAATCATCCTTCCTATCCTTATTTGACATCAAGATTACTCGTTATTTATACATTTCTTAAATTTTTTATTTGTTTTAAATTATTAAGGATTCTCCAGTCATGAAAGATAACCTTATTACTCTGATACTATCGTTTAAATGATATATAATGTAGGACATAGTACATATAATCTACAAGATACGACGACATCTAGTTTGTTATATATATATTCCCTGAAAATTTCATGGATAATACATATTCCCTGATAAACGCCAACACATATTTTACAATTTACTTCACTACTGTTGGTGATACGTTTTCTGACTAATTGGTTTAAAACTGAATTATTGACTTCAAAGAACTGGCTTCAATCCTGGTTTGATTGATCTATAGATTGAGCGAGGGATTAGTTCTGTCTCTATTGAAAATAGCTGTAACGTCATACCGACAATCCACATCGCAACAGGTCATGGCGGGTGAGTTAACTGATGACAAAGTTGTGCTGTCAGAAGAGAAACGTCGGTGACAATGTGACAATCTCATTTTCCGCGATAGACAGAGGATGATGCTTACAAGTTGCCTGGACTCGTGACTAACAGTGACACTGACATGAGCACTATTGCTGTGAAAGCTGGAATTCTGAGTGGGACGTATTCCGCATTGTGTGTGTCACATCACTGTACAGTCTGACTGACATACCATCTGACTGCTCCGTGTCTCTGAGATCAGCTGTTCAGTCTGCATCAATACGTACTGGACAGGGGTTTACCAAATATAACAGTGCTGGTACAAAAGGATGTCAAACAAATAAGTGCAAGTGTCACAAATCTGGTGTCAAGTGTAATTTCAGGTGTCACTCATCACTGCCTTGTAAAAACTAAAATTAGTCTGTTATCAAAATCAGAATTTCATGAGATCTTTGATCCATGCATGTGACAGTCTTTTGGTACAACTTTTGACATGACGTGTTGTAAAATACAAGAGAAGAATGAAAAGAAAACAATCGTCAACTTTGTTGTTATCCATCTATAAACAATCCAACGTGTAGGATATTTGATAGTTTTTTTCAGGGAATATGTATAATCACGTTTAAGTTTAGGGAAAATACAAACGGAAAATGTCAGGGATCATACATATTCCCTGATTATACATATGAACTGTAACATATACAAACATACATTGACAAACATACATAGACAGACATACATAGACAGACATACATAGACAAACATACATATACAAACTTACATAGACAGACATACATAGACAGACATACATAGACACAGTGAGACATATGTGTGTAAACAGGCAAGTGGCGAGAAGAGAGAAGAGAGAAGTTGAAGAGAGAAATAGACAATGACACATTGAGACACACAGCTAGGTGACACTGGTGTAGCAGAGATGAGTTACACTCGCCAGCATATATACTTACTTGTCCTCCTAAGTCTGTACAGCAAGCATACTTTCTCCTTCACTCAGCCAATACCTGGAGTCGGAAGTCACTTCTCAACACTTGGGCTTTCCTGCTTAACCCGATTTTACTACGAATTTCATTGTATGAACTGACGTTGGGTTTTGCCTACTGATTTATATTTAGTAACGTACATTAGGGAATTCAATACGAAAGAGTCCACCGGGAGTCTCTATGCAAGTAGGTGAAGTGTTGCTTCAACATTACTTACTCACTCACTGCATGTTGGTCTGAACGTCGTCTCCAGTGACACATTACGCCCTCCAGGACTCTGGGACACCATACGCGCGCGTGACACCTCTGTGTGGTCTCGCTCCACACCACACTAATTGCATGCTGCTCAACCAGGTCTTGCACCAAGTGACACAGATGACACTAGCTCGACTCTTTCACTGGTAACTCCCCAATAACTTCATTCTATTTCGCCGATTTCCCGCGCCGACACAGCGAATATTTTATTCAACAGCGTCCATCCGCACGTCCGTACGTCCCCATTCTCGCTCACACATTCTTCATGACCCGAAGGTCCCGTTGTCTTTATAAATGGGTAAGAGTCTTCATTTTGGGATTACCCAAACACCAGTCATTGAACTTGAAGTTCACTTTGGTGACAATGACCAAAGCTGTGAGGTCAATTTTACTTTAACCACTCAATCGTTTGGTTCGACATGTCATGTATTATTGCACTAAATGTTAGTAATCGTTTGAAGCCTTAAAGCCGCTGTAACACGTTGTTCTTCCTGAAATAAGGCGTTCTCACGAAAATGTAAACAAGAGTCATCAGAGGACATATCCAACGGGTTCCACACTATTTGTAAAACACATCTATGACAGATAATTGTAAATCTTCTTCTTCAGTTAATGGGTAATACACATGCTGAGGTTTAGGTATGATAAAGGGTTTTGGAGTTCTGCTCCGCAAGAGGACCTTTCTCTGAACAAAGTTCAATCCAATGCGTTTCGATGGAAACAAAAAAAAAACATTCAGAAATCTGAAAATATGAAAAGGCACCATTTCAGTCAGTGGGTAATTCACATGCAAGGTTTCAGGAAGATATGATGGACAGTTTTGGAGTTGTGCTCACGAAACGAACCTATCTCTGAACAAAGTCCAAATCCAACACGTTTCTATGAAAACGAAAACATTTTTTTTCCGAAATCTGAAAGTATCAAAAGGCACCACTTCAATTGGTGGGTAATACGCGTGAAAGGGTCAAGATATCATGGACGGTTTTTTTTAGTTCTGCTCCGGAAACTGATGATTGCGAACGGACAGATCTAAAGTGGCCGCTCGAAGGCAGTTCAATTGATCTGAATGATGTAGCGATATCTAAACACTCAGGGTAGAGTTTTAATTACGACACCATGATTGCTGTCTGAACTGAGTTTCTCAAAATCGCTTAAGACCTACAAATGCACGTCTCGCACTGAAGTGTTCAGCAAAATTGTCGCTGTACAAGTCGCATCCTTTTCTTCTAATACGGAAAGCCGTGTTCTTTTGATACGGCTAATCGGGTGGGTAATGAGATTTTTTATCCTCGAACGTTACTTTATATTGTATAAAATTTAATGATAAAATGGCAAATTTGAGAAAACATAATATTTAAAAAACGTGCTACAACGCGCCTTAAGAAAATCAAATATACTAGTGACGTCACAAGCTGTGACGTTCGATCCATCCTAAATCCTTATCCTAACAGCTAAATGACAATGTATACGCGGCAGGCGGGACGCCATTTTCATTCCTCGTTGATATTCACAATGATGGATAATGATCAAAATGTCCAATTTGACCCTTAGGTCACCAGTCCATGACACTGATCCACTTTCAACCTCGCTTTAGTGTTATATCCAAGCACAGGGGCTTGTATTGCTGGAAACAAACAGTTCCTAGGTCCAATACTACGATATACTAATATAGGGTATATATCGCTTCGTAGTATTGGACCTAGGAACTGTTTGTATATCGCATCGTAGTATTGGACCTAGGATCGAACTGTTTGTTTTCAGCAATACAAGCCCCTGTGTATCCAAGGAACTGCTTCGCAGTTTCTCTTGACTCTCTGAATACGACATATGAGAAACCAGCGTGCATGTGACCAACAGATAACACTTCTTGGTTCTTCTGTTGAGACAGGGATATTACCAGTCAATAAGAGCCCAGGGCAAGACCGGCTTTGACAGATCTCAATATTTTGTATTATTTCAAACGGAGCCGGTTTTCACAACCAACATACACACTGTGTTTAATAGAGACAACACTGTGTACAGCATACATTGATACCACGAATACTTGCCCAGATATGGTAGTCAACTCAACAGCGCAATCTTGTATCTGCTATCAGTGATTTGTTGTGGATACATAGGAAAGTATTTGACGTAAGTGCAGGTAGATTATAAATCCCATAAAAACATATATGAATGATTGATTATACAACTATAAATGTTATCAAGCTTTGGCTGTTTGTTAACTTACTACTGTTTGTTGTAACCAAAGCATATGTTTATCATTAATATATATTATTTATAGATCAGTCTGGCATTGCTTTTGTTAATCATGGCCCCGAGGCTCTTCCATAACAATCCTAAGGGTGAATCATTCTCGAATCTATAATCGTCAAATGTCAAAATTTACGTTTTTATTTTTGTTATTCAATATTCGCGCGCTATGGTGTCCGGGTTAAAGGCAAAGTATTTAAGTTCGAATCCCGCAAGCTCCACATTGTATCTTTGTATACTTTACCAGATTACTATTTGAAAATAGAATTGTCATAAAATGTTTTCTTTGGTCTAACAAATCAAATCTTTACAGGTCTTACTTTCGAATGTAAAACCTCCTCCCTTACTTTTGATTGTAAAACTTCACACGGGGTTATTCTCGGAAGAAAAACCTCTTGAGAGTTGATTACAAGAACAGAAGTGACCTACAAAACAATAGGCGAAATCCGAGTTAGGTTTATAAATCAGGCAGCATATATGTAATCGCGTATATTTTTGGGAAAAGTAAGTACGTTTTCTAAAAAGTCTGCCCATTTCCTTTATGTAGAACACCTAATAAAGAATCGGCTGTAAATTATTGCAGATGTCAAAGTGTATGTTTTAATAGATAAGCCACGAACTGAGTGTTGTCGAACTTGATAACGAACCAAAAGGGCCACTGTCAATCCTTTTGACTATTGATGTTCGATGATGTGTCATTCTGTAAAACACAGACTTGAGAAAAGTCTAGAAACTTTGATGCGGGGCTTTATTTGACATTCAATTACCTTGTTATAAAAGTGAGTTTCTGTTTTTTAGAAACTTCAAACATTATACATTTCTTACAACGAATGTAGAAAAAGCGAGAGCTGAAATATTTTGATTTTATATTTTAGAAATCGATACATGATATACTGAATTTGTATAATACCACGTCCTGCATCTCAGTTCTGCATTTATTTCTTTCAAACGTGCGGTGCAAATTTTCACAATAGACATTTTACTCCCTGGCGAACATAAAACTGCTTCTTCAACTAGGTCGGTCGTGGAGGTCCTGGGTACTCACCAACACGAGGTGCTCACAACTGCAATGTTCACAAGGTCGAATATTCACAAAGTCAAAGTACAGTGAGCATTCATATCGAACAATATTAGACCCACAGCTGTAGGGTCGATTCGTATGTTCAAGTATAAAAGCTGTCCATTCAATCACAGATGTGGTAGTTTTTCAAATGCATGGGTAATGCATACAATGTTAATTTAACCTTAACTTTGCTTAGAGCTTTCTAAATAATCTATGACGTTGCACATAATCACATCATCGTTATTTATCAGTCTTTTTACAAGTCGTTATTGTAATATTTTAAAACTTATTTCCACTGACAAAGACTAGACGCCTACAGTATTATCAAACACATGGCGTGACAACTCGCACTAGAGGTCACAATTGGACTTGATAATTACCGGCACGATCGAGGTGAATGTGAACAACGTAAGACTAGACCATTCTGTGCATCGGACCATTTCGCAGCCATGTTTGATGTTGACATCGTGTAGCCAAGAAAGAAGCGTAAGAATATTACTTACCGAAGTTAAGTGATATTAAGAACAGTTCTCATCGGAGTAATCGACAACCCTTTCTGACTTCGACAAAACGAATCTAGCAGTTGCAGTTGAAGCGTCCGGTCCGATGACAACATTCGACAAGAAAGGCGGAAACGGCGCCACCTGGAGAGACTGATGCGGGGAACTGGTCTGTTAGTGCATAAACAGATACACCGAGTAAACACAATAATCAAACGCCAATATTGAAATAGCAAAGCAGGCCTACTTCGAAGATATCAATTCCAACCTCACAGAGCAGAGAGAAGTGGGCAAGGTGACCAACAAGTTGCTTCTCAAACAGAAAACACAAACATGACCATCTGCTCCATCTTGGTCCGTCCATCCACCTACCCGATTGTGAAACATCCACCCTGGATACACACTCTATATAAGCAAACATAGGTTCACTCGACACTTTTCGTCCTATAAGCGAATCTGAAGTGCACAATGTCGTCAACCAATGCCCTAACATATCAAGCTCTTTAAATATGTTTCCAACCTTCGTGCTGAAGGACCGCAATGCATAGCCACATGGCGTTGCGGGCTTTCTCCCTGCCATAATACTAGCAGCCGCGATATAAGTGAAATACTTTTGAAAGCGGCGTTAAACCCCAACTCACTCACTCACTCACTTCGTGCTGAAGGAATGCAGTGGTGCCGTGCTGCCCACCATTACCCACATCATAAATCCATCGCTTTCTGAAGGATTTATTCCATTGACCTTTAAAAAATCCATTATTACTCCAAGAAAACCTGACGTCTTGAAGAACTACCGTCTAGTGTTAAACTTATCATTTTTGTCAAACTTCTGGAGCGAGTTGTTGCCAAGAGACGTAATGAACACCTTTGACCATTTTTATATGGAGGCAATGCAGCAAGTATCCCGAGCCCTTCACAGCACAGAGACAGAACTTCTGAGGGTTCAAAGTAATATTCTTCAAGCTGTCGAGTCTGATGCTTCAGTTCTTGTGTTGCTACATTTGTCTTCAGCGATTGATACATTCGATCACATAATTCTAATGACCACCCTAAAGTCTCGACTTGGCCTATCCAGACTTCTCTCCAGTGGGTTCACTCCTACCTCTCGACGTATTGTCATTGTGAGTACTCTCCAGACGTGAGCACGCTGCTCTTCGGGTTACCACAAGGATCAGTATTAGGTCCCATCCGCTTAACCATCTACACTTCTCCTCTAGGAAAAATAGCAAGACTTTATATGGTTGGTCAATTCATCTCTATGACGACGACTTAACTCTACATCTCCTTCAAACCAAGATTTCATGATACGAGTATCTAAATTGAGACTTCTCCTGCATGAAAAGGTTTATCCAAGACATTGAATAGTGGGTGTCTCATTAATGGAGATTTCCACATCGGCGACTATATTGTTTTATCAAGTAATGAAGCAAGAAATGTGGGGGTGATATTTGACTCTTCCATAAATATGGAAGCACATATCAGACTTATGTTAAGACGCTCGTTCTATCACAATATACCTACGCAATATCAGACATATGCGCAAGTCCCTGGATGAATCCACGACGTCTATCCTCTTGAATGCCTACATAACATCACGACTCGACCACTGCAACAGTCTCCTGTATCGGTTGCCTCAAACATCTCTCAACCATCGTCTACAAATACAAAACTACGCCGCAAGACTCGTCTCCTCCACCTCCAAGAATGATCACATCACAACTGTTCTACAAAATCTCCAGTTTGGCTTCCAGTTTCATATAGAATCAAATACAGTTATCTTCCTTGTCTACACATGGCTGCCTTGCCCCACAGTATCTCTGCGACATACTACACATCTCCAATCCCTCCAGGACCCCGAGATCAACTCGTGTCGTATCCTGTCGATCGCACCTATAGTCGTGACGTATACGTCTTTGTTATAAAAACAAATGTTTAGATTATACTCGAATAATTTTCGATTTTCGATAGCTTTAGATCACACGTGTGGAGGATATAACATGTCATTGTTCATACCAAACCCTATATCAGCCAGAGAGCCGCAGGCCAGGGTTGAGTTAAACAAGATAAATGAGGAAACATACAGTGGGGGAATACCGAATATAATGAAGAAATTACGCTCAGGGTATACAGGTTATGGAAATTGAAGTCAGGAAGACAAGCACTGTTCTTATTATCTTCAGCCATACCGGAACTTCCATGAGATTGGTGCGCATACCGGAAGCTCAACCAAAAGATGTTTTTAGGAACAACCATCATGTGTAAATGTGGCTTCGTTGGTTTCGGTTTCTTTTGATTTTCAATTTGGCTGATTCAATAGAAACGTAAATTAACTTCAGCGTTAGGATGTGAATTCAAACCCATAATGCTCAGCTCAACCTGACTTTGTAATTGAAACAATAAGTTTGTGTAGTTTTCCTTTTAGGATCTAAAGTTTTCCAAGGAAAGACGCTTAAAAAAGCATAAGATCTAGCTCAATGAAACTCTGAATAGGGAACAATCGTCGTGTATGTATTAAGGGCAGATAACGAAGATGACATCTCCCCGAAGTCCACAAGAAATTGATAAATACAGAATGATGTTGTTGACATTTCAGAGCAAGATGACGGTTAGAACTATAACCAGTTCAAAAAGCGGGATATACGTGATCTCTGTGAATGTCGAGAATAGAAGTGGAACCAATCTAGGAAAGGGGAGTAAAGGAACACCTTACCTTACGTGTGATTAGGGACAAAACTAATTATTTCAAAATTTCAAGATTACAAATTCCAGTTAAGATCAAGATCATATATACATTTACAGGAAGATTAGAACATGAAAAAAGATCAAATTGATGATTTTCCAAACCATTTTCCAAATGCGAACGGCACCAAACCTTTAAAAATATAGCCATGGGCTCTGTAGCTCATTAGGGTTTATGTTATGTTGCCAACCTGTAGAGAACTATAACGCAAAGCTTTAACCATATCCTCTACTTCCCTCCAAAATTCCTCTTTAAGTCAACCAAGTCTCCCAAATCTGATTCCCTGGCCATACGCTGCTAGTCAAAACTATCAACAAGTTAGCTGAGCTAATTAAGCTCTCACTCACTACTACTTGCTGCCTGCTTGTGCAGTGACACAACTGACACCCGATACCATAGGTTAAAAGGTCAATACACATATCCAGGTTTGCCTCGGCCAGGGCAGCTGTTCACATTCATTGAGGAACTGAGGGGAGAGGGGTAGATATCATAATAGTTTTATTTGGGCCGTGACCCCTGGTACCCACATTTGGGGTCACTTTCTAAAAAGTCTGCACACAGCATTTCAGTTTCTAGACCTTTTGGTACTGGATAAACAAAAGATGAAAATAGGTTTTAAAGTCGTGACCCCTGTGACCCTATTTGGGGCCACGGGGTCACCAAATTTTCAATTTAGAATCGCCTTGCCCAAGGAGTTTGTACACAACATTTCAGCTCTATGTACCTTTTGCAACTGGAGAAGCAGATGAATATAGGTTTTTAGGGTTGTGGCCCCTGTGACTCTATTTTGGGTCACGGAATCTACAATTTAGAATCTCCATTGGCCAAGGAATTTCAGCTCTCTAGAGTCATTGGTTCTGGAGAAGAAGTCGAAAAAGCGAAAGTTTACGGATGGACGGACGGACGCCAGACACCATGCCATGTCATAAGCCCATCGGGCCTTTCAGGCCTGATGAGCTAAAAAAAATCCTTGGATACGCATATGGGTGGCAGTTCATTCAATATTGCTTTGTTTTTTAAATAAATCTTTTTTTCATTAATGTTCAAAGAATCATAGCTCCTCAACAAAAACAAGCAATGTGAAACTGCTTTCATCTAAATATGTGCTACTGAAAACACACACACATTTCATGTATACATTGTTAACAGTTACGTTGTAAGACAGGAAACCATCGTGCAGTGTTCCACAGATATTAAATTCCCAGTCTAGTCAAAAGCAATTTAACTGAATAAAGAATTAGTTGATGGTTGTGTCCATATAAATGTGATGTCGAAACGCTGTTGTTTGATACTGAAAGGCATTCTTCAATCTAACTTGGGGTTGAATGACAAAGCGGAAGTATTGAAGATCCAATTATTGACATGTCAATCCTAATTATTATTATCATCATCATTAGAAGTATTTAACACGAGTGATATAACTTAACACTAATATAACTTAACACATACACAGTTCATTAGGACTTTATTTCAGTACAAGCACCATTACATGAACAACAACAAATCACGAATAGAGTACAGCGTATCTCAACAACAAGTGGGGTACAATGACTGCTCCTCAGGACACGCCAGCACTGACTCCATCAGTTCCATCCATCCTGATACTAGCGCCGTCTGACCAGGAGACTCGCAACTGTCTCATGTGTCTCGCACATATATATACATATCTACATTCTAGCTGAACAAACGTTCGCTGTACTGGGCATCAGGTGAACGTCATAAGAGCAACTGATGTGCGAGGAGTGGGTCATATTCAAATTACTCAGGATTACAATTACCAATGTATTTGCAGGTATATATACAAATATTACAGTGACAATAACTCATTAAGTTGGTGCCCATTTTTCAGACACAATTTCAAATATAAGTAGATAATGACGGCTTCACGTGATAAGTTCAAGTACAAACTATCTACATTTCGGGTACCCTGTTAGCTTGATGGCTGGGTACCCGCTTATTAACCTGAGAGATGAGCAGTGGGAGAGGATGCCCATTGAAGAACACTGACAGATCCAAACCGAGTACTGCAGCTAGCAGCAACCCCCTTTCTTGGCCTCCCCTTCGCCCTTAAGCCGTACTCCGTCCCGCTTGCTGGAATCTCCGCCCCCTCCCTGTCCCAGTCGCCGGGCCAGCCGCTGCGCTGCAATATATACAGTCAAGCGGATCAAGTAGAGAAGTTCGAACTTCGATTCATGTGGCATAGGCTTCAAACATTGAATGTTAATCAACAGCATGTGTGCTAATTGACCACTGTCTGACAAATGTAGGAGTTGCTCCAGATAAATACTCACCGACTTTGAGGAAAATGTCGTTGACACCCATGCCAGTCTTCGCACTGGTTTCAGCAAATATCAATCCGTTATCATTGGCATAAGAGTTGGCGTCCTGTGAAATATAGACGTAATATTAATCAGCAAGGAGTACAGCTACAAAGACAGCCATAGGAGAAAAGGACAAAGGAACTCTACCTCTGTGAGAACGGCTCTACTAGAGCCGGCTATATCAGCCTTGTTCCCTGCCAGTACCAGCACTATCTGAGAGTTGGCTTGCTGGCGAAGTTCTCGTATCCAGGCCAGAGCACGGTTGTATGTGTTCTGGAAGATCAAGTGATTTTATATCTTATGATACTACATAATACCACACGAATCTTGGAATCAACGAAAAGCAAACAATTAAAACAACATAATGAGCAGAAATCGTCTCATTCACATTTAACCAACAATGCACAGGCGTTTTACAATCGTTTAACGTGCTGATAGAAGGTCACCTCCAACACAACCGTTCCCAGGTACCCATTTGTACTGCTGGGTGAACATTTTGCATACTGTTTCTTACCATGGGTGACATCATAAGTCTCTAAAATCATGTCACAAGGCAGGGGTTGGAATCACCCTTCCAAATCCCAGTTTATCCAGCAATGAATTGAGTCAACCACCCAATCGAGCCGCGCCAACTGTTGCTGAACTTTACTTGGTGATCAGCTACATTGCTGGATAAACTGAGAGTTGGAAGCCCCTTGTGGTGTCAACCTGGGTAAGTGACTTAATTAGTTCGAAGTTAATCAAGCAATACATCGGGTGCCTGGTATGATACGATAGTATTGTGAACCTTGAATGCCTGACAGGCATTCTCCTCAAGGAGTGGTCTGTAGGCTATACTCGTTGACCAGGGATAATTGTATGTCGGCCAGGCTCTTTGAGCATACAATATGCATTGATTTATGCGTTATATTGTTGAAATAATGACCGCTGCCCGAGTGAATATCTGTGATAACCATCGAGCGGTACAAAATGATCCCATCACATGTATCGCAATACATAAGGTTCAGTGTATCTTTCGAAGTGTGTGTACTTACGGCGCTGGTGACGTCATAGACGACAATGGCAGCCTGAGCCCCTCTGTAGTACATTGGAGCTAGACTGTGGTAGCGCTCCTGACCCGCAGTGTCCCAGATGTCGAACTTGATCGTCTGGTTCTCTACCGATGTCGTCTGCGTCAGGAAGGCGGCTTGAGAGAAGCAGGAAGATGAATGAATGTGATTTTGGATTAATCGTGAGACCAACTCCATAAATCTGAGACCAGTTCGGGGATATCAGTACTTATGAGAACGGTTCGACAACAGCTGACATGATTAATCGAGATGTTTTTTTCAGGATGGTGAACTGTCCCTTTTCAAAACAAAGATATTTATTAATCAAATAAACTTTAGAGTGTACGATGATTCTTTTCTAATCATGAGGATATCAAATTGACATGCATAAAGAACGATTCTCCTTAATTATGATTTAAAAACTTAACAGGATGTTGCTAATACTATCGAAACAACAGCGTCCCTCTCCCTCCCAATCACCTCCGATGGTCGCCTCGTTATTCTCGTGGAACTCTCCCCGCACAAAGCGTAAAGCCAGACTGGATTTGCCTACACCTTGGTCCCCGAGCAACACAAGCTTCACGTGCTGAGCTTTGCCTCCACCTTGTCCGGCCTTGCCTTGTCCACTCATCGTGTGCGCTGTTCGCTGAGTTAACCGTCTGTGTACAGGAATAGACGTTTAGATATATGACATAATTATGTTTGTGTATGGAGTCGGAGCTTCCTAAAGAGTATATGACTGGGTGGTGTGTGGGTACAAGGTACCATAAAGAGAGTAGACGAGTTTAATGGACAGGGTGGTGTGTGGAGACAAGGTACCATACAGAGAGTAGACGAGTTTAATGGACAGGATGGTGTGTGGGGACAAGGTACCATACAGAGAGTAGACGAGTTTAATGGACAGGATGTGTGTGGGGACAAGGTGCCATACAGAGAGTAGACGAGTTTAATGGACAGGATGTGTGTGGGGACAAGGTACCCAACAGAGAGTAGACGAGTTTAATGGACAGGGTGGTGTGTGGGGACAAGGTGCCATACAGAGAGTACACGAGTTTAATGGACAGGGTGGTGTGTGGGGACAAGGTGCCATACAGAGAGTAGACGAGTTTAATGGACAGGATTGTGTGTGGGGACAAGGTGCCATACAGAAAGTAGACGAGTTTAATGGACAGAATGGTGTTTCGGGACAAGGTGTCATACAGAGAGTAGGCGAGTTTAATGGACAAGATGGTGTGTGGGGACAAGGTGCAATACAGAGAGTAGACGAGTTTAATGGACAGAATGGTGTGTCGGGACAAGGTGCCATACAGAGAGTAGACGAGTTTAATGGACACGATGATGTGTTGGGACAAGGTACCATGCAGAGAGTAGACGAGTTTAATGGACAGGATGGTGGGTGGGTACAAGGTACCCAACAGAGAGTACACGAGTTTAATGGACAGGGTGGTGTGTGAGGACAAGGTGCCATACAGAGAGTAGACGAGTTTAATGGACAGGGGTGTGTGTGGGGACAAGGTGCCATACAGAGAGTAGACGAGTTTAATGGACAGGGTGGTGTGTTGGGACAAGGTGCCATACAGAGAGTAGACGAGTTTAATGGACACGATGGTGTTCGGGGACAAGGTACCCAACAGAGAGTAAACGAGTTTAATGGACAGGATGGTGTTTGGGGACAAGGTACCCAACAGAGAGTAGATGAGTTTAATTGACAGGATTTGTGTGGGGACAAGGTACCCAACAAAGAGTAGACGAGTTTAATGGACAGGGTGGTGTGTGGGGACAAGGTGCCATACAGAGAGTACACGAGTTTAATGGACACCGTGGTGTTAGGGTACAAGGT
Source organism: Gibbula magus (assembly GCA_936450465.1). NCBI lineage: Eukaryota > Metazoa > Mollusca > Gastropoda > Trochida > Trochidae > Gibbula > Gibbula magus. The sequence goes on from OW388297.1 coordinate 62,350,105, forward strand.
ACCCACCAGAGAGTAGACGAGTTTAATGGACAGGATGGTGTTTGGGGACAAGGTTCTTCGTAAATGTTATTATTGAAAGGTAGGAAGAATTTGAATGACTATGAACTCATGTGCTGTCACATATTATAAGAAAGAACAAGCACGACGTATGGCAACAAGGTTTAAATGAAATATCGCATTTAGAATAACTAAGTGTAATTACAGAGTGACCATGGTGACCTTGGAAATAAGGTCATGGTCACCAGAGAAGACTGATGTTTGCGCAACCTATCCACTGTAGGGTGTCACAGAATGTGAAAACATTGTGTGCAATGGTTCATGAGATATGAACACAAATTTCAAAAGTGTAACTGAATTGTCGCCTGCATATATATAGTCCCCCGTTTCTCTGTTCAAACTCAGATGAAAGCTAAATTTGAATTACCTCTCAAACACCCGAGACTTAGCAACATCAAGAGCCAGTTCGCCCATATCCGCAGATCACAGTACAGTGTCGTGTGTTTCAGTTTCTTCCAGTGTTTAAGTGTCCCGGCTGCTTCTCACCTGCCTATATATGTCTGATCATTGCTCGCATATGACGCATGTATATATTCTTAGCTCTGAAGAATATCGATCACTCCTCCGATAAGTATTAGGTTTCACATTTGATAACAATGCTGAGAAAAGTTATGAGCAAATAATTCGTGTCTAAGTTAAAGGCCTTCTATTCGAGTTACGCATCGCGCGACTAGTACGGATGAAAGATGGTGTTCAAAGGGGAGCAACTCCAGTTATGTAAGTTTGTTAAGAGCATTGACATCTATGTAAGCATTTAGCATTTTAATCGTTTTGTGTCTTTAATCCTTTCTTAGTTAGTTTTATTGATTGGCGCAAATAGGTAAATGTTGGTTCAAACGTTGTATTTAATTAAGGAGGTAGCTAGCTTATAGAAATAACAGGTTTAAGAAAGTTTAGAAAACTGTGTCCTGAATCTAATCAAGTCCTATAAATAGCAAGTCACCAGCGTATTTTAAGTAAGTTTCCAAAATTACTTTTGACTCATTGAAGCGCACCAACCGCGGTGTATTGTCGGATTGTCGATCATGAATCTCTACTTAACACAATCGGTGTAACTTTAAGAGCCATTGGGTATGTTGTTGGAGTCACATTATGTCAACCGTTATAAGTGGAATTATGTTATCGGGAAGTACAGACTGTTACCATAAGCTATCAATTTAATGCTTGTTATGTATTCCATGTCCTGTACCGTGCATCCATGTCCTTCAAAGACAATGAGTAGGCCTATATAATATTAAAATGTAGATTGTCTTATATGATTTCATCTCTCAATCTGAGAGGATTTTTAATCTGTTGATATACTATAAAATAGTTTTACATTGAAAATAAGCAGTGACCCAGTGACCTATATACGCGCAAGTGCTGTAGTCATCGCTTATTGTGGAAATGACGAATAGTCACTTGATCGTCGCTCGCTCATCCCGGAATATCTCGCTTTACGTATCACTGCGTGTCACACATATAGTTGTACTGGCTTTACTCCAGGAGTGTGTTCACACACTTGGTGGCTCTAATTAAGAATGTTCACGATGGAATATAGATCTATTATAACTCAAGCGTGTGAAAAGCATATAACATTGGTCATGATTATTTGTTGGAGAGTATATTGTTAACTTTAGTGCGATGCGAAGTTTGACATAGCGTCGAAAAGTACGAGTGTTACAAGCAGTTTTACCCTGTCCGACAAGTTGTTGATAGCTCTAGCAAACATATAGTTAGCGTTTAGTGCATGTGGACATTACGTGACTAATGACATGACCTTTGACCCCTGTACCCGGCACAGCGGAAGTGATTTGTGACAGCGACTATGAGAGCAGATAGCGAGAAAGGGAACACGCAGAGTCCAGTTACCGTACAGAGGAAACCCTGACATTTCACACTCTTAGTTCAGGATCCCGACATCGTGCTTGTCCTTGCCGCTTACATAGTCAACTAGGCGAGATTTTCATTATGATATCTTGCTTCTTCCATACATGCAGTACGTTGCAAATGTATCTCTTATCCCATTACTTTACCAGAAATCAAGAAAAAACTTTTTTGCTCAAATAAAGTAAAAAAACAAGTAGGCCTAATTGTGACATATTTCTCTTTCGCCTGTGTCGTATTGGTCATGGCCTTTTAGTTCAAAGGTCAAGCTGGCACACAGTCCACACTGCTGGGGGCAACTGTGTGTATTCGCTGTGTATTTAGCTTAAATATTCGTCCACTATACGAGGGCAAATACTCACTGTTCAATTATGAATCATACTGTCCACAACTGAGGCAGAGACACTGAGAGATGAGCGAGAGAGAGAGGTTGGACACGCCCCCTTTACGCTGGAATGTAGATTACGTCCTGAGCTGAAAGGCACGGGTAGATCCGGGTAGACACAGGAGAGTACACAGTTTATACACTCTCAGTCCTCGTGTGTACCCATACTTCACTCTATATCCGATATATACTGCAAAAACTTGGCCCAAGTGACATGAACTAAGTCTGGGTCGTTACAACTCCCCCTAGCGGACTGACTGGGCTCGGATAGGTACATTCACTGATACGCTATAGTACAGGTTGCACAGGTTTTACGTTACACGCAGTTAGCTGTTATGACACGTTAATATGCACGTATGAACCAAATACAGGTTGAATTTTGTTTAAAAGAATTATGAGTTGTGTTGAAATGCCTTGACAGCCTTATAATACGCACAAATAGTATTTTTGATTCATGTCCACCAAACAACGTAAGAAGTCGTATCAGAGGGGAAGCAAATGTGAAAGGATACTCACGCTTGTAGTTATATTATTTAAAACTGTTTAACAATCTATCAAACTGAAATTCCGTGTAGATTTAGGACATTAAATAGGGATGGTTTATATAGCAACAGCATCGTCATCTGTCACATGTTTAATGGTGACGGCACAAGTTGTAGAATTTGATTGTAATGCAAAGTATTTGTTGTTTTGTTGTGATGGTGAAAAAAGTCTTCAGGTTTTATAATCAGCACTCTTCCACCATGATCACGTGGACAAATATAAGTGTTTAGATGAGGCGAGTATTTCCTTCAACAACAGGTCCGACTTAGTGAATGAACACACAATCAAAAACAACAACAATAGGTCTGACTTCATCGAATAAACAATAAAAACACCAACGACCATGAAAAGAAATCCACCAACATGAAAACTATTCGATAACGATCGTCAACGATTTATTTTTAACAGTATAATGTCACATCCCAAACCTTAATCGACATCACATCAAACTGCGATTATAACTGAACTTCCTGAAGGCGATCATCGTAGTGAAGTGTAAATTGTTTCATACATGGTTATGTTAAGGAGAAAACATGACTCCGAGGTCTTCTGTAATGGAGAATGCATGAGGAGCTGTGGATTCGTTAAAAATAATCAACGAGCCCCGAAGGGGCGAGTGGATTATTTTTAACGAATCCACTGCTCCGAATGCATTCTCCATCTTAATCCATGTATGACGAAACATTCATATGTAATTATTTTAGATTTGAAACAATAAATTTCAATTATGGAATACCAAAATAAATTATTTTGCAAATTTCGGTGCTCATTCATAGAATATGGTATAGGTAGCTGCGGCCCTCATGACATGGATTCTTCTACGCACGTGCAGCGCAAAACTTCCACGCAAAGCGAAGTGATTGACAGCTGAAACTCTGCCTTTGCATGCCTTCCGTGCATTGAATAGAACGTTGGATTCTTACTGACAAACAATCCTAAGGTTTCTAACAGCGTCTTGTGGCCTAATGGTTAGAACCGCTGACTACCAAGCGAAGGGTTGCATGTTCGAATCCAGTTCATGCATTACAAAAATTAACTTGTCCAGTTGAGTGCTATTTTAAGATCCTTATCATGTACACTAAGACAAAATACATCAGTCTCGAAAAATGTACTCGATTAGCCATTATTGAAAATGTCTTAACCTAACACCCCTCCTGACTGGGACAGTCAATGAACAGTAGATTCCTAAATAATAATCAACTGAAAACACAATAGAGTGACGTCATGACCATGGATTAAGCTCTGAGAATAACCTGAAGGGAGGGTTAAAGCCCCGAGGGCGTTAGCCCGAGGGGCTATCCCGACCTTGAGGTTATTCTCAGAGCAGAAGACCGAGGAGGAGTGTTTTCTCCAGCTTATAAACCGTCAACTATCAAAATTTACGAGTTATAGTTTCGGACGCTCAAAGGGCCTAATTCCTCCGCTTAGACCATTTTAAAAGCAGAAGACGAAGGACATAATGTTTTCTTCCTATTTATAAACGTCAAATGTAAAAATTTACATTTTATATTTTTTGATTCCCAAATCGCGTTTTTATAAAGGGTATGTCGCCCTCGGTTGCGTTATATCGAGGCAAAGAAGGTATGACTATAAATTGAGTAATTCAACTCCATTCATCATCTCGGTCTGCATAGCCGAGCGGTCTAAGGCGCCAGTTTAGAGAGCGAAGGGTGCCAGGTTCGAATCCAGCTATTTCAACTTGGAAATTTTTAACTTGGTATAATTTCGATAATAATTGCTGCTTGTTGGCTATTGCGTTGCAAGTCTGAAAAAATATTCTAAGTGCATTTCCAGGTCTTACTTTAAAAAAAACCCTTAGGTTCAGGTCTTACTTTCAAAAGTAAAACCTCATACCGGGTTATTCTCTGAAATAAAACCTCATTAGAGGTTATTCCAAGAAAAGAAGATACCTACAAAACAACAGACAGAATCCGACCTAGGTTTATAACAGCAACTTCCAAACGCAAGGCATAGCTCTTGCCAGTTTGCATTACTGGCTGATTTAACCCTTGCGGTATTTCCCTCGCTTTGTTGTGTCAAGACAGTGAATAGCTGCACCAGAAATGCATAGCGGGCCTGGATTTCTAAACACAGATCCTAAATCAGCCAGTAATGGAGACTGGCAAGAGTTATGCCTTGCATTGGGAAGTTTGGTTATCAGTAAATCATTTATCTTCTAAAACCGTTGCAAGTCGCTTTGGCACGCCGTTCTTACCGAAATAAAGTGTGCTCAATAAAAGAGTTCTAAAATGAATGAACTTGGTTCGGTAAATCCATTATAGTCAATTGATGTAACGATGCCTAAACACACAAAGTAGAGTTTAAAATACGGTACAACTCTCAAAATAGCACGAGACCTATAAATATACCTCTCACAAAAATTGTCGCTTTATGCGTCCGGCATTTTCTACCAATATGGTCGACAACTGTTCTACATGGATACGGCTTATCAGATCGTGTAACGAGACGTTTTACCCTTTAACGTAACATTATATTTATAAACTTTAATAATAAATGAAACATTTGAGAAAATAAAATATGCCAAGACCGTGATACACTGTGTCTTATGTTGTTTATAATTTGGTAATGTAATAAAACTAAAGATGTGAAGTTTGGAATTAACAGTTTTGGAAAACCAGAATTATATTATTGTTCTTTTTGGTTAAGTATATGACTTAAGATAGATTTCTTTGCAGAATGGTAAGTTTAAAGACCAATAAGTGGACAATATCTGTGTTGACCACCATACTGATTTTGTGAATGGATACTTAGAGGATGTGAATAAATACTTGTGTAGGAACTGCTTTTGCAAGTTAAGGTAAAATACGTGTCAGATAATGTCATAATATGGATAATGTGGGTCTATGGTTTGGTAGACCAAGATGCTGGTATACTGGCAGGATCTGTGGGTCTATGGTTTGGCAGACCAAGATGCTGGTGTACTGGCAGGATCTGTGGGTCTATGGATTGGCAGGCCAATATGCTGGTATACTGGCAGGATCTGTGGGTCTATGGTTTGGCAGACCAAGATGCTGGTATACTGGCAGGATCTGTGGGTCTATGGTTTGGCAGACCAAGATGCTGGTGTACTGGCAGGATCTGTGGGTCTATGGTTTGGCAGACCAAGATGCTGGTGTACTGGCAGGATCTGTGGGACTATGGATTGGCAGACCAAGATGCTGGTGTACTGGCAGGATCTGTGGGTCTATGGTTTGGCAGACCAAGATGCTGGTATACTGGCAGGATCTGTGGGTCTATGGTTTGGCAGACCAAGATGCTGGTATACTGGCAGGATCTGTGGGTCTATGGTTTGGCAGACCAATATGCTGGTATACTGGCAGGATCTGTGGGTCTATGGTTTGGCAGACCAAGATGCTAGTATACTGGCAGGATCTGTGGGTCTATGGTTTGGCAGACCAAGATGCTGGTATACTGGCAGGATCTGTGGGTCTATGGTTTGGCAGACCAAGATGCTAGTATACTGGCAGGATCTGTGGGTCTATGGTTTGGCAGACCAAGATGCTGGTGTACTGGCAGGATCTGTGGGTCTATGGTTTGGCAAACCAAGATGCTGGTGTACTGGCAGGATATGTGGGTCTATGGTTTGGCAAACCAAGATGCTGGTACACTGGCAGGATCTGTGGGTCTATGGTTTGGCAGACCAAGATGCTGGTGTACTGGCAGGATCTGTGGGTCTATGGTTTGGCAGACCAAGATGCTCGTATACTGGCAGGATCTGTGGGTCTATGGTTTGGCAGACCAAGATGCTGGTGTACTGGCAGGATCTGTGGGTCTATGGATTGGCAGACCAAGATGCTGGTATACTGGCAGGATCTGTGGGTCTATGGTTTGGCAGACCAAGATGCTGGTATACTGGCAGGATCTGTGGGTCTATGGTTTGGCAGACCAAGATGCTGGTGTACTGGCAGGATCTGCGGGTCTATGGTTTGGTAGACCAATATGCTGGTATACTGGCAGGATCTGTGGGTCTATGGTTTGACAGACCAAGATGCTGGTATACTGGCAGGATCTGTGGGTCTATGGTTTGGCAGACCAAGATGCTGGTGTACTGGCAGGATCTGTGGGTCTATGGATTGGCAGACCAAGATGCTGGTATACTGGCAGGATCTGTGGGTCTATGGTTTGGCAGACCAAGATGCTGGTATACTGGCAGGATCTGTGGGTCTATGGTTTGGCAGACCAAGATGCTGGTGTACTGGCAGGATCTGTGGGTCTATGGTTTGGCAGACCAAGATGCTGGTGTACTAGCAGGATCTGTGGGACTATGGATTGGCAGACCAAGATGCTGGTGTACTGGCAGGATCTGTGGGTCTATGGTTTGGCAGACCAAGATGCTGGTATACTGGCAGGATCTGTGGGTCTATGGTTTGGCAGACCAAGATGCTGGTGTACTGGCAGGATCTGTGGGTCTATGGTTTGGCAGACCAAGATGCTGGTATACTGGCAGGATCTGTGGGTCTATGGTTTGGCAGACCAAGATGCTGGTATACTGGCAGGATCTGTGGGTCTATGGTTTGGCAGACCAAGATGCTGGTGTACTGGCAGGATCTGTGGGTCTATGGATTGGCAGACCAAGATGCTGGTATACTGGCAGGATCTGTGGGTCTATGGTTTGGCAGACCAATATGCTGGTATACTGGCAGGATCTGTGGGTCTATGGTTTGGTAGACCAAGATGCTGGTGTACTGGCAGGATCTGTGGGTCTATGATTTGGTAGACCAAGATGCTGGTATACTGGCAGGATCTGTGGGTCTATGGTTTGGCAGACCAAGATGCTGGTGTACTGGCAGGATATGTGGGTCTATGGTTTGGCAAACCAAGATGCTGGTACACTGGCAGGATCTGTGGGTCTATGGTTTGGTAGACCAATATGCTGGTGTACTGGCAGGATCTTTGGGTCTATGGTTTGGCAGACCAATATGCTGGTATACTGGCAGGATCTGTGGGTCTATGGTTTGGCAGTGTTGTAGTGATAACGATAGCATACGTGATGAAGAAATTATGTCAAAATCCATTTGGTACAACAGCAATACCAACATTGGGAGGGCAACTATATATATCCAGCAATGGCATTAAACGGGTATTACATATATAGGAGACATGTTTGATGAAGATATAAGAATGTGAATAGAAGATTTTGAGAAAAGATATAACATCAAAACAAATTTCTTGACCTATGAAGGAATACAGAAATCAGTGTCGTCTTTTTTACGCCATACTCCTGTGCTAAACACATCTCTAGGCCCTACCTGCCTTTTAATATTTCACAAATAAGCAACCATCAAGAATGTTCAGCATTTTATAAAACTTTATTGAATCCAAAATTTTAAAAATTCAAAACATTCTTGAAATGGGACGACTATTCCAGAAGGAATGCACTGAAACAGAATGTTAATCAAATGACAAAAGGATGCACACGAATCAGTGAAACAGAATGGGAAAATATTAACCAAATGACAAAAGGATGCACACGACAATTCATTGAACGCAATCGTTCTCATTACAAAATCAATGCTTTATAAATGCAATATAAAAAATACTAAACTAAATTTTAAATTATTGCAGCAAGAAATTATTAACTATTACCAAATTACAAAAAAACAATTGCATTTTCGAATTGTAAATATGCAAGTTTTCATACATTCTGGTCAACACTCCATATGCTCTTTAAAAATCATGTACAATAAATGCCATATTTTTTACTTATATACAATATGCACATTACCTTTGCTATATTTGAAATGTATGGAAATGTAAAAAAAAATGGAAATAAAAAAATCAATGTTGTTATTAAGGTTGATATAAAACAGTATTGGTCATAATCTTTACCAGTTATTCCATTTTAATAATCAATGTTATATTGTTATAAGTTTATTCAAGAATAAGTCAAAAACCAATTACAGAATAGAGTATACATTGTTCATACAAACACAAACATCAAGACTAGTACAGTTTCAGTCTGCCCGACACGTACAATACTTAGCCTGATAAAATATAATGTACTGTTTCAAGGCTAGTGTCATGACATAACTTTCTCTTGCAATTAAATCTTCGTTTATTTACAACTACAGTCAATATAAAAATAACAACATCAAGATCAAATCTACACGTACACCTACACTTACATTTAAAATGAAATAGTATATGTATCTACAATTGTGATTACATATAGATCTAAGCATACATTTACGTTTACAGATACATATATATATATCTATCGCCACCTTAATGTTCATCTCAATGTTATCTACACCTAACTCTGCTCGCACCTTTATAATCATCATCTACACTTACACTTACACCTGCATCTACATCTTCACATACATCTACATCTATACCTACATCTATATCTAAATGATGACCTAGATCTGCATTCAGATTTAGATATACATCAAGAAACTTCGTCTACCGTTACGTCTACACCTACATCTACATCGACACTTACACCTACATCTACATCGACACTTACACCTACACCTACATCGACACTTACACCTACACCTACATCTAAAACATCATATTTACAACTACATATACATCTGCATCTGCGCCTACGTCTGCATCTGTATCTTCATATACTTCTACATCTACATCTACCTTTACATCAACTATTATATCTACATCAACTATTTTATCTACATCAACTATTATATCTACATCAACTATCTACATCAACTATCTACATCACCTATTATATCTACATCAACTATTTTATCCACATCTTTGTAAACATCTGCATCTACATCTTCGAAGGCATCTGTACCTACATCTAAATAATAAACAATCCCTGATCTTCCAGAACATCTACATGTTCATTTACATCTGTATCTACATCAACATCTACGTCTAGACTCAACTCTTTCAATTTCTACACCAACTCTTCTATCTGTACACATGTACATCAACTCATATATTTACATCTATATCAACTCCTACCCCTAAATAACATGTTTTATATCTGCATCAACTCTTATGTCTACACGTACATCATATCTATTCTCTATTCTTCATCAAATTTAACATTTGCATCTACATCAACTCTTATATCTATATTTCCATCAACTCGTTTACCATCAACAACTTTTCCATATCTGCATCAGCTCAGCTACATCTACATCAACTGTTATAGATACATCTACATCAACTGTTATAGATACATCTACATCAACTGTTATAGATACATCTACATCAACTGTTATAGATACATCTACATCAACTGTTATAGATACATCTACATCAACTGTTATAGATACATCTACATCAACTGTTATAGATACATCTACATCAACTGTTATAGATACATCTACATCAACTGTTATAGATACATCTACATCAACTGTTATAGATACATCTACATCAACTGTTATAGATACATCTACATCAACTGTTATAGATACATCTACATCAACTGTTATAGATACATCTACATCAACTGTTATAGATACATCTACATCAACTGTTATAGATACATCTACATCAACTGTTATAGATACATCTACATCAACTGTTATAGATACATCTACATCAACTGTTATAGATACATCTACATCAACTGTTATATATACATCTACATCAACTGTTATAGATACATCTACATCAACTGTTATATATACATCTACATCAACTGTTATAGATACATCTACATCAACTGTTATAGATACAATTACATCAACTGTTATAGATACATGTGCATCAACTGTTATAGATACATGTACATCAACTATTATAGATACATGTACATCAACTGTTATAGATACATGTACATCAACTGTTATAGATACATCTACATCAACTGTTATAGATACATCTACATCAACTGTTATAGATACATCTACATCAACTGTTATAGATACATCTACATCAACTGTTATAGATACATCTACATCAACTGTTATAGATACATCTACATCAACTGTTATAGATACATCTACATCAACTGTTATAGATACATGTACATCAACTGTTATAGATACATGTACATCAACTGTTATAGATACATGTACATCAACTGTTATAGATACATCTACATCAACTGTTATAGATACATCTACATCAACTGTTATAGATACATCTACATCAACTGTTATAGATACATGTACATCAACTGTTATAGATACATGTACATCAACTGTTATAGATACATGTACATCAACTGTTATAGATACATGTACATCAACTGTTATAGATACATCTACATCAACTGTTATAGATACATCTACATCAACTGTTATAGATACATCTACATCAACTGTTATAGATACATCTACATCAACTGTTATAGATACATGTACATCAACTGTTATAGATACATCTACATCAACTGTTATAGATACATGAACATCAACTGTTATAGATACATCTACAGCAACTGTTATAGATACATCTACATCAACTGTTATAGATACATCTACATCAACTGTTATAGATACATCTACATCAACTGTTATAGATACATGAACATCAACTGTTATAGATACATGTACATCAACTATTATAGATACATGTACATCAACTGTTATAGATACATGTACATCAACTGTTATAGATACATCTACATCAACTGTTATAGATACATCTACATCAACTGTTATAGATACATCTACATCAACTGTTATAGATACATCTACATCAACTGTTATAGATACATCTACATCAACTGTTATAGATACATCTACATCAACTGTTATAGATACATCTACATCAACTGTTATAGATACATCTACATCAACTGTTATATATACATCTACATCAACTGTTATAGATACATCTACATCAACTGTTATATATACATCTACATCAACTGTTATAGATACATCTACATCAACTGTTATAGATACAATTACATCAACTGTTATAGATAATGTGCATCAACTGTTATAGATACATGTACATCAACTATTATAGATACATGTACATCAACTGTTATAGATACATGTACATCAACTGTTATAGATACATCTACATCAACTGTTATAGATACATCTACATCAACTGTTATAGATACATCTACATCAACTGTTATAGATACATCTACATCAACTGTTATAGATACATCTACATCAACTGTTATAGATACATCTACATCAACTGTTATAGATACATCTACATCAACTGTTATAGATACATGTACATCAACTGTTATAGATACATGTACATCAACTGTTATAGATACATGTACATCAACTGTTATAGATACATCTACATCAACTGTTATAGATACATCTACATCAACTGTTATAGATACATCTACATTAACTGTTATAGATACATGTACATCAACTGTTATAGATACATGTACATCAACTGTTATAGATACATGTACATCAACTGTTATAGATACATGTACATCAACTGTTATAGATACATCTACATCAACTGTTATAGATACATGAACATCAACTGTTATAGATACATCTACATCAACTGTTATAGATACATGTACATCAACTGTTATAGATACATCTACATCAACTGTTATAGATACATCTACATCAACTGTTATAGATACATGAACATCAACTGTTATAGATACATCTACATCAACTGTTAAAGATACATGTACATCAACTGTTATAGATACATCTACATCAACTGTTATAGATACATCTACATCAACTGTTATAGATACATCTACATCAACTGTTATATCTACATCTACATCAACTGTTATAGATACATCTACATCAACTGTTATAGATACATCTACATCAGCTGTTATAGATACATCTACATCAACTGTTATAGATACATCTACATCAACTGTTATATCTACATCTACATCAACTGTTATAGATACATCTACATCAACTGTTATAGATACATCTACATCAACTGTTATAGATACATCTACATCAACTGTTATAGATACATCTACATCAACTGTTATAGATACATCTACATCAACTGTTACAGATACATGTACATCAACTGTTATAGATACATGTACATCAACTGTTATAGATACATCTACATCAACTGTTATAGATACATCTACATCAACTGTTATAGATACATCAACATCAACTGTTATAGATACATCTACATCAACTGTTATAGATACATCTACATCAACTGTTATAGATACATGTACATCAACTGTTATAGATACATCTACATCAACTGTTATAGATACATCTACATCAACTGTTATAGATACATGTACATCAACTGTTATAGATACATCTACATCAACTGTTATAGATACATCTACATCAACTGTTATAGATACATCTACATCAACTGTTATAGATACATCTACATCAGCTGTTATAGATACATCTACATCAGCTGTTATAGATACATCTACATCAACTGTTATAGATACATCTACATCAACTGTTATAGATACATCTACATCAACTGTTATAGATACATCTACATCAACTGTTATAGATACATCTACATCAACTGTTATAGATACATCTACATCAACTGTTATAGATACACCTACATCAACTGTTATAGATACATCTACATCAACTGTTATAGATACATCTACATCAACTGTTATAGATACATGTACATCAACTGTTATAGATACATCTACATCAGCTGTTATAGATACATCTACATCAGCTGTTATAGATACATCTACATCAACTGTTATAGATACATCTACATCAACTGTTATAGATACATCTACATCAACTGTTATAGATACATCTACATCAACTGTTATAGATACATGTACATCAACTGTTATAGATACATCTACATCAACTGTTATAGATACATCTACATCAACTGTTATAGATACATCTACATCAACTGTTATAGATACATCTACATCAACTGTTATAGATACATCTACATCAACTGTTATAGATACATGTACATCAACTGTTATAGATACATCTACATCAGCTGTTATAGATACATCTACATCAACTGTTATAGATACATCTACATCAACTGTTATAGATACATGTACATCAACTGTTATAGATACATCTACATCAACTGTTATAGATACATGTACATCAACTGTTATAGATACATCTACATCAACTGTTATAGATACATCTACATCAACTGTTATAGATACATCTACATCAACTGTTATAGATACATCTACATCAACTGTTATAGATACATGTACATCAACTGTTATAGATACATGTACATCAACTGTTATAGATACATCTACATCAACTGTTATAGATACATCTACATCAGCTGTTATAGATACATCTACATCAGCTGTTATAGATACATCTACATCAACTGTTATAGATACATCTACATCAACTGTTATAGATACATCTACATCAACTGTTATAGATACATCTACATCAACTGTTATAGATACATCTACATCAACTGTTATAGATACATCTACATCAACTGTTATAGATACATCTACATCAGCTGTTATAGATACATCTACATCAACTGTTATAGATACATGTACATCAACTGTTATAGATACATCTACATCAACTGTTATAGATACATCTACATCAGCTGTTATAGATACATCTACATCAACTGTTATAGATACATCTACATCAACTGTTATAGATACATCTACATCAACTGTTATAGATACATCTACATCAACTGTTATAGATACATCTACATCAACTGTTATAGATACATCTACATCAACTGTTATAGATACATCTACATCAACTGTTATAGATACATCTACATCAACTGTTATAGATACATCTACATCAACTGTTATAGATACATGAACATCAACTGTTATAGATACATCTACATCAACTGTTATAGATACATCTACATCAACTGTTATAGATACATGTACATCAACTGTTATAGATACATCTACATCAACTGTTATAGATACATCTACATCAACTGTTATAGATACATCTACATCAACTGTTATAGATACATCTACATCAACTGTTATAGATACATGTACATCAACTGTTATAGATACATGTACATCAACTGTTATAGATACATCTACATCAACTGTTATAGATACATCTACATCAACTGTTATAGATACATCTACATCAACTGTTATAGATACATCTACATCAACTGTTATAGATACATCTACATCAGCTGTTATAGATACATCTACATCAGCTGTTATAGATACATCTACATCAACTGTTATAGATACATCTACATCAACTGTTATAGATACATGAACATCAACTGTTATAGATACATGTACATCAACTGTTATAGATACATGTACATCAACTGTTATAGATACATCTACATCAGCTGTTATAGATACATGTACATCAACTGTTATAGATACATCTACATCAACTGTTATAGATACATCTACATCAACTGTTATAGATACATCTACATCAACTGTTATAGATACATGTACATCAACTGTTATAGATACATGTACATCAACTGTTATAGATACATGTACATCAACTGTTATAGATACATCTACATCAACTGTTATAGATACATCTACATCAACTGTTATAGATACATCTACATCAACTGTTATAGATACATCTACATCAGCTGTTATAGATACATCTACATCAGCTGTTATAGATACATCTACATCAACTGTTATAGATACATCTACATCAACTGTTATAGATACATGAACATCAACTGTTATAGATACATGTACATCAACTGTTATAGATACATCTACATCAACTGTTATAGATACATCTACATCAACTGTTATAGATACATCTACATCAACTGTTATAGATACATCTACATCAACTGTTATAGATACATCTACATCAACTGTTATAGATACATCTACATCAACTGTTATAGATACATCTACATCAACTGTTATAGATACATCTACATCAACTGTTATAGATACATCTACATCAACTGTTATAGATACATGAACATCAACTGTTATAGATACATCTACATCAACTGTTATAGATACATCTACATCAACTGTTATAGATACATCTACATCAACTGTTATAGATACATCTACATCAGCTGTTATAGATACATCTACATCAACTGTTATAGATACATCTACATCAACTGTTATAGATACATGTACATCAACTGTTATAGATACATCTACATCAACTGTTATAGATACATGTACATCAACTGTTATAGATACATCTACATCAACTGTTATAGATACATGTACATCAACTGTTATAGATACATCTACATCAACTGTTATAGATACATCTACATCAACTGTTATAGATACATGTACATCAACTGTTATAGATACATGTACATCAACTGTTATAGATACATCTACATCAACTGTTATAGATACATCTACATCAACTGTTATAGATACATGTACATCAACTGTTATAGATACATCTACATCAACTGTTATAGATACATGTACATCAACTGTTATAGATACATGTACATCAACTGTTATAGATACATCTACATCAACTGTTATAGATACATCTACATCAACTGTTATAGATACATCTACATCAACTGTTATAGATACATCTACATCAACTGTTACAGATACATGTACATCAACTGTTACAGATACATGTACATCAACTGTTATAGATACATCTACATCAACTGTTATAGATACATCTACATCAACTGTTATAGATACATCTACATCAACTGTTATAGATACATCTACATCAACTGTTATAGATACATGTACATCAACTGTTATAGATACATCTACATCAACTGTTATAGATACATGTACATCAACTGTTATGGATACATGTACATCAACTGTTATAGATACATGTACATCAACTGTTATAGATACATATACATCAACTGTTATAGATACATCTACATCAACTGTTATAGATACATCTAGATCAACTGTTATAGATACATCTACATCAACTGTTATAGATACATCTACATCAACTGTTATAGATACATGTACATCAACTGTTATAGATACATCTACATCAACTGTTATAGATACATCTACATCAACTGTTATAGATACATCTACATCAACTGTTATAGATACATGTACATCAACTGTTATAGATACATCTACATCAACTGTTATAGATACATGTACATCAACTGTTATAGATACATCTACATCAACTGTTATATCCACATCTACATCAACTGTTATAGATACATCTACATCAACTGTTATAGATACATCTACATCAACTGTTATAGATACATGTACATCAACTGTTATAGATACATCTACATCAACTGTTATAGATACATCTACATCAACTGTTATAGATACATGTACATCAACTGTTATAGATACATCTACATCAACTGTTATAGATACATCTACATCAACTGTTATAGATACATCTACATCAACTGTTATAGATACATCTACATCAACTGTTATAGATACATCTACATCAACTGTTATAGATACATGTACATCAACTGTTATAGATACATCTACATCAGCTGTTATAGATACATCTACATCAACTGTTATAGATACATCTACATCAACTGTTATAGATACATGTACATCAACTGTTATAGATACATCTACATCAACTGTTATAGATACATGTACATCAACTGTTATAGATACATCTACATCAACTGTTATAGATACATCTACATCAACTGTTATAGATACATCTACATCAACTGTTATAGATACATCTACATCAACTGTTATAGATACATGTACATCAACTGTTATAGATACATGTACATCAACTGTTATAGATACATCTACATCAACTGTTATAGATACATCTACATCAGCTGTTATAGATACATCTACATCAGCTGTTATAGATACATCTACATCAACTGTTATAGATACATCTACATCAACTGTTATAGATACATCTACATCAACTGTTATAGATACATCTACATCAACTGTTATAGATACATCTACATCAACTGTTATAGATACATCTACATCAACTGTTATAGATACATCTACATCAGCTGTTATAGATACATCTACATCAACTGTTATAGATACATGTACATCAACTGTTATAGATACATCTACATCAACTGTTATAGATACATCTACATCAGCTGTTATAGATACATCTACATCAACTGTTATAGATACATCTACATCAACTGTTATAGATACATCTACATCAACTGTTATATCTACATCTACATCAACTGTTATAGATACATCTACATCAACTGTTATAGATACATCTACATCAACTGTTATAGATACATCTACATCAACTGTTATAGATACATCTACATCAACTGTTATAGATACATCTACATCAACTGTTATAGATACATGAACATCAACTGTTATAGATACATCTACATCAACTGTTATAGATACATCTACATCAACTGTTATAGATACATGTACATCAACTGTTATAGATACATCTACATCAACTGTTATAGATACATCTACATCAACTGTTATAGATACATGTACATCAACTGTTATAGATACATCTACATCAACTGTTATAGATACATGTACATCAACTGTTATAGATACATGTACATCAACTGTTATAGATACATCTACATCAACTGTTATAGATACATCTACATCAACTGTTATAGATACATCTACATCAACTGTTATAGATACATCTACATCAACTGTTATAGATACATCTACATCAGCTGTTATAGATACATCTACATCAGCTGTTATAGATACATCTACATCAACTGTTATAGATACATCTACATCAACTGTTATAGATACATGAACATCAACTGTTATAGATACATGTACATCAACTGTTATAGATACATGTACATCAACTGTTATAGATACATCTACATCAGCTGTTATAGATACATGTACATCAACTGTTATAGATACATCTACATCAACTGTTATAGATACATCTACATCAACTGTTATAGATACATCTACATCAACTGTTATAGATACATGTACATCAACTGTTATAGATACATGTACATCAACTGTTATAGATACATGTACATCAACTGTTATAGATACATCTACATCAACTGTTATAGATACATCTACATCAACTGTTATAGATACATCTACATCAACTGTTATAGATACATCTACATCAGCTGTTATAGATACATCTACATCAGCTGTTATAGATACATCTACATCAACTGTTATAGATACATCTACATCAACTGTTATAGATACATGAACATCAACTGTTATAGATACATGTACATCAACTGTTATAGATACATGTACATCAACTGTTATAGATACATCTACATCAGCTGTTATAGATACATCTACATCAACTGTTATAGATACATCTACATCAACTGTTATAGATACATCTACATCAACTGTTATAGATACATCTACATCAACTGTTATAGATACATCTACATCAACTGTTATAGATACATCTACATCAACTGTTATAGATACATCTACATCAACTGTTATAGATACATCTACATCAACTGTTATAGATACATCTACATCAACTGTTATAGATACATCTACATCAACTGTTATAGATACATCTACATCAACTGTTATAGATACATCTACATCAACTGTTATAGATACATCTACATCAACTGTTATAGATACATCTACATCAACTGTTATAGATACATCTACATCAGCTGTTATAGATACATCTACATCAGCTGTTATAGATACATCTACATCAACTGTTATAGATACATCTACATCAACTGTTATAGATACATGAACATCAACTGTTATAGATACATGTACATCAACTGTTATAGATACATGTACATCAACTGTTATAGATACATGTACATCAACTGTTATAGATACATATACATCAACTGTTATAGATACATCTACATCAACTGTTATAGATACATCTACATCAACTGTTATAGATACATCTACATCAACTGTTATAGATACATCTACATCAACTGTTATAGATACATGAACATCAACTGTTATAGATACATCTACATCAACTGTTATAGATACATGTACATCAACTGTTATAGATACATCTACATCAACTGTTATAGATACATCTACATCAGCTGTTATAGATACATCTACATCAACTGTTATAGATACATCTACATCAACTGTTATAGATACATGTACATCAACTGTTATAGATACATCTACATCAACTGTTATAGATACATGTACATCAACTGTTATAGATACATCTACATCAACTGTTATAGATACATGTACATCAACTGTTATAGATACATCTACATCAACTGTTATAGATACATGTACATCAACTGTTATAGATACATCTACATCAACTGTTATAGATACATCTACATCAACTGTTATAGATACATGTACATCAACTGTTATAGATACATGTACATCAACTGTTATAGATACATCTACATCAACTGTTATAGATACATCTACATCAACTGTTATAGATACATCTACATCAACTGTTATAGATACATCTACATCAACTGTTATAGATACATGTACATCAACTGTTATAGATACATGTACATCAACTGTTATAGATACATCTACATCAAATGTTATAGATACATCTACATCAACTGTTATAGATACATCTACATCAACTGTTATAGATACATCTACATCAACTGTTACAGATACATGTACATCAACTGTTATAGATACATGTACATCAACTGTTATAGATACATGTACATCAACTGTTATAGATACATCTACATCAACTGTTATAGATACATGTACATCAACTGTTATAGATACATCTACATCAACTGTTATAGATACATCTACATCAACTGTTATAGATACATGTACATCAACTGTTATAGATACATGTACATCAACTGTTATAGATACATGTACATCAACTGTTATAGATACATATACATCAACTGTTATAGATACATCTACATCAGCTGTTATAGATACATCTACATCAACTGTTATAGATACATCTACATCAACTGTTATAGATACATGTACATCAACTGTTATAGATACATCTACATCAACTGTTATAGATACATGTACATCAACTGTTATAGATACATCTACATCAACTGTTATAGATACATGTACATCAACTGTTATAGATACATCTACATCAACTGTTATAGATACATGTACATCAACTGTTATAGATACATCTACATCAACTGTTATAGATACATCTACATCAACTGTTATAGATACATGTACATCAACTGTTATAGATACATGTACATCAACTGTTATAGATACATCTACATCAACTGTTATAGATACATCTACATCAACTGTTATAGATACATCTACATCAACTGTTATAGATACATCTACATCAACTGTTATAGATACATGTACATCAACTGTTATAGATACATGTACATCAACTGTTATAGATACATCTACATCAACTGTTATAGATACATCTACATCAACTGTTATAGATACATCTACATCAACTGTTATAGATACATCTACATCAACTGTTATAGATACATGTACATCAACTGTTACAGATACATGTACATCAACTGTTATAGATACATCTACATCAACTGTTATAGATACATCTACATCAACTGTTATAGATACATGTACATCAACTGTTATAGATACATCTACATCAACTGTTATAGATACATCTACATCAACTGTTATAGATACATGTACATCAACTGTTATAGATACATGTACATCAACTGTTATAGATACATGTACATCAACTGTTATAGATACATATACATCAACTGTTATAGATACATCTACATCAACTGTTATAGATACATCTAGATCAACTGTTATAGATACATCTACATCAACTGTTATAGATACATCTACATCAACTGTTATAGATACATGTACATCAACTGTTATAGATACATCTACATCAACTGTTATAGATACATCTACATCAACTGTTATAGATACATCTACATCAACTGTTATAGATACATGTACATCAACTGTTATAGATACATCTACATCAACTGTTATAGATACATGTACATCAACTGTTATAGATACATCTACATCAACTGTTATATCCACATCTACATCAACTGTTATAGATACATCTACATCAACTGTTATAGATACATCTACATCAACTGTTATAGATACATGTACATCAACTGTTATAGATACATGTACATCAACTGTTATAGATACATCTACATCAACTGTTATAGATACATGTACATCAACTGTTATAGATACATCTACATCAACTGTTATAGATACATCTACATCAACTGTTATAGATACATGTACATCAACTGTTATAGATACATCTACATCAACTGTTATAGATACATGTACATCAACTGTTATAGATACATCTACATCAACTGTTATATCTACATCTACATCAACTGTTATAGATACATCTACATCAACTGTTATAGATACATCTACATCAACTGTTATATCTACATCTACATCAACTGTTATAAATACATGTACATCAACTGTTATAGATACATCTACATCAACTGTTATATCTACATCTACATCAACTGTTATAGATACATCTACATCAACTGTTATAGATACATCTACATCAACTGTTATAGATACATGTACATCAACTGTTATAGATACATGTACATCAACTGTTATAGATACATGTACATCAACTGTTATAGATACATGTACATCAACTGTTATAGATACATCTACATCAACTGTTATAGATACATCTACATCAACTGTTATAGATACATGTACATCAACTGTTATAGATACATCTACATCAACTGTTATAGATACATCTACATCAACTGTTATAGATACATCTACATCAACTGTTATATCTACATGTACATCAACTGTTATAGATACATCTACATCAACTGTTATAGATACATGAACATCAACTGTTATAGATACATCTACATCAACTGTTATAGATACATCTACATCAACTGTTATAGATACATCTACATCAACTGTTATATCTACATCTACATCAACTGTTATAGATACATCTACATCAACTGTTATAGATACATCTACATCAGCTGTTATAGATACATCTACATCAACTGTTATAGATACATCTACATCAACTGTTATATCTACATCTACATCAACTGTTATAGATACATCTACATCAACTGTTATAGATACATCTACATCAACTGTTATATCTACATCTACATCAACTGTTATAGATACATCTACATCAACTGTTATAGATACATCTACATCAACTGTTATAGATACATGTACATCAACTGTTATAGATACATCTACATCAACTGTTATAGATACATCTACATCAACTGTTATAGATACATGTACATCAACTGTTATAGATACATGTACATCAACTGTTATAGATACATCTACATCAGCTGTTATAGATACATGTACATCAACTGTTATAGATACATGTACATCAGCTGTTATAGATACATCTACATCAACTGTTATAGATACATCTACATCAACTGTTATAGATACATGTACATCAACTGTTATAGATACATGTACATCAACTGTTATAGATACATGTACATCAACTGTTATAGATACATCTACATCAACTGTTATATCTACATCTACATCAACTGTTATAGATACATCTACATCAACTGTTATAGATACATCTACATCAACTGTTATAGATACATGTACATCAACTGTTATAGATACATCTACATCAACTGTTATAGATACATCTACATCAACTGTTATAGATACATGTACATCAACTGTTATAGATACATGTACATCAACTGTTATAGATACATCTACATCAGCTGTTATAGATACATGTACATCAACTGTTATAGATACATGTACATCAGCTGTTATAGATACATCTACATCAACTGTTATAGATACATCTACATCAACTGTTATAGATACATGTACATCAACTGTTATAGATACATGTACATCAACTGTTATAGATTCATGTACATCAACTGTTATAGATACATCTACATCAACTGTTATAGATACATGTACATCAACTGTTATAGATACATGTACATCAACTGTTATAGATACATCTACATCAACTGTTATAGATACATGTACATCAACTGTTATAGATACATGTACATCAACTGTTATAGATACATCTACATCAGCTGTTATAGATACATGAACATCAACTGTTATAGATACATGAACATCAACTGTTATAGATACATGTACATCAACTGTTATAGATACATGTACATCAGCTGTTATAGATACATGTACATCAACTGTTATAGATACATGTACATCAACTGTTATAGATACATCTACATCAACTGTTATAGATACATCTACATCTTCGCATAAATGTAAACCTATATCTACATCTACATATTCATTTACATATTAATTTACATATTAATCTATATCTTAACCATTGTCTACCGTTACTTCTACATCTACGTATGCCTACATCTACTTATCTACACCTCTTATATCAACATCTACATCAACGTGTATATCTACAACTACGTCAACATTTTCGCATACATGTACATCTATATCCACATTTAAATCCGTAGCAATATCTACACATACATCATCTCTGATATATACAACTGCGTCAGCATCTGTATCAACGTCTTCATCTTATTCAATTCGTATATCTACATTACATCAAGTTTGTATGTACATCTACATATTCCCATTCATCGACACCTACATCTCAATCAACACCTACATCTACATGTTCATTTCAAGTGTATCTACATCTACAGCTACATCAACTCTTATATCTACATAACACCAACTCGTATATTTACATCTACATCTTAGCATACATCTATACATAAATATACATCCAAATCATCACCTATATCTACATGTCGATTTGAACGGGTTCAATTTGAAAATGCAGTGTTCATTTTCCGATTAGAGTATCTTTTCAAAGACTTTTCCAATTGTTGATGTAAGCGTTATCCCTCGATAGTTTGATGGATTCGATCTGTCTTTATTCCCACCCTTGAATATAGGTATGATTGAACCAATCCTCATAGCTGCTGGAACATAGCAAGTTTCTCGTATCAGATCGAACAGCTGTGCGAGACGGGGAGGTAAAATGTGGCCACCATACCGTATAACTGATATATAAATCAAAAACATGTGTAAAGATGTCAGTAAGTCGGATTTAGGAAAGCCAAGCACTCTAAGTCAAGGGCCGTAACTCTGATAATATTCTTCCGATTGGTCCCAAAAAAGCACATGCCTATCAACGATGTATATCAAAAAGATGTATTAAGTTTCAGAAAGATTGATCAAAAACTGTGGGAGAAGTTTATTTTAGAACACTGGTTCTGTCAGTATGAAATCGGAAAGTCAAACGCTTTTACTCAAGGGCCCAAGTCTGAAAGTATTAATCCGAATTGTCCCAAAAAGGCACATGCTTATCAACGATGCCAATCAAAAACCATCCTCTGTTACCCAGGGTGTTATGCTCCGTTACTCTCCCCTGGGACACTCTATCAGGGAAATCTGTACTCAAATTACCCGCCCTTGGTCGGCGTGATGAAATCTGCAACCAATGAAAATGCTCGATAGAATTCAATCAGTTTTTCAATTTCAAATCTGTCGCACACTTTATTGAAGCGTATGTCGGCCATGTTTAATGAAAAAACGAAAATAGCTGTTAAATTAATTTTCATTGGCTCGCAGGTCCAAGCTGCGTAGCAGTTTGATTGGCTCACGCCGGTCATGGGCGCGTACCGTATTTCCTCTTATAGACTCCCCCGGAGTCTATTCGATACACGGCGTCTATTCGAGACCGGCGTCTATTAATTTTTTGGTATACATAAACCGACTTAGAAAAATATAGAACTGCAATCATGAATATGAATTTGTTTTGGTGAGTATTTTATCATTAATGAACGGGAACAATGTTTTCTTTTAGAGGCATACCTTAACACATTGCATATTAAATAAAACTTTGCTCATCTTATCATTCGGCGTCTATTCGAGGCCCGACGTCTATTTCCTTCAAACGGCCACACCCCGGCGTTTATTCGAGACCCGGCGTCAATTAGAGACCCGGTGTCTGTTAGAGGAAATACGGTAATTTCATTACAGATTTTCTTGATGGAGTGTCCCAGGGGTGATATAGTGGAGAGTAACGGAGCATATATAAAACCCTGGGTAACCGAGGATTATCAAAAACATGTGTAAAGTAATAACGTTTCAGAAAGAATTATAAACAATTATAGTAGGTGCAGGTGCCCTTTTCCACTGGTAGGGAACTTGGTTACAGTGAGGGTGGAGTATTTGTGATTATAGCGACGGAGTCCTTGTGGTATTATCATAGTCACTGTGATTTTAGCCTCGGTAGGTCAATGGTAAGGAGCGATAAATGGCTTGCAGATATACAAACTCAATGTTATCAGAAAAATTCAACTAAACTGTAACATATATCCATAAGTGACAGCTAAATTTATGATGGAGCCACTGATAATGTCATAAAGCTAGATATTGCCACCAAGTTCATTGTTTTGCATATCAGTATATTGTAAGTAACCGGTGCATATAGAACTGTATAAAGAAAGCATGTTGCTCCGATTAGGGTTCATCCTCTTTTATCATCAAGTAGTCGGCGTTTTATCCGTACAAAAACGTAGATATCAGTTACTTAAAATTTGTATAATGTGTACAGAAAATGTGTGAGAACATTTTATTGTCACAGCTTATTTCAAATCACAAAATGGATGTTAATTGGCTTGATTCGTCCAATATGATCTACGAATTTGATAAAAATGTCTCCCAGAACTTGCTTCTGGAAGTAGAAGATCATGGGAACTGTTTGTCTTCATTGGAAAATCGTATGGCATGGATGTTGCTGTTTTGATGAAATGTTACTACATCAGAAAATAACTGAGTAGCAATGTTATTTTCGAGGCAATCATCACTTGCAAAGAGATGGAAATGCCGTCCATTCTTCCAGCTGGTTTTATTAATGCCAATAATGTGTTACATAAGGCAACAGTTCTTGTATGCTATACTATTTTCGAAAATACATGTTTGTGAGATCATGTTCTTGTAAATGTATACAATTTGTGGGCTTTGTCAGTAGGGATTTTTGAAATATATATTGGTATGTTTGATACTTCGTGTTTGTTTCTGAATGCAATAAAGTCATTGAGGTGTATATCAATATAGACACTTGTTCAGATGGCAAATGGATAAACATTAGGTATTCGCAAAGGAAATGTTGATTATTTGAAAAGAAAATAATATAAGAATGTTCCGTTACCATCAAAATTGCCATCACAAATTCGTTGTTACTAGTGATAAAGACTGACATGTATGAGATATGTTTGTTTATTTTAGCATACATTGTGATGGAATTTTACTGGTAATCTTGCAGGACATCCACTTTATATTTTTCTACTGTTGTATGTCATTATTATTACTGATTTCCTCCTATTACTCATGAAAATGGCTTTAATTACAGTTTGGGATTTAATTAAAGCTATGCATTAGATGTGTGTGTCAAAGAGAATACAAATGATAGCATCGTGTATTGATGTGGCAAGTTATAATCTAAAATACCAGAAACTAAAGTTATTATTTTCATTTCATTATGTTTCCTGTAAATTACCTCATTTTGAAGAGTACATACAATCTCAAGATGAAAATAGGTTTTCAGGACATGACCTCTGTGACCTATATTTGGGGTCGCAGGATCACGACATCTACAATTTAGAATCCCAATGGGCCAAGGAGTCCGTACATGAAAATTTCAAGTCTCTAGGGCCAGTGGTTCTTGAGAAGATGATGAAAATATGTTTTCAGGTCATGACCTCTGTGACCCTATTTGGGATCACAAGGTCACCAAATTTACAATTTAGAATCCCCATTGGCCAAGGAGTCTGTACATAAAATTTCAGTTCCCTAGACCAAATGGTTATGAAGACGAAAAAGCTAAAAGTTTACAGACGGATGGATACCATGCCATGCCATGCCATGCCATGCGGCCTTTCAGGCTAGATGAGCTAAAAATAGAGCCATGGGCTTTGTAGCTCATCAGGGTTTATATTGTTTAACGATGAAGACTGAAATAGATGTTTAGGTCATGGCCCTTGAGATCTTCTAGGTCTTCTCCAAAAAGACCTAGAAGGCTGTACTATTGTGCAATATAACTGCCTTTTGGGTATTTTTGTTCTGGAGATGAAAATAGATTTTTAGGTCATGGACTGTGAGGCCTTTATTTGGGGCCCCAAATCTTCAACTTAGAATCCCCATTGGCTAAAAGAGTCTCTACACAATATTACAGCCTTCTAGGTATTTTTGTTCTGGAGAAGACAATGAAAATTGGTTTTTAGGTAATGGCCTGTGAGGCCCTTATTTGGGGCCCCAGCGTCACTAAATCTAAAATTTAGAATCCCCATTGGCTAAAGAGTCTACACACAATATACGAGGGGCGTTCAATAAGTGTTGCAAATTCAATTTAAAACCAACTCGCGTAGTCAATTTTTTACTTTTATTTTTCAAAATAGTTACCCTTCACCTCAATACACTTATTCCATTTCTCTTTAAGACTTTTGATGCCGCTTTTGTAGAAGTTTTCCGTTTGGCCCCCTAACCACGCCTCTGTGGCAGCTTTGACGTCTTCGTCATCCCGGAAGTGCCTTCCACGTAGGGCGGATTTCAGGTTTCTGAACAGGAAGTAGTCACTGGGGGCTAGGTCTGGGCTGTAGGGTGGGTGGTTAAGCTGTTCGAATCCACAATCCCGTATAGCGGCCTGTGCAACTCTTGACTTGTGGACTGGAGCGTTGTCATGCAAAATCAGAACACCACGTGTCAACATTCCACGGCGTTTCTGTCGAATTGTCTTTCGCAATTCTTGCATTAGGTTGGCATAATATTGACCATTCATTGTAGTTTTGGTTGGCAAGTAATCAATTAATAATATGCCTTTTGCATCCCAAAAGATTGTCGCCATAACCTTGCCAGCTGATGGTTGAGTGCGAAACCTCAGGGGAGGCGGTGAACTCGGGTGCTTCCATTGCTTTGATTCCAGTTTAGTTTCCGGGTCCCAGTGGTGTATCCAGGTTTCGTCACCTGTCACCAGACGAGACAAAAACCTGGCTTCATCCGCATTAAACCGATCCAGGAGCTCCATGCAACTTTCGGTTCTTTTCTGGCGATCTTGTGCTGTGAGGTTTCTGGGTACCCATCTTGCAGATACCTTGGACATACCAAGATGGTCATGAATTATTTTTTCAACACTTCCAACTGATATCTGGAATTCCAAAGACAGTTCAGAAACTTTAACACGGCGGTCAGCTAAAATTCGTCTTTCGATAGTGGCAATAACTTCCGGTCGGGTGACTTCAGATGGCCTGCCTGACCGTGGGTCATCGTCTAAGGACTCCCTGCCCCGCTTGAACTGAAGAGACCAGCGACAAACTGTTGAAAAGTTAGGAGCATCCTTACCCATCACATTACACATACGATTATGTATTTCTGTAGCTTTGCATCCCTCTTTAGTAAGGAACTTGATCACAGCGCGTTGTTCATGTTTGAGAGAATACATGATTATGGAGACCCCTAGGTCAGCGCAGCTATTATATCTAATTATATACCTCCCGGGTGTGTTAATAGCCTTTCAAGTTAGTCTTTATCCCCGTGGAAGATCACTACTTTGCATGAGAGGGCCTTACAAGGTTAGATAATGCCCTGCTGCGAGGGCCTTACAAGCGTTTATAAGGCCCTCGCAGCAGGGCATTATCTAACATTTTAAGGCCCTCTCATGCAAAGTAGTGATCTTCCACGGGGATAAAGACTAACTTGAAAGGCTATTAACACACCCGGGAGGTATATTGAAAGTAAGACCTGGAAATGCACTTAGAATAATTTTTCAGACTTGCAACGCAATAGCCAACAAGCATCAATTATTATCGAAAATTATACAAAGTTAAAAATTTCCAAGTTGAAATAGCTGGTTTCGAACCTGGCACCCTCCGCTCTCTAAACTGGCGCCTTAGACCGCTCGGCTATGCAGACCGAGATGATGAGTAGAGTTGAATTACTCCATTTATAGTCATACCTTCTTTGCCTCGATATAACGCAACCGAGGGCGACATACCCTTTATAAAAACACGATTTGGGAATCACAAATTATAAATTGTAAATTTTTACATTTGACGTTTATAAATAGGAAGAAAACATTCCTCCTTCGTCTTCTGCTTTTAAAATGGTCTAAGCGGAGGAATTAGGCACTGAAGAATGATAGAAAATCACGTGGGTACCGCGTGATATAGCGAACTGCACACGCCGCACGTGCTACACGTACGGCTAGGCTGACGGTTTGCCTCAAGCAAATTCAGGGGCCGTGTCAAAGGTTTATACGGTTTAAATTTTGGGTTTTTTAATTTTGAGGTAAAATTAAATATTTTCAATGTAAAGGTCGGTATATAAGACAGAAAAAGACCTCGCCCACGGGATTTCCGTGGAAAGAAAGCCCCTGCCCTCGGGATCGGCCACGGGGTCGGGCAAGCCCTCCCCCTAGGCCGCTCCCTAGGGCAGCGGGCTCCCTTTCCACGGAAATCCCTGGTGCGCGGTCTTTCTCCTTAACATAATTGTTATGTCTAGAAATTGTTTTGACATGTGTCAATGTTATGTTTTGACTATAGTAACACCTGCTATAAGCTGACCCTGTTTATGTAAACACCAATGCCCTGCTTGCATCACTTATTGAACGCCCCTCGTAACAGCATATTTTTGTTCTGGAGAAGAAGATGAAAATAGGGTTTTAGGTTATGGCGTGCAAGGCCCTAATTTGGGGTCACAGGGTCACCAATTTTACAATTTAGAATCCCCATTGGACAAGGAGTCTACACAAAAAATTTGAGCTCTCTAGAGTTATTGGTTCTGGAGAAGAAGAATGAAGAAGCGAAAAATTTACGGACGCCGGACGCCATGCCATAAGCCCATCGGGCCTTTTAGGCCTGATGATCTAAAAATGTGAAAATTTTCGGACAACGCCTGACGGACAAGGATCCATGTCACAAGCCAATCTGGGCTTAAATCTTTAAGTCCCATGGTTTATAAGATTTTTACCATTTCTTCTTCCAGTTGCCACTATATAAGAAGTACGATGTCAAATTTACTTATTTTATTTCATGTTCACAGATTTCCTGCTGAACTGGTATAATAGTTTACTTGTTCAAAGTGACAGACAACAAAACACATTGAGCATCATTACTATATACAGAAGTTTATTTGTGAAGTGTACATGTTAGTTTCACCAGTTTGTACATGGTTGAACCTTGCAAACATTCATGGAGAGACCAAAACAAATGAGCAAACCAAAACCTTGAATAGTATCCATGATGAGTGGGCTTCAATCATGTCCCTAACAACTTGCATCTTAAATGAACATAAGATTAAAATAAATAGTTGTATCTGATGTTTGTCAACATCTTGAATTGTCCAGGTGCACAACAATGTGACGGATACTTCTAGAGAATTAGTGAAGTTGATGCATCAATCAGTGAATCCGCTGTCACCCCTGATTAAGTCGCTAAATAAACCATTTTAATCTGGGTTGAAAAATAGCAGACATTATTTCAGCAATTGCGACACCCCGAGAAGTTTCCCGGAAATACCCCCTCTTCCCGATGAATCCATCACATGTTCAAGCAGAAGTCGCTGAATGAAGGTCACAATGAGTGTTGCCACAATTAATCCCTTAAACTAATGGAATGGTTTGACTACTCCTTTCAACAAATCAGATTTCCACAATTTCATTTCATGTGTGGTTACAATCACATGACATGAAGCCGGTAAAACTTTACATTCGAGATGCTCTCGTGTATAACAAGGATGTAGTTTCTTTGTTATGTTAAATGGTCAATAATAATCAATCACAGGAGCAGAGACATTGCACATGAAGTAGTTCAAACAAAGACAATGTCACCAGAAGCATGTGGTACCCGACACTGTACTATAATAGTAAATACTACAGGGAAGCAACAAGCCAAGTTTAGAGGTCTGCCTGCCTGTCTGTCTCCATTGAGGAGTTACTCAGCACTAGCAGAACAAGATGCATGCTACAGAGGCAAGGAGCAAATACTTTCTTTTGTACACCTCAACATCATCACTTGGTAAATGCTTCCATGACGAGACTTAACCATGAAACATCAATGATAGAGATATTACTATGAAATATTGCTATACCAGTGATTTGTCTCATTGTTTTGGCGAACCATCTAATGAGAGGTTAAATTAATATTGTGTCAGATTTCTTGATTAAACATACCTGCTATTAGCAAGAACATCTGCATTACACTGTGCCTATGCCAAACAATCATTGATAGATGGATGTGAACGCCTGATGTCAGAGAAAGAGTTTCCTCTCATAACCAATGAGAGGTCAAGACACATTACCTTGTTTCTGCTTATGAAAGACCATGCATATTCTCCATGGGCTAAGTAAAAAACACTTGATCAATGTCTATTTACAGAATATGAATGTACATGGTAATCTTGATACACAATCACAACAGAACCTTTACAACAAAATTACAATGTGCAATGTTCAGTTTGCTAGATAGATATATTACAATGTGGAGCCAGAAGGGCGAAGCTGGCTCATCATATACACAACTCCCAGTTTGACCAGGAGGCAAGCAACCTTCCATCCGTCCGTCCGTCCATCCATCCATCCGTCTATATGCAGAAAGCTGCACATCCACAGCACTAGATGGACAGAAGGACTGACGGTGGCTTATCTACAACATGCACACTTCTTGTTTATATATTAATATGGAAAGATATATATGTTCTATATATTACATCAAGATTAGCCTATATACACATCACTTTAATGAAAAGTATGCAGAAACTAAAGAGAAATGTTTGTTCATGTTATTTGTCTGCTCTAGCCAGGTGGGAGTTGAGGCAGGTTGTCAAGTGGCGGTGAAGAGGGAAGGAAGGAGGGAAGGAGGGAGGGAGGAGGTGAAGAAGGAGAGGAGGTAAGTGAAGAGAAGCACAACCACAGGAGATACTGACACGGACCACATGACCTGCTTGTTCAGTGCACAAATGTAGCTATGTGTTAAATATTCGCTTGCGAACAGCATTCCTTGCCCCCTGGTCACACAAGAAATAAGCAGAAGAGAAATTTCTTTCATAAAATTATTTGCAAAACAGAAAATTTTTAACATGTTAAATGTTGAAACAGTTTTCACTATCATGCTCATAAAGTAGCAAACAAATCTACAATACAAATGTGTTTCATCATGTAAGAGACTTAGTTATTTTTAAGTGGGCTTCTGTCTAAATTTCATTGTTGTTGAACTCCATTAAACATTGTTAAAACAAATGAAAGTTGATTGAACAAATGAATTGTCCCTTCTCTTATTTCACAATGATTGGGAGACATCATGGACCATTTCCATTTCAGCAATAAATACACATCCATACTGAAGATTGTGAAATGGTCACACTGCCATTTCAGTGTATTCTTCATAAAAGTTAACTGTTCAAGTTTGTTCCTCTGTAAGTCACCAGACACAATAACTCACTGTTGAACATTTCTTCAAAGTTCAGAAACAGTAGACCTTCACAAGCCCACGAGATGTAGTAAAGTTTCTGATTGGACCAAAGTCTGATCACATGACAGACAAGCTGTCGACTGATTGGTGTTCTACTTGCAGCAGCCTCCCTCTGACTGCGTGCCAGGTTCATTGTTCAACCTCACACCTGGGGCTCTCTGTTGTACTGCTCCTCCCCCTTCGTTCTTGGGCAACTTCTTCGCTGAAATCATACAACATACCTTCGGCTTCAGCATTTGAGAGAGAGTTTATTCCCTGTATCAACTTAAATATAATTTAAAAGACAAGTGTTTAAAGGAATAAATGTATTTTTACCTGTATTAGTATTAAAATGTGGTTATAAATATAGGATTATCCTGTTGTTCAAAACACTGTATTGCACATAATTATTGTCAGAAGAAGTGATTTAAAGATGAAAACATGAAAATTAAAATCATTTACCGTGGTAAACATATCATTTTCCAACAATGTTCAATACTCACCTATTGCTAAGAAGATGTCATTTACATTCATAGCAGTCTTCGCTGAAGTTTCCATGAAAAGTAAACTATTTTCTTCTGCATATGCTTGAGCCTCCTAAATCAAAGACAAACATATCTTTACTGGTTTCTAGTTTCTTGATTAAAGACAATTGCTGACCCCTGAACAAATAACAATTTGTCAGTATCACCAACTGAGAAATATCAGGGGAACTAACAGTTTTGTTTTACACAAGGATGTTGACTAGCAAGACTATGTTTAATGTTATAGAGTTCCTATGTCACTACGACCCAAATCATCCTGAAGCATCACGAAAAAGTAATTTTGCACATTTGTGAACATCCATAGACAATTCGTAATCAATTCTCAAAATCTGTAACTGATTCCTATTTGATTCGGCAAAATTCCTCTTATTTGTAGCATTCATGAAAACAATTTGTTTCTCAAAAAATATCATGCAGGATCTATGAATTTGGTATTGGATGGGCACCTCATATAACAATAGTTTGGGTAACATATCAACATGCTCATCCAAGGTAAAAATAGAGCCATGGCTCTGTAGCTCATCAAGTAGTGCATTATTAATTATTTCTAAGGTAAAAACTAACATATCAAACAAGTGACGAAGCATGCTAACATAACATACCCCGGCTTCCTGATTAGGTCAAATAAACTTTAAAGTAGTTAAAGTCACATCAGTGAATACAGAATAACATAATATATAACAAGTAGTTGTCACTAAGGTGACATGATCCCCCGCCGAAAATTAATACTTCAAAATTTAAAAATAATGTCAAGATCAGCAAAATCGACTGTCAAACATGTCGAAAAAGTCAAAGCTCCACTGTGACCTTGACAAAAATGTCAAGGTCATCAAATCTAATCAGCCCTTTGTCTTTCCTAGGAGGTGCATTATGTAAGATATGATGGAATTCCGGTGAATGGTTCTTGAGATATCCCGCTGACAACCTTAACATGTACATTAACATGTCGAAAAATTTAAAATTCCACTGTGACCTTGAGAATAATGTCAAGGTCACCATAATCTAATCAGTCCTTTTGCTTTGTGTAAGATATGATGAATATGCGGTGAATGGTTCTTGAGATATTCTGCTGACAACCTTTACATGTACATTAACATGTCGAAAAATTCAAAGTTCCGCTGTGACCTTGAAGAAATTGTCAAGGTCACCAAAATCTAATCAGCCCGTCGTTTTCCCTAGAAGGTGCTTTGTGTAAGAAATGATGCAATTCCAGTGAATGGTTCTTGAGATATCCCGCTGACAAGCTTTACATGTACATTAACGTGTCGAAAAATTCAAAGTTCCGCTGTGACCTTGAAAATAAGGTCAAGGTCACCAAAATATAATCAGCCCGTCGTCTTTCCTTGGAGAAGCTATGTGTAAAATATGAAGAGAATCCAGAGAATGGTTAATGAGATATCCCACTGACAAGGGTAAAATAACAAAGTCTTGTTGTGACCTTGAAATGAAGGTCAAGGTCACAAACCTATGTAAGAACTTTACTCTTCCCATGATGAACCCATATGCAAAATATGAAAAGAATCCAGTGAATAGTATTTGAGTTATTCCATTTCGTATGGACGTACGGACGGACGGACGCAGCCGAATACTATATCCCCTGCTTCGCGCTAAACGCGCGGCGGGGGATAATGAAAGATTAGATGAAAGTGGTGCATACAGTTTCAGAGGTGTTTTGAATTTTCAAGTGTACTGCTCAAATTATTGTTGATTGGTGTGGACCAAATAAACAAAATTGATACCTTAGGAGCACGGTACCTCCCCTTTTGGGTGCAGTAATTGAGAAGTCTTCGAAAATGTCAAAATTTTACAAACATGTCAGACAATGCTCAATGCAGTGGGTCTGGGGGAAAAGTTGAAAATGTGAAAACGCCAGATGGACAACAGAACATCTGGATTTTAAAAAGCATATCCACATGAAATGGAGGCAAAAAAACAATAAGCTTCCAGACCGGTTAGTCAAAAGCCAAGAGATATTCATAAGGAAAGAAGAAATACTTCATACCTCGTACTCTACCATTCGTTTGTTGGCGAGATCTGCCTTGTTCCCTGCAAGCGCTATCACAATGTTTGGACTTGCTTGTCTCTGCAATTCCTTTACCCACGTCTTCGCCCTACCAAATGTGTCCTAGAATACATAAAACAATTCATAGCATCATTCATTGTTGTCTCCCTTAATCGTTTTGAGATTTGGCAATTTTGAATACAGTGAAAACACGTTTAGTCGGATCAAATTTATCAAACAAACACTCTGTTACTTTATATAAGTGACTCTATAGAACAGATTTCTGGATTTGGACGGTTAATTTTACCAATCAACTGGTAAAACAACACAAATATTATTCATATACCTAAACCTTGCGTGAAATCACTGAAGTGAGCCATGAAAAACGTGTTTGTTTTGACAGTGATAAGTTCAATGCTAATCCACATTGACCTCTACTGTAAAGTTGCCTATGGAGTCAAAGAAATACAAGTGTAGCATGTTGCAATTGGTATCAGTTGTGGTGAATGATTAGTACTTTCTGAGTATTATTAACCTGTATTTCAAATCAACCACAGATAGCCAGTTAAGCATCTAAACTTTAGTGGTATGTAGTGACAGCCAAGGAAAAGAGATCCAAATTCCAAGGTAAGTTTAAACTTCTATTTGGGAATAAAGAGAATGTGTGTCTACTTCAGAACCACTAGACTAGACCACTACTACTAGAACCACATATCCAGCCGGACAACTGCTCATGCCATAAGCCCATTTAGCCTTTCAGACCCGATGAGCTCAAAATAGAGCCATGGGCTCTGTAGCTCATCAGGGTTAATATTGTTTAATGATGAAGACTGAACAAGATTTTTAGGTCATGGCCTATATGAATTTTTATTTATGAAATGAAATGAAAACTTTGTAAGCAACGAAAGTGAGATTCGAACCCTGGACCTCTATATCGTCAAAACACACCTCTACCAATTGAGCTACCGGGGATCCATACGGATAAGTGTTCATTCTGATGTGTCATGGTTGTATTGATATTTTTTCTAGTATTATATATACATATGTATGTATAGTAGAGCTGCAACGATACATTCGTATATTCGGTGAACCGAACCGTGGCAGTGTGTGAATCGTGAATCGTATTCGTTACAATGAAAACCGAATATTTTCGATTTTTTAAATTTTTGTTACTATTCACAATAACGTAATTATTATGCAAGAATTTTGTATTTAATCTGAATAAAAATACGTTTTTATTTATGTTCACAAAGTGTTTTATGCGTGAATTATATTTCACATCGTCTCAACCTGTCAACAGGAAGTAATGCGAGATCTATGTTCCATCTCGTTGTTATAAAAATCGATACCTTGCTCGTCAAAGTAAACATCACGAGAGTCAAAATGAATGAAAACATTATTCAATACGGCAACACACAAACGATATGTTTATTTTATTTGTTGATTAACTGTTGTAATTTGTCTTTCAACGTCAACAAGTTAAAATAAAAATCTTCGCTCCCGGAACGAGCATAAATAAATGTAAACTTCGATGACCCCATTATGGCTTAGCCAATCGCTGGCGTGGAAAAGACTGGCTCGACCAATGGAAAGGCCAGAAAGGTTTCGTGGGGATTTTTCATCCAGCCCTTATCGAAGCTATTCAACGAGAATTCGTAAACAATTGGAGAGTATTTTGTACACCTATTGTAACATTTTACGTCAGTTTAATGTAATTGTTCCAGGAAATGAACTATTTAGGCTTGGAAAGATATCAAGACACGAAAATAACATCGTTTTTAATGTTGATAGTTGACACAACTCACAAGCTGAACTTAATTTGTTGCTATTTTTATCTCTTATCATATTCGTGAATAATTATTCGTATTCGCTACCCCATATTCGTGATACGTATCGTATTCGCCTGGTAATGTATTCGTTGCAGCTCTAATGTATAGGTACCAATTTATGTCTACTTTGTGTAAGAAATGAAGGATTAAGTTAAAAACCTCCCTTTGCTATCAGTCAGGAGTGTATTGGGAATATTTCACTGACATATTTTGGTCATTATGTCGTATAAATCAACAAAATACCACTTTAAAGGCATACATAAAATTATTTTATAAATAGAGTGTTCCGCGGGAGTGAAAGCCAAATAATGACCCGATTGCCTCACGTTATGTCAATCAGTCATTATTTACTACTTACTTATTTTTAACACATATGGATCATAAACTGTTTTAGGCATGTTCCTGAAACTAAGACTAGCCTGATACTTTCTAAATAAACTTTAATGTTTGACACACTTTGTATTGAAATATTTTCTGCTTTTAAGAACCATAATCTATGTAATTGGTACTTTTTACAACATTTATGTATAATGTTGTCTACAGCTGGACAGATATACTTACTTGGTTTGTAATATCATAGACGACAATGGCTGCCTGAGCCCCTCTGTAGTACATGGGAGCTAGACTGTGGTAGCGCTCCTGACCCGCAGTGTCCCAGATTTCAAACTTCACTGTTGTGTCATCTAAACATACTGTCTGGGTCAAAAATGCAGCTGAAATGAAATAAAATATACATTAATGTTGCTTCCCAAAATGCACTTGAAAACGTGTTACACATACATATATATATATAACAAAATTCAGTTCAAACTTGTCCAACCCTCAGTTCTTAATAGAAACGAAGAAATCACGATTTATTCATAATTCACAAGCATTCTTTCGACCATCATGGGTCTCATCAGGTGAATGACTATATAGATATATATTACAATCATGAGGGGCTTGTTTCAAATGAAATTTAACTCTAGAATAATTTTCCTGTTTCATCAAAACAGCATTTAAATTCACAGATTGTGGACTCTTAATGATTCCCCAAACATCACATCATTCGACTTATAATCA
Source organism: Gibbula magus (assembly GCA_936450465.1). Classification (NCBI taxonomy): domain Eukaryota; kingdom Metazoa; phylum Mollusca; class Gastropoda; order Trochida; family Trochidae; genus Gibbula; species Gibbula magus. The sequence continues at coordinate 62,388,727 of OW388297.1, forward strand.
AACAAAAGTGAGCTGAGAGAAAAGAACTACCAAAGTTTGTCCTATTAGTGCATAAACTATTAACTAAATAACTAAACAAGTGTTTGCCACTAACATGGCAATGTCCCCCGCCGGTAACATTGAGTTTAAAAGACACATCATTTGGTCAAAATGAGCTACTTCATATATTGCATTACTGGTAAAAAGTGTCATGATGATTAGCAAATTTGATTACTTTGGGTGCCCGGTTTCATGAGATATTGGTTAACAAGTGGTCAAAGTGTCCTGGTCACATGGAAAACAAAACCGACTGGTGTCTGCGTCATCCCCCAATGGCTACTGACACCAAATTTGAAAACATTGGGTCTATCCGGTCATGATATCACCTTAACAAGAGTTCGAAAAGTAGTAAAAGTGTCCCGGTGACCTTGGAAATAAGGTCAAGGTCATTAAAAATCGACTGGTGTCTGCGTCTTACCACAATGTAGGCTGACACCAAATTTAAAGACTGTGGATGCAAAGCTTCATGAGATATCGCGTAAACAAGAAATATGACGTATGTACGGACGGACGCTGAATACATAGTCCCCCGTTCTGCGTTGCGGCGGGGAACAATAAGAAGATATGATCAGTCAAGTCATGATCAGCTAGGCATTAATGCCCTTAAGCCACACACCAAATTTGGTTGTCCTATCTTAAATAGTTTGAGAAAAGCTGTCCCCTTTGGAAATACCATGAACCGAGTCAAAAAATATACGGAGGGAACTAACTCTGCAAAAAATAATTGCGTGCTTCTCATTTTCACATTCCATCAAAGGTGTTAATGCCCTCAAGCCACTCACCAAATTTGGTAGTCCTATCTTAAATAGTTTCTGAGAAAAGCTCACCCCTTTATCACGGACAGACAGACTGATTGAGCTCAAACCCATTTTCCCCTTCCACTCCATCGCGGGGATAATAATAACCATTTTAAACAATTCATTAATGCTAATATTGTAGGTGCAATATTTGAGTGATAAGCATCTGATTTAATGGTCATGGTGTACTGGTATACAGATAGATGGGCTCAACTGGGAATGTATTATAAGACTAGATTAGCGTTTGCGGGACACCGCAAAAGCAGAGCAGCTCCGAAACTTAGGGTCTCGCCTTTCCCTGTTCCGCCTTCTCGTCAGCATCAATAAAATGGGAATTCTTTTTAACAAAAGTTTGTTCATTATTCGAGTTATTACTAATCATCACTGGGGTCACTTTTCACAAGTTTGTTCTTAAAACCTATTTCTTCTTTCAAAATTTGATCAAAGGATTAACGTGGCCTTAACCAATATCTCATGACCTTGACCTTTGACCTTCAAGGTCACACCATCAATGATCACTTTTCATCGCGTATAATAATCATGCAATGACTCAAAGTGTTCATAGTTAAAATATGACATATTAACAAAAGCATGCTTAAGTTTCGACCTCACTGTGACCTTGACCTTTGACAGATTTTAGCAAAAACGTTTTCAAATCTTGGTCTTTCTCCATAGTTCATATATACCAAATAAGACCCTAATAGCACCAAAAAACTTTGAAGTTATCATGTTTACAAGTATTGTTGTATTGATTTCAGAACTCATGACCTTGACCTTTGACCTTGAATGTGAACATGTCAAAATCATTCACCAGGTGTATAAGAAAGAAATTAAGCTGAGGTGTTAATATCTTCATGGAAAAAAGTTACTTAGTGACCAGTCAGTCAGTCAGTCAGTTAGTCAGCATTAGGGCTGTAGCGATTCATCGATACCTACGATACAATCGTAGCTTGGGAAATCGTGATTATTGAATCGTGAGCTTCCTGTATCGTGATACACTAAAAATAGATTTCACTTACTTAAAAATGAAAAGAAAAACTAAGTGAACACTAGAGCTGCAACGATACATTCGTATATTCGGTGAATCGAACCGTGGCAGTGTGTGAATCGAATTTTATATTCGTTACAGTGAAAACCGAATATTTTCAATTTTTATTTATTTTGTTTACTATTAACAATAATATAATTATTGTGCACGAATTTTGTATTGAATCTGAATAAAAATACGTTTTATTTACGTTCACAAAGTGTTTTATGCGTGTGTTATATTTCAAATCGTCTCAACCTGTCAACAGGCTGTCAACAGGAAGTTATGAAAGATCTATGTTCCATGTCGTTGTTATAAAAATCGATATTGCTGGTCAAAGTAAACATCACGAGAGTCAAAATTAATGAAAATATTATTGAATACGGCAACACACAAATGTTATGTTTATTTTATTTGTTGATTTACTGTTGTAATTTGTCTCTCAACGTCAACGAGTTAAAATAAAAATCTTCGCTCCCGGAACGAGCATAAATAAATGTAAACTCCATATTTGGATGACCCCATTATGGCTTAGCCAATCGCTGGCGTGGGAAAGACTGGCTCGACCAATGGAAAGGCCAGAAAGGTTTCGCGGGGATTTTTCATCCAGCCCTTATCGATGCTATTCAACGAGAATTCGTAAACAATTGGTGAGTATTTTGTACAATTATTGTAAAATTTTACGTCAATTAATGTAGTTGTGACAGGAAATGAACTATTTTGACTTGGAAAGATACCAAGAACTGAAAATAACATCGTTTTTAACGTTAATAGTTGACACAACTCACAAGCTGAACTTAAATTTTTACTATTTTTATCTGTTACCGTAGTAAACCACTTTCGATCGATTTTTCACATATAATCTATACGACTTTTATTTTGCTCATATCTAAAGGTTTATTAGCGACCTAAAAGTTACCAAACACTTCCTACTGACAGAAAAATAGAAGTAATGTGAAAAAAACAAATATTTGATCTGTCATTGAAAATATTTTCTTCAATGTTGACCTTGACTACCCTTCCACATAGACACAATTAGACTAATAGGCTACTTGTCAATGACGTTTTATTTTTTCATCTTTTTTTGACAGACAATCAATACTTATCACAGATACATTTTTATAAATAATATAATAGCATAATAAATAATTAAATATATATAAATTATATAATATATAAATATATAATAAAAATAATATTTATTGGAATCTGAATTTGAATCTGTTATATTATTTAATGCATCGCCCTTGATAAACATTTTATTATTATTATTTTTATTAAAAAGCAAAAACAACATTAACAAGCCAAATGTTTTGCCTTGTTTGACAAAAAAGGGAAAATGACAAAAATTGTAAGCTCATTAACATTTATCATTTTATGGTTATTATTGAGTAAGTTATTTTGAATAATTGGGAAAAAAACGATTTAATTATGGGAAATATGTTTTGCAGGTATGGATGAACAGAAAACTATTGTAAACCCTCCTGCCAAATTTAAGAGTGCAGTATGGAAGTACTTTGGATTTCCCAAAGCTGATGGGAAAACAGCAGAAGACATAACAATATGTAGATTGTGCGAGCACACAATTAAGTAAGTAAACACTAAACAGCTATCTGATTTAATAAATGATATATATTTTTTATTATTATTTTAATAATATTCTTACCTTTTTTTCAGATAGATTTTATTTATTTTAGAGTATATTTATTTTATTACAAGTTTTGTTTTTATAAATGAAGGGTCATTTGATTTTCCTCATACAAGTAATAAAAGCTTTTATTATATTTTCCTTTGGCTGTTGAATGTTAATGCTTTACTCAGCATAATATACTGAACTACTGATTGAACAATTTCAAATAATCTTTACAGGTACACTTGCAAGAATACATCAAATATGGCTGTGCACCTCAAGAGGAAACACTCAATTTCAATAACAGCAATAGCGTCGTCGTCCTCTACTCAAGATCAGCAAGCTACTCTGACCACAACTCCTGGGAAACCTCCATCTTCTTCCTCAAATAACCAGATGAGCATCCAGCAATCCTTTATGACAAAGCTTGCTCCTGGAAGTACAAGGGCCCAACTGATCACCCGTAATCTTGCCTTATTCATTGCAACAGATCTTAGGCCATTCTCAATTGTGCAAAGCAAAGCCTTTAAACAACTTCTGCATTCCTTGGAACCAAAGTATGAGTTGCCGTCAAGGACCACCATCGCAGAGAAAGTTGTACCAAAACTGTATGCAGACGTGAGGCAGCAAATTGAGGCGGACATCAAGAGAGCACAGACTGTCTGCATAACGGCCGATGGCTGGACATCAAGGGCTACAGAGAGTTATGTGACCATCACAGCTCATTATCTTGACCATAAATGGGTGATGCAAAACAAGGTCCTTCAGACTCGCCCCCTTCATGAGTCACACACAGGATTGAACATTGCTCAGGTTTTGACAGAGGCTATCAATGAGTGGCACCTCAGTCGACCACACGGACTGCAACCTTTGACATCTGATAGTGCAGCGAACATGCTTCTGGCGGGGAAAATTGCTGATTTCAATCCACATATACAGTGCTTTGCTCATATCATCAATTTGGCAGCCCAGAGAGCCCTGAAGTTAAACGATGTGCAAAGGCTGCTTGGTAGAGTCAGGAAAGTGGTGGCGTTCTTCCACAAGAGCTCAACAGCTAATCATCAACTGAAGCTAAAACAGGGTCTTCTGCAACTGCCACAACACAAGCTATTAATAGAAGTGAAGACGAGGTGGAACAGTGCGTACCAAATGCTTGAGCGATATCTGGAACAACAAGCTGCAATAATGGCCACACTCATGTCTCCAGAGATACCCAAGAAAGACAAGGACTTGGACACACTGTCAGCATCGGACATCACTACTGCTGAGTATCTGGTGAAGACACTCGAGCCACTGAAAACCGTCACGACTGTGTTATGCGATGCAAGTATGCCTACTCTCTCCATGGTACAACCGACTCTTGTTCATCTGAAGTTGTCAATGCGGCCTTTGGAGACTGACCCAACCACTGTCCGCCATGCGAAGGCTGCCGTCTTGAGTGATCTGGAGTCAAGATATGCAGATCCTGAATTGAGAACACTGATGCTTCAGGCCAGTGCCATTGATCCAAGATTCAAGGCTTTACCTTTTATTGAAGAAGCAGAGAAGCTGGAGGTCCTCACATCTCTAGTCACACTTGCCGAATCTCTTGATCGTAGCTGCACACTGGTTAGTAATATTCCAGCTTTCCAATGTCATGTTTTCATGGAAAAGTTTTCAGTGCTCATTGTTTAGACTGCAGACAAGTTTTGGTATATGATAGTTAAATAAACGCTTACAGAAATGTCAATCAAAATTTGAATTGTATGATTGTATGAATCAGTATGATTGGAAGTTTTGATAATTACAGTTCCATTTGTTATACTTATTGCAGCTGAAACCTTTTGTTAAATGTTCCATCATTTTGTTACAGCATACAGAGGTGAAGTCAGAGCCAGGCCAGGAGACAGCAGTTCCAGAGCTACCGAACCTACCAGACCTGCCCACGGAACAAGTTCAGCCTAAACAGGAAGAAGAACCAGCTGCCAAGAAGTCTGCAATGGAGTCATTATTTGGTGACGTATTTGTGGTGTCCCATCAGCCAGCAACTAAAACCAAAATGGAGATCATCGAGGATGAACTTAGAGTCTACAAGGCAATGGATTCGTTAGACATCAACGCATCTCCACTGGCATGGTGGGAATGCAATCAGTTCCAACTGCCACATTTAGCCAGAGTGGCCAAGCATTTTCTTTGCATTCCTGCCACTAGCGTACCTAGTGAAAGAGTATTCAGCACTGCTGGAGATATTGTGACAGCCCAAAGAGCTTCACTTTTGCCTGAGAATGTGGACACTCTGGTATTTCTAAAAAAAAATGTACACTTGTGAGTTAGTAACATGCTGTACCCACTAACCCACTACCCATGTGCCAAATTATCATGTCCCCAGTTCATTGTTTATTTTACATTGTTATTTTGAAAGTCAAAATGAATAAAAAGTAACTCAGAGTACCTGATTTTTAGTGTTTTCAATTTTTTATTTTTCCATTCGTATTCGTGAATGATTATTCGTATTCGCTACCCCATATTCGTGATACGTATCGTATTCGCCTGGTAGTGTATTCGTTGCAGCTCTAGTGAACACTATAAAACCAGCTAGTGTTGTGCAGTAACAGTAACTACAGTAAGCATGACGCAATCTGATTCATAAATAACTGTTTTTAGAAGAAGAAAAACTGTTTTAATCTTCGATTTTCGATCATCTCATAAGACAAATTTCCATCATCTTGAAAATATCACAAAATATGCATGAAGTTATACTATAAAGAATGTATCGTGATACATTCTGTATCGCCTGTCTGTATCGTGATACATATCGTATCGTGATATTTACCATGATACTCAGCCCTAGTCAGAATGACCATATCTCGTGACCTTGACCTTTAAAATTCAAGGTCACACAATCAGTGATCACTTTTCATTGTGTATCACAATCATGTAATGATTCAAAGTGTTAATAGTTGAAATAAGACATTTTCGCAAAAGCATGCTTAAGTTGTGACCTCGCTATGACCTTGACCTTTGACGGATGTTAGCGAAAACCTTTTCAAATCTTGGCCTTTCTCCATAGTTGATTTTTACCAAATAAGAGCCTGATAGCACAAATATTTTTCAAGTTATCGTGTTTACAAGGATTGTTTTAGCAATTTCAGAACTTGTGACCTTGACCTTTGACCTTGAATATGAACATGTCAAAAGAATTCCCCAGGGGCATAAGTAAGAAGTTATGTATATGAGGTGTTGATACCTCCTTGGAAAGAAGTTATTTAGTGATTTCAGAACTGGTGACCATGACCCTATCTCGTGACCTTGACCTTTAAAATTCAAGGTCATTTAATCAGTGATCACTTTTCATTGTGTATCACAATCATGTAATGATTCAAAGTGTTAATAGTTGAAATAAGACATTTTCGCAAAAGCATGCTTAAGTTGTGACCTCGCTATGACCTTGACCTTTGACGGATGTTAGCGAAAACCTTTTCAAATCTTGGCCTTTCTCCATAGTTGATATACACCAAAGAAGAGCCTGATAGCACAAATATTTTTCAAGTTATCGTGTTTACAAGGATTTTTTTAGCGATTTCAGAACTCGTGACCTTGACCTTTGACCTTGAATATGAACATGTCAAAAAAATTCCCCAGGGGTATAAGTAAGAAGTTATGTATATGAGTTCTCAAAACCTAATAAGGAAAAAAGTTATAGCCAATACAAAACGCGGCGGCGGCGATGGAAACTTCACAAAAACTGATAGCAGCTCCGACTTAGTCGGAGCTGCTAATTAATCTATAACCTCTGGTATTTTAATAGAGAGATACAAACTTGAGTATAACATACCTCCAATTGTACTTTCCTGGTATTCATGGAACTGCCCCTTGACGAAGCGAAGAACCAAACTAGATTTTCCCACAGCAGACTCTCCTAAGAGCACCAATTTAAACTGACAAATCTTGCCCTGTGTTGCACCATTAGGCCGTTGTGCCCCGCCTCGCCCTGCCATTGTTTGCACTGACGACTCTCACTCGGCCAACTCCAGAGATTCAGGCAAGCTGCAGATATGAAGAGACATACTGTTAGTATTTTAACTTAAACAGGGAACTTAAAGGTCAGCACAAAGGATACTTTGTCAACTGACATGACAAAACAAATATGGCTAAAATCAAATCATTTCTTGGTTTACATTATCTTTTTCCAAGTGCATAAATTTTATTCTATACACAAACGGTTTGAAAAATCTGTGAGTCTGATTTAATCTGCTGGTCAAAGCATATTACACAAGACTTCCACACAATATTTCAGCATTCTAGTGTTTCTCATTTATTAGAAAGAAGAATAAAAATAATTTAAAGGTTAGATGTCATGACACGTGGTCCCATTCGGATCAATTAAAATGGGATTTCAATTTGGCAATGACTATTTCAAATTCCTGAAATCTGCCCATAAATAACTTACATAATAATAATGCCTAATTTAGCTCTGGCTGCCAGTATGAAAATCTGGGGGCGTGTGGTCACGCACCTAATAAATTCACCTAGCAGTAGTGAAAATTAACATTACCGGTAATTAGTTTACGACGCTCAGCGCAGTCAGAGTCTCTAGCACAAACATCTAGCTTATCACCAGTCACACTTCAAGGATTAGTCTTCAAAGCGGTTGCCGAGCTAATTGCCAGCATGGTTAAAAAAAACGATCATACAAATAGACTAATAATCAATTGCAAGGGTATATTGTCTCGATTTTATGCTAAATTGATTTTGATATACAATGTACATCCAGGTAATAATCTGTCATTCTTGAGAAAAATGCATTTCACACAAACTTAAAGGGATAATCCATATGAATTGCACATTGGGACTGAATGGCACTAACTTGTGAAAATGCCTTCTAAGTGCTTTATGGATTAAACAACTGAAAATGTGCCTGAATAGGAATAATTGATCAGTTTTGCACCAGGAACCTCCCCATAAAATTACAGCTGTTGTGGAAAAATAAACAATTTTAAACATGAGCTAAAAATATCAGCGATGTCATCTTCATTCCATATAATATTCCATATCAATACTTTTTTAAAAAATGGTCCTTGGGTAGCAACATCAAATTTTTAATGTGAACCAGGCCTTTAAATATTGATTTTCAATATGCAAGGTTCTACTTACATTGACAATTATTTTGGATCATTTGAGACCAATTGGATTATTTCGAAAATGTAGCCAAGTTAAGCATTTGATTGAACTTATTATGTACATACAAGTTACAACAGTTAAAATCAAAGTGTAAGGTCACAGATTAATAACCCAATTATACCTTTGTCTCTCCCTAACAAAATTTGAAGCGATGGTCTGATATCTTCCTTACCGGTTTTTAATCAAAGCAAAATTCTGCCTTAACTGGAGATTGAGAATTCTATTGGGGTATTTTTGAGGAAACAAATTTTTATGGACATTCGTTTATGTATTTTCTCATTCAAAATTGTGTTCGACAGGAGATACTGCTTGTGTGAGATCAAGTGATATATCCTAGGAGTGTCATTAACAGTAGATTTTGCACAATGCCTTGCCACAGTCAACTGACATCACAATGCTTTTACATCATCAAGTAATGACATCACAATTCTATAACATCATAAACATGATCACGTCACAATGCTATGACATCACCGCAATGGAAGTAAAATGGCAGTGCTGTGCTCAGACGTAATGAAGAATAATGTTGGATGACAATAGAATCTCACCCTTATGCCTTCTGATATCCAATATATTGATTGAATTTATCATACGTATTGTACCTACAGTTAAAATCTAAGTACAAGGTCGAAGATTAACCCAATTATACCTTTGCCTCTCCCCTAAAAAAACTTGTTTGAAGTCAGATGACTTCCTTATCAGTTTTCAATCCAAAGAGCAAAATTCTGCTTCAACCTGAGATCAAGAATTCTATTGGGGTATTGCGAGCAATGGCTGGAACTAGCGAACCATGGGTGGTACTACTCTGAAATTCAGTGTAGCATTGCACCCAAACCTGACTGCGTGTAGAACTGTTCTCTACTGCAGACAAAGTTGCCGTGCCCCTGGCGGGATTCGAACCCCGGACATCTTGATCCGAAGCTGAACGCGCTAACAACTGCGCTATCCCGCCCCCAAAAAACCATGAGAAGAGAATTCATCTTTTATGAGAGTGGACAGTCTTGGAATCAGCATAGCAAGACATTGTCAATCAGTCAAATTACAAATTATTTCTTACTTTGATGATATTCTATCAAAATGTTTTATTATTTAAAATGTTTCCAATTTTTTCTTACTAGTGCCTACTTAACAATTTTGTCATTGTAATATTTATTGACAGTTGTAGCATCCCTACAAAGTTGAAAAGAACATATGATGCCTGAACTAGACCACCATTTTGGCAAAAATCACTGATGTTCGGGGCATATCAACATTCAAGAGTCCTGGAAATAATATAGCTTCTTTGACTTTGACTCAATATAACTTACGCTATACAGCATATAAAATACGCTATAATACAGCATATAAAACAAAAGCTTCAAAGTTAGGATGAAGACATGTGTTAAACTGAACAATCAGAAATAAGAACAATAACAAATTTACTTTATCATATGAATAGCTATAGGCCTACATTTTACATAGCAATATCTTAACATGTTTGTATGGTTTAAATGTCAAACAAAAACCATGTTTGATCGTTCTGACAGTTTAATATCATAATCACTGTGACTTCTACAAAATCTTGCATCACTTGCAAGAAAAAGTTACTGTGACACAAGTATGTTGTTTTAAATCTTGCTTTGCATTGGAATTTGTGATAATACACTAACCAATGACATATAATTGAAAAAACACTTGTCATCGTGTATCATATGTTTGTATTAAAATATGGTATCAATGTCAACCAGTAGAAAAGTCAAAGCAATGCTTAACAAATCCCTTTTTTCATGGATATTATATATATATATATATATATTTGAGAGTAAATGCACTGAGGCAGTGAAGACAGTTGAAAAAAGAACCAAATCATTAAATATTTTTTCTATCAGATGCTGTTAAAATCTTTGATACAGCAATTATTTATCATATTTGTGAATTCAATAGTTGCATAACATTTATAAAGATTTATAAGACGACATTATGCAACAATTAGAGGGAAAGATAAATTTGCACAAATCAGGCCTAAAGATGCTGGAAATCAACATTTATTTTGGATATGCGTCATCAGACTTTTGTCATCGGAGTAATGTCGTATCTACTGTTAGAGATATGAAATAAGGCAGGTTACACTTGCTTGAACAATGTAGTAGTCATTACTAGATTCGAGAACATGTTTGGGATCACAGGGACTAATGACAAAGTGCATTTCCCCTAAATATTCGATGTAAACATATCAGATCACGTCAGCCATCTTGAATCAGAAAACGGAGACGGTCAGTTTGGTAAAGCTTAACATTGACAGAACTACATAAATGAAAGCTTATATACATACCAATCAAATATAAGGAGAACAGAACAGATCAGGCTACACGTTGGTTCGAAATACAATTTAGGTAAAGACGATGCACAAAAGAATACAATAATATCTTCGCCGTTTACACCCTCCTTCCTTGAGCAGGGCTAATTTATGCAGTGATAGGATGTGATCACGCACCAAAACATAATTCGTCTTCTTTGGGAGAAAAACTGTCTAGATACCCTCTCATTACGATCTAGACACACAAATACATTCATAAACTATCACAGTTAAACACTAGGTTAGTAAGAAATCTTTGTTACCGAAAATGTTAAATGTCATCCGACGCGGATTGATACGCTCTGACTAGACGCACCTTGCGCTGTAAAAGTCCGCCCCATAGGAATGACGTCATCTGTCATAAATAAAATGAATTTAGATTTTCCCGTAGAGCGAACTTCTGTGAAAACTTTAAGTAATGAAATCAATAATCAATCGAAACCTTCTATGTTCATTATAATTTTGCTCATGATTTATATTATATCCTTTTTTTCTCTCCTTACTCATTTGTGTACGAAAAAATGTTTTCAACTTTCCAAGATCAAAAATGAACTTAGAAATGTTCCTTCCACAGAAATCTAATAGGCCTAGGCCTCTGTAACAATTATAACAACATATTTAAACCGATCTAAGGCCTATAGAACTTCTAAATAGGAAACTTTTTACTTGAATATTTCCTACAGATTATATTAACGTTGTTCAATTAATAACCTGTTACCAACAAATGCTATAGTCTGATTATAATAAAAACGGTCGACCGTTTTGCGAGGAATAAAGGTTGCTAAATAATGTGCATCTACCGAATCAAGGGCGGATGCAGGATTTTTGAAAGGGGGGGGGGGGGGGTCCCAAAATAATTTTGGGGGAGGGGGGGCAGCAGGACCCAAATCCCAACTAATGTATACATGGATTTGAAAAGGGGGGGGGGGGGGGGGGGGGGGGGGGGGGGTCCAGACCCCCTGGACCCCCCCCCCCCTGTATCCGCTAGTGCGAATCATTTCGTTCGGAGGTTTCCTCGCCAAACGTTGTGGATGATAGCCTATAAGTATATATATATTACTATTTACAAAGACAATTTAATTGTGAACAATGTCTATATAGACCCAGTTTGATTAAAATCGACCTTATTCCGAGGAAAAACATTTGCGAAAAGCTATATATAGCGGGATATATGAACATGCAGGTTATGTAGGTTCCAAGTGATTATTTTTGTATAAGTCCAACTACGTGTATACAACTTTAAAAAACTGAAATAAAACATCATTATAGTGTACAGAAGGGCATAATTCCTTTAAGCAAGTATAGCTAGGCCTCCGCTACCCAAAGCTATATGTATAGGTCCAGCTGATAACGTGGAAGGTGAAAGGGTAGATGTGGCTGCTGGTGTGTTAGACGTAGATGTAGCTGTTGGTATGACTGATCAATTAGCTTCGGAAGCTGGTACAGTAAAAGGGGGCTCGAATAGTGTTTTTGTCTGAGTGCTCGTAACAGCAAACAAATTCTTAGATAGGTATAATTAGACCTATCTAAGAATTTATTTGCTGTTACGAGCACTCACTACATTATATACCGTATATCCTCTAATAGAGGCCGGGCATCGAATAGACGCCGGGGACGTTTTGATGATAGTCGACTCAGCATACCAACGATATAAACCTAGAAGGTGAAAGTGCATGTAAATGGGATGTGTAATTTTGGTTTCTGTATACGTGTAATGATGTTACTCAATTTTAATTAGAAACTAGTAATTATGATGTATTTGGTTATTGAGGATGAATATGCAAGTTGGGTGAAATTATTTAAACTGAAATCAGAACATACAATATGTTGGCACGTTTTTCGGGCAAATACTATTGTATGAAACACAATGCATGGATATATCTATATATATATATGGATATATCTTTGAGAGTCTTACGGGCGAACACTTCAGGTTGTCATACCCAGACAATTAACCAGGACATAAAACCATCTGCAATCTGGTAGGACAGATTATGGATACCGGCTTTTCTACAGTATGAAAGGTTTGAGCTATTTACATGTCTGAAGATCAAGTGTAAAATATAATGTCACACTGATTTGAACATATTTATATTTCATTATATCATCAATGGTCATAGGATTTAATGTAGACCTACTTTTCCTGAAATCTATGACCATTTTTTGTCTTTTGCACATTAAAGAATATATAGTTTGATTTGCAACATTCTACAAATTTTGAAATTTCTGTTCTGTAACCAAGTTCAGATTCTCTAATCAGGCCAACCAATGCAGCATCGTCGGCAAATTTTATTGTCAGACATTCTTTTGCTTTGGATATGCAGTCATTTGTATACAATATAAACAAACTTGGAGAAATCACGTAACACTGGGGCGCACCAGTGGATGTATTTAACATTGAAAACTCCACTTGGTTAACCGCTACAAATTGTTGTCTATTAACCAGGAATGCATTTATCCATCTAAGGCCCTTTTCTCATGCACGAATTTACATACATGAGTAAATTTACACACTATGTAAATATACATACACGTGTAATAGTACATATACTTTTTGTTCTCATGTAGTTAAGCAATATGTTGTATTTGTCAATTACATACAGCCATGTTATGCATTATATAAACGAAAAGGTATGAAAAGATTCATTCTCGCACCAGATTTCGTGATGTAAGACTTCTTACTTCCGAGAGGAGAAAGGATTTCCCCTATTTTCAGGGTACATGCCTTGTCCTGAGTCTTGTTCAAGAAAAGAGAGTATGGTTCAAATAGAAGACAAGGGTTTGATGGTGTCACATGTTTATCATATGAAAATATTACCCGATATGATGAAGTAATAAGTGTAGGATAAAACATGACCAGCGGGCATTATCTAAAAGTATGCCAGATTCAGCGGGAAATGCCCACGGGTCGATGATAAAATTTGCAAAGATTCCTTCCTTTGGCGCTTGTTCTCCGCTTCTTTTTGCTTTTTCAGTAGGTCCTTTTCAGGGTGTTCAACCGCAACTTTCACTCTCTCATGTCCCTGATTCTTCATTTCTCTGGAAATTGTTTGATAAATGGTCACATGACAGAATTTGCATGGAAAGTATATGTAAATTAACATTTACATGACCTCTTGAGGTGATGTAAATTTGCTCCTCGTGCAAAAATACTCATGTATGTAATTGCATTCTCATGACACGTTTACATACTCCAAATACATTTACATACATACGTAAATTTACTCACCTAAGTAAAGGTGTGCATGAGAAAGGGGCCTAAGGATATTAGAATAACATTCATTTTGGAAAGTTTGTCAATAAGTAGATGAGACTGAATGGTATTAAAAGCATATGTAAAATCAACAAACATTATCCGTACATATGTACCATAACTTTCCAAATGCTGTTAAATATTGTATAACAGTGTGATTGTAGCATCCTATGCCCCACTTGCCTTATATGCACATTGTAAAGGATCAATCACAAGACGGACTTCACTAAGCAATAAATTCTTTATTATTATCTAGGCATTTCATGACAATAGAGGTTAGAGCCACTGGTCTGTATTCATTGTTAACATTTTCTTATTAAACAGACAATCTCTTTCTGAATTTCCTTCACCTTAACTTTGTCTACTGCACAAAATGCCCTTTTCCTTTTTGATTTCTGATTTGAACTCCTTAGTTACCCAAGGCTTGTTATTAGGAAATACTTTTATACATCCTTGTACTATACATACATTATTATTCATTCATCTAGTTTACATTGAACATTCCCTAACATTGGTATCTACTGCTTATAATCGGTAATATGTATACACCATATCGTCCAAGGCACATGCGCAAACACCCATGCGCAGTCACGGCTTGAAACTAGTCAAATGTAAATTGAGTTATTATTTAGATACTGTATTTCAACTTTAATGAAGATTATGCTATATCTTTATCAATTCTGAATATAGAAATTATATAGATAATAATATTGAAAAAAAGGTTTTAACATCACGTTACTATGGGTAGATAACGTGAACGACCTTCACCCTGCACAGTTGCTAGGTCACATAAACAATAGGCCGGTGGATTATTACCCGTTCAGACTTTCGTTGGCACTTTTGTGTCGTGTAAAACCAAAATGAACCTCTGATCTTTCCTTCTGTGTGGTTAAAGCGTATCTTCTCAACGCTTTCTTACATCTTTTCGTATTTTCAACTGGTGTCTCCGATTAATTTTCATAAAAAATGACATCGATAACTGCGCCAGCAGAATCATTTCGATTTCCCGAACTTCAAGCAAGAAGCATTTATGCAGGAAAATACAAAGATTGGACGCCCGACTGCCGTGCAGTAAGTTCCCTGTTGTAGTCAATGAGTGGTTGTTTATATTAAAGTAAATAAATCATATACTTAAGGGGTGAGTGAGTGAGTTATTGTTTAACGCCGCTTCGGCAGTATTGCAGTATACTTAAGAGATTTTAAGTGAAATTATAAAATAGTAAACTTTTAATGTGTGAATTTATTTTAGGCTGGCAAACTGACAGCAACAGGGGACACCACAAAGCTTTGTCTGAAGCCACCAGGGACACGGGTGAGTTTTTCATTTCCTCATCTTTCTCAATAACCACATCTTAATTTCCAAGGCATAGGCAAGATCGATCTGCATGAGAATTATGATTCATTGCTATATTTTCTGTGAAAACCTGTCGGGTGCCTGAAGTTAACCTTCTTCACAGAATGTCTACTTTAGCTATATTTTAAAATGTAATCAATCAAAATTTAAATTAAAATTGCTTAAAACAATACCAATTAGAACCCGCACATTATATCACAAGTCCTAGCCTTTCTTGTGATGCTTTACGCAAGAAAACTAAGGTAAAACTACAATTGACATATTATGACATGCACTTGTTTATTGAGAAAGGATGTTTTGGTGGTATATCAATAGACATGCGAAAGCTATTCTAACAATAAATATGTAGAAGGATGGTGTTGAGAATTTCACAAAATGCTTTGTGACATACCAATTTATAATCTCTCTTTTTTTCAGCCCGAAAGTGCAGATGTTATCCGTCGGTTTCGCGCCAGTCTCCAGCCTGATGCTGGAGCAATGCGTGTGTTTTATGGGCGAGCCCGTGATCCAGAACGCTCCAGGGCAGCTGAGATGACCCATGGTGTCAGCACTCGACCTTCATTCACGTCGGGGGAACTTGTCAACCCAAAATTCAAAACTCTATTCCAACAGAGACTGTCGGATCGCAGGGAAAACATTTATGCTACCAACATCAGAGCACCGCTTGCCAAGTCACATGATCAGAGGCCTGGCCTACCAGAAGGACTCAACTCACAAATCTTTACCTTCGGACTTCCAACAGAACTTGGTGATTGATTAAGTAGTTTAATGTTAATCTGTAAATTATCATATTTGAAACTTGAAATGTCCTTACCACCCAGACGACATCTTGTGCATATATTCTCTAGTGGCTGATACAAGATCTTTGTAATATTAAACTCTCTGAATACTGCCAAAATCTCATTTCCCACCTCAACTCCCGCCGTCTCTAGAATAACGATGACTTTTAGAAATTTTCAAACGCAACTATTTATCTTTTGTGGAAAATTAGAGAAACAGAAAAAATAAGATCTTCAGCCGGGACCAGTGACAAAAGGATTATTATTTTGTAGTGAATTGTCCTAGCTCAATTTTGGGATTTTGCTTTTTTGACTTCTCAAGAAGCAGTGACTCTAGTGTGCTGAAATTTTATGTACAAGCCCCTTAGCCAGTGAGATTCTAAATTGTAGATTTGGGACCCTGTGACGCCCAATGTTAGTCACAACGGTCATGACCTAAAAACCTATTTTCATTTTCTTCTCCAGTACGAAAGGCTCTAGAAAGCTGAAATGTTTTGAACCGACTCCTTGGCCAAAATGGATTCTAAATTGTAGAAATTTGGTGACCGTGACCCCAAATATGGACCTACAAAAAACTATTGTAGTGTCAGTGAGCTTTGAACAGTACACTTTGAGATTTTATGTGCTCTTCACATCCAAAAAAGGCCCCGAGAGAGAAAAATCTCCGCTTTTTGATGTGAGATATAACATGTTGAGAAAGAGAAGTTGACACTTTTAAAATAAGAATTGAGTGTCAAACAAATATTGTATGTAATATTTCTTTTGTAAAAGAATCTCTTTGTAAATTTTATCATATTTCATATATGATATAAGTAAATATTAATATAGAGAATATTATATGAGTGTCTATGTCATACTATGTTTACGACACGAATATGACTGAATATTAGTACTTCCCGAGCGAGAGTGAGGGATATACCATTTTCAGGCTCGAGTGTCGTCAACATAGTATGACATACACACAAATATAATATTCTGTATATTAATAATTACAACTTGTCATCATGCAAAGAATTACTATAATTCTATGGTTATAAGTACACCAAGGAGGACACTCTTTATTGAACAATCAATCAGGCTGCAGAGGAGTGCAACGATTTGGGTCTTCGACTATCTACATTTTGTGATGTACTTACACACATACAGACAGACAGAGAGAGGAATGAAACATTGCACTTGCTCTCAGTCTGGCTTTCAGACATGAGCACAAGATAAAGTAAGACTTTGTTCTTCAGATATCGGCGCAGGAGGACTCATAAACCCCAACAAGACACATGAAGAGGTGGAGAGGGAAAGCTCAGCGGGCCGTGATCTCTACGTGAAATCTCACAGCGAATTCGAGGTTGGGGAACGGGTGCAAAGAAGTTATACCTGCCCCAGTTTCGACCCCAAAAATAAGTTTGGTATTCCGACTCCTCATTCCAATGATGGCCGCCACGTAAAGCAGACACTGAAGTGGTTGCATGAAACTGAGTCTGAGAAAGCAGCCAAGGTTGTGTCTAAGAGAGTTGATGACTTTCGGGAGAGGACTCAACCACAGCTAGGACAAGTACATGATCCGTATGTACATAACTTTTCTTGTATTTTATCACGTGATGAATAGTATTTGGGATATTGTAGTTAATTATGTCTCCCCCTGAAGGGTCGTGGGACGTATGGTTTTTCAACTTCCCAATGCAAGGCATAACTCTTGCCAGTCTCCATTACTGGCTGATTTAGGTCTTGCAGTATTTCCTTCTGTGCTTAGAAATCCAGGCCCCCTATGCATTTCTGGTGCAGCGATTCACTATCTAGTCACAACAAAGCGAGGGAAATACTGCAAGGCTTAAATCAGCCAGAAATGCAGACTGGCAAGAGTTAGGCCTTGCGTTTGGAAGTTGATGTTTTTTTGGTTGAGTATCCATTGGCATTGGTGTCAGCATTCCCATTGTTTCCTAAATATATATCTTTGAAACTGCTTGGCCAATCTTCACCAAATTTGGTATCCTTTTGGGGTTTAAACTTTATTTCAAATCTTTTATTTTTCCATGGCAACAATCTGGTCTTTTTGAAGGGTAATAACTCAAGAAAATGAATTGTTTGAGGTTTCTAAGGTAAATTGGGGGAAGGGGAGACGTCTGTTTTTATAATGAGTAAAAACACCTTCTAGTTAACCACATAAATAGGTAAAAAAATGAATGATCTGTTTTTCACTTCTCACTCCTTGAGGACAATAATGAATTGTTATTATTGTACATTCACACGGTAATGTGCTTGTTGTCAATATTGGCCTTGTTTTCAGTTCCTGACGTTGAGTTACAGACAGTAACAGAGTATTGGGTAAAATCTGTTAGTATAGATTTCTATGATTAGGAAATAGACTCAACAAAATACAGAAAATAATCTCTAACTGAAACTTATTCTACATACTAAAGTAATTCTATTGTCTGGAATGATTTAGAATGTGAACATTAAGAGAGAAAAAATTGCCAGTGGTGCAACAGTAGTTTAGCAAACATTTTTTATATGAAAAATTCTATAATAATCTTTCTCTAATTTTGTTTTCTCCTATGTCATCAGTTTTTTCTCTCTCAGTCACTGCAAATGTCATCACCGACGTGCATCAATTGCTTGTTGCTTTCCTTGACCTTTGAATAACCTTATCAGCAAAGTAAATAATTAACAGCTTTTCTTTCATTACCTTTTAGTTAGTTTTTTTTTTTATTTAAACATATTTATTCAATTGAAAGGATTTGGTTAGTTGGTCATGGATGAAGATTGAATAACGAGGTGTGAATTGATAAATAAACTGTAGACTTACAACTTTTGCTTATTCATAGTTAGAGATACGAATACAAGCCTTTAGCTGACACATTGTAATAAATAGAGAATCGTACCCAAGTGGCTTCTGATAACAAATATATCAACATGAGTTGATAAAGTTATAAATATACGAGGCTAATGTTCCAGTGATGTCAAAGCCTTGTGATAATTAAGATGTTATAATAGGATTATGACGATTTGATTGTAGTGATATCTACAATGTAGATATTGTTTGATCTCACACAAGCAATATCTACTGTGGGAGGCAGTTTTGGGTGATAAATACCGTAAATATCTACAAGCACCTTTAGTATTATGTATCTGGACATACCACCTAATGCCGATAAAAACAATTCAGTCACCAGTTCTATAAGAAAATTGCAGATTTAAAGTCAGTCATCCCAAAATTAAAACTTTTTTATACCTAAAGTTACAACATATGGTATTGGTTTTGTTGTGTATATCATTGATAAGGGGTCTATTGACTAGATCTAGGATTCCTTCTTTTGCATCTTTTCGTCACACAATCTTGTGCAGTTTCTCCACCTTGGAAATGTCTTCCTTTTAAAATATTTAATTATATACATTATTATTAATCATTACTGGTGAATAGAATAAATCGTATCACAAGCCTCTGCATCTTCCCTTTCTACACTAGTCACATGACAAGCTGCACTGTCTACCTTGCTGGGGTTAGGTTGATGATGGTTTCGGCCTCATTGCAGCACCCGTATCTGTATCTATGTTATAACCAATGTAGTTCTAAACATTCACTTCCCTTTGAATTACTTCCAGCATTTATGTATTACAAATTAATGAAACATATTTTCCCTGCCAAGATATATGAGTCAAAATCCTGAAAAGTGCAATTTTTCGGTCCGGTCATAAATTTTTAATTAAAACTATGTTTTTATTTCTGTTTTTCAATTGAGCGTGTGAAACAATATCAGCTGAGCAAATCACATATAAATTTTTTGTTTGTTCACTGAAAAAATTAACTTTGAAGCAATTTTTTAGTAGTGAAAATAGCTAAATTTGATTGTCCCAAGATAAGATTGTCAACTTTGAAAATTAGTTTCTGCCAAATGGTTTTGTATTGCAAACATTATAAATTTTTGCATTGATGCAGGAACTACAGAGGCTCAGATTGTACAGTTGTATGTCTTTATATGCCTTGCTTATAATTTTCTGCGCAATAAAGAACGCTGTCCCAGAGGTATATGTCAATACTGTTACCATGACCAAACATGGTAAAAAATTAAACTCTCCTCAAGTTATTTACAAAGATCAGTTCCTGCCTTGGTCCCTTCACTTACTGTCTTCAACATGGAAGCATGATGGATTTCAGCTCTCATCAGTGTGTATCATAATCAACCTCCAAGTAAGTGAAGTTATGAGTCTATGAATTATGTGTGTCAAAACTGTCACCAAGATTTCCAGGAGAAAGAATAGTAATGCTCATTCACCTTAAACTGGTTAAAGGAGTCAGTTAGAGTTACTTGTAATGGCATGATCCTTTTGTCTTTGGGGACCATCAATTGTATTTAATTTCAATATACATCTAAGAACGTCAATACTGCTACAGTCAATACTGCAACCATCTAAAAAGTGGCAGTTTTGACACATGGGGTGGCGGTATTGAGTTTTCGTTGGTTTTGATAGTAAGTTTTAACAAAAATGATATTTTTGGATCTTAATGTGGTGTTTAAGTGTACCATTATTTAAAGCAATAATAACACACCTGTTTGCTTTTGGGTGTGTACACTTATTTACAAACTATATTGAAATTCATCCTGACCGGTAGCAGTAGTGACAAAACTGGTGGTGGTTATGGACAAAAATAATTATTTGTGTGAAAATATTCATCTGTGCTTATCCTAAGTAGGCATTGAGTAAATGTTTTTGTCATTTATGTTCTTATAATTATTGCTTACTGTCTTAGAAACGAAACGTCTGATTGATTATTTTTTAAGAAAGTTGTATACAAATATTGGTAGCAGTTAGGACAAATGTGGTGACAGTAGTGACATATTTTTCAGTATGGAGCAATGTTAAGATGTTCATGCAATTAATTATGGTATTCTTGTAGCAAAACACATTTTCATTTAAGAAGTTGAAGAATAAACATGATTCTAAAAGTTCAAGGTTCAGTTATAGAAGATCCCTGATATACTTTTGAGAGTAGTGGCAGTTTTGACATAGCAAGTGGCAGTATTGACAAATCAATAAAATATTTAAAATTATTGATTGATAATGGTTTGAATAAAGCATAAATTGTAAATTTGGATGAAAATATTGGCATTAACCTGCTAGACTCCAGTATCATTCATGTTCAAATTTTAAAAAACACTCTTGACAATTGCAGTAGCAGTTTTGACAGCTTTTGTCACAGTACTCAAGAACTTGTTTAAAATGATACAATTAATTATGTTACATGTGAAAGAATGTATTATGAATAAAATAATTCAGTAACTTGAAATATTAATTCATAGTGACAATTAGAGAAGTTTCTTTTTTCATGTCTTGATTTAATTTGAAGTCGTAATGTTAAGGGAAACCTCTTTATGTAATAGTTTCCTATGTAACAGCATTTGTTTTTTTTCATTTTAGATAAACATCTTTGAAAATGGCACTTGGTGCATCAGAGAAATCCCGTCATTTTCTGGGACCAATTTGTCACCAAGGCTCAATGTGTAGTCCAGGAACCATCAGGAACCAATACTGCTTTGTCTGTGAAGCATCAGTCACCAAGGCTACCAATAAAGTCCAGGAACCATCAGTCACCAAGGCTACCAATAGAGTCCAGGAACCATCAGTCACCAAGGCTACCAATAAAGTCCAGGAACCATCAGTCGCCAAGTCTACCTATGTCACCAAGGCTACCAATAAAGTCCAGGAACCATCAGTCGCCAAGTCTACCTATGTAGTCCAGGAACCGTCGGTCACCAAGGCTACCAATATAGTCCAGGAACCATCGGTCACCAAGGCTACCATTATAGTCCAGGAACCATCGGTCACCAAGGCTACCAATATAGTCCATGAACCATCAGTCACCAAGGCTACCAATATAGTCCATGGACAATCAGTCGCCAAGGCTACCAATGTAGTTCGGGAACCATCAGTCACCAAGGCTACAAATATAGTCCATGGACAATCAGTCACCAAGGCTACCAATATAGTCCAGGAACCACCAGTCACTAAGGCTACCACTACAGTCCAGGAACCATCAGTCACCAAGGCTACCAATATAGTCCAGGAACCATCAGTCACCAAGGCTACCAATATAGTCCAGGAGCCGT